>JAGKQL010000067.1:2232132-2305916 GCA_018398635.1 Cyprinodon brontotheroides | reverse complement strand
GTCAAAATTTTGGTGTCGATCATTCGATTTCATCCTGGACACTACAGAAAATGGGCTAAAAGTGTTAAAAACCGGAATTTTCCTTTAAGTGTGTTCACGTAACAGATAAGAAGTCCTCACTCCTGTTTCTCCTCTCAGTTTGTGTTTAAGCCAGAGCCGTACTCCTCCATCTGCTTGAGAACAGTTCATGAGGAGCTGGCTAAAGCCATGACGGCCATCCTCAAGCCTTCCACAGATTTCTTAACAAGCAACAAGCTGTTAAAGGTAACGTCTTAAACATGTTTTTATATGTCTGACTTTCTTACACGCCTGCTCTACCACTGCACCACATGGAGCCACAAACTGTGTAGATGTAGTTTTCCTAAACCCCCCATATACTGCCATCATATTAGTCATTTCCATGCAATAAAAACGACATACTGGATATATAAGGTTTTATATTTTATATTTGTCTGTGTATGGTGTTTATGTTGTCATTTGACTAACTGGCGATTGATCTAGGGTGAACCCTACAGCTTGCTGACAGCTGCATTATCCATACCCCCATGACCCAACACACACAGCTGCTGTAGACAATGGATGCTGTCATTTGATCTAGCTTCAGCAGCATTTCTCTGTTGCTTTTAGAACATTCAGGGCATCTGGAACGGTCACATAGGAGATAAAATATCCCTTTATGTTGATGACTTAGACTTTTTTATATTTAATCCCCAGATTTTTTGTTACCATCTGTGTTGGTTCAGTTCAGTAGCTTATTTGTCCCAGTATGGGCAATTTTTGCGCAGTAGTAGTACAATCTTTCTACAAATCACAGATAAAACAAAAACAAACAAAAATAAAAACACACAAGAAACATGTAAAATATTTAAAAAAAGATAAAAGAAAGGTGGATAAAAGAGAGAGAAAAATAAAAAGTAAATAAATATGTGCAGCAGGGGATTAATGAGAGCATAGGCCTGAATGCGCAACATATGGCTATCTGCTTTTCCTGGTAGAGTTTAGCAGCTGAAGAGCAGAGGGAATAAAGGAGTGTTTGTATCTGTTGGTCCGAACCGGAAACCAGAGGGTAGAAACTGAAATTCGTTATGTAGAGGATGGGTATAATTATCCAAAATGGACTCAGCCTTCCTGATTACCTGATTTTCATACAATGGTTTCTTATCCAGTTATAATTAGAACTTCCTTAAAAGGTAAATTTATATTCTGAATAAGGAGGCTCTGAAATTGTTGCTCGCTCATCAAGTTATCTGTGAAAAACCATAACAAAAACGTGTTTTTAGAGTTAATATTAATATCAATCTGAGTTTTTCACAATGTTTCAATCAAACTTCCATGTTTATTTGTTGTTAATTGTCCATTATTTTCCTTTCTACTTTTCCTGTGCAGTTTACTCCAAAAAAGTTATTGTATTTCTTTTTTTTTTTTTTGCTTCACAATAACCCCTATAATCCTGTTTGTAGACGAGATCTTATTCTAACAAGAAATATAACAGTCTTCCTTATCAATACCGATAAACTTTTCAGGAGAATAGATTTGATCGTAAAGTACAGAGTACAGAGATATTGTTTCATTGTTTTATGGTCTTAAATGCTCTCTTGTCCACAGTCCATTGTTACGGTACTTTTCTCCTCTACTTCTTGCTTACATGCATGGATCTGTCTTCTAGCTGCAGCTCTTCATTTCTCTCTGGAAGCAAACTGCCACCTAAAGCTGTGGAGTTAGAAACAGATCTTGTAAAAGGAAGTGAGACCAATAATTGAGTGCCTCTACAATGTGGGGTTAAGTTTGAAATGCGATTAGTAATTCCAGCCTTAACATCTGCTCTCATTACTAAGGAAAGCTGCGTTGTTATATTAAAACGGCTGGTCACAATGCAGAGTAAACGTAGGTCTACATCTCAGCAAACTAGAACATCATGGACCTTGCATATACAAGCACCTGTTCCTTGTAATTTCAATGACTCAAAACCGGAATGAAATATAAAGTTAAACATATATTTTTATCCAGAAATATAATGTTATATGCAGGCTGCAAAATAACAGGGATTACTATACCCCCACAGCAGTAAAGATGAAAAAAGTAAGGAAAGTTGAGTGGAAGGAAAAACGTGGAAATGTAACAGATGCAACTCCATATTTGCTTGAGTTTTTTTTTTCTTTTGTCTTATAAAGAACAACTTTTACAATATTTCAAGCCAAATTTAACTGTAGCAAATACTGAAAAGCAGTGCACTTAAAACATCAGACGTATTTTTTTTTATCTGTTAAAGTCCAACACCAATTCTCTAATCTTTTCTTACAGCACTCATGGTATTTCTTTGAGGCTCTGGTGAAATCAATGGCTTATTATCTCCTAGAGAGCGGTAAGGTCAAGGTAGGTCGTTTACTCTCCTCTTCTTCCTGAGTTACTCCCAAACGAGCTTAACTCCTGTTTCCTGTCCCCAGCTCTCTAGGAACCAGCGTTTTTCCGCCTCCTTCTACCATGCTGTGGAAACCCTGGTCAACATGTTGATGCCACACATTACCCAGAAATACAAGGATAATCTCGACGCTGCTCGCAACGCCAACCACAGCCTGGCCGTTTTTATCAAGGTCGGTCCTCCTTCTAACTCCTCTGCAGGAAATATTTATATTCAACATTTTTTTTTAGATAATATTTTTGATTTATTGCCCTCTTTACATCCAGCGCTGCTTCACCTTCATGGACAGAGGCTTTGTATTCAAGCAGATCAATAACTACATGAACTGCTTTGTGCCTGGAGACCCAAAGGTGCCATTTTTGTTGTGTTTTATGAAGACTTTCCTCCCAGATTTAAAGCTTTCTTGGCGCCCTAAAGAGTTGTTTATCTTATATTCCTTTCAGACTCTGTTTGAATTCAAGTTTGAGTTCCTACGGGTGGTTTGCAACCATGAGCACTACGTGCCTCTAAACCTACCAATGCCGTTTGGAAAAGGCCGAATACAGAGATTTCAAGGTGAGTCGGTCTACAGACGGCCTTTTTCTTGCTTTACGTCCCCGTCGCTAAGAAAATAAATCAGTTGATATATGTTTTCTGCAGATCTCACGCTGGACTACTCTCTGACCGATGACTTCTGCAGAAACCACTTCTTGGTGGGGTTACTGCTGCGGGAGGTGGGCGGGGCTCTTCAGGAGCATAGAGACATCCGGCAGATCGCCATCCAGGTGCTGAAGGGGCTAATGATCAAACACACGTTTGACGACCGTTACGCTGCTAAAGTAAGTGGTTCCTCTCTTAACTTTGACAGTTATTAAAACAACAAACAAAACTTAGGGCACATTTACATTTGGGCAATAGGTGCATTTCCATCAGCTTTTTCAAAAGTGCATTTTGAAGTATGCTGGTGAAGGTTCTCAGTCATCCAAGTCGTAGTCATTCCAAAAGGAAAAAAAAAGAAATTAAAAACAATCCACTGGACTTGTTTTCCAAATCTGAAGATGTTTCGCTTCCCATCCAGGAAGCTTTTTGAATTCAAAATGTCAGGAAAAGCTGCAGTCTCTGAAAAACTCAAGAGGATTTTCTCCAAACACAAAATAACAGTACATTTTAAACCTAACAAGACCCTTAGACAGAGGCTAGTGCATCCTAAGGACGCATGACAGATGCATGACTCAACACAGAAGAGCGACCTCCTCTGGACAAGACTCTGTGGTACCTCTACACCTTATGGACAAAGGACATTCTTTTGAGGACCAGAATATTAAAATTTTAGAAAATAGGTGGTTTGAGAGGGGAGTGAAGGAAGCCATCTATGTTAAGAAAGAAAAACAATCTTAAACAGAGCGGGTGGACTCAGGTTCAAGCTTTTATAAAACTTACAACGCAGCAATTGATTTGATCCCTTCCTGTTTTCATTGCAGCCCCACCCCCTGTACAGGAGAGCGGAGGACCTTGCCTTTTTAGCCAGTCCAGTAATCCCCTTTAATGACCGATCTTTCAGACACTTAGATGGGTATGGGGCATTGCAGTCTAACAAAAGAAGCCAAAGGACCCCCATTCCAAAGGGGTGGACCCCTTCTTCTGTTCTAATTTGCATGTCTTCAAAACAAAAACAGGGTTTTGTTGGGCTAATGTATAAAACTTCGAACTCAAAGCTATTCCTGACATTTTTTTATTGAAAAAGCTTCCTGGATGGGAAGCGAAATGTCTTCAAACTTGGAAACAAAGTCCAGTGGATTGTTTTTCATTTTTAATTTTTTTCTATTTGGAATGACATTTAGAAGTATCACATCAGAAAAGCTTGACACAAACTGCAACATTCAGATAACCTCCCTAAAATTTGCAAAAAAGGTTTTTACGCTCACTTGAGGTGGTTTTTTATGGCTTTTGTGAAAAAGGGTTGATGCACAAAACGGAAGATGGAAACCCTTCTTTTCAAATCAGTTCTGTCGTAGTGTATATTTACGTCCCATGACTGATCAGCTGTTTCTGATGTCGCCATCTTCCCAGATGTTCCTGCATTAAGTTAAACTTGGCTGGAAGCAACATCTCCATTACTAGCTAACATGTTAACCTAAGAACAACTTACCCACCCAGTACCCAACACATTTACTGTAGCTATCCTTCATTACTGATCTCCGGTCAGTGTTAGATTGCAGCCCCTACTTCCTGTTTAGCCTCTACTTCTGTGCTGGATGTTACAACCCCCACCCTTAAGACCACTAAAGGGTAAATTCTGGCACTGGGTGTAACACAAAAGTCAGTAAACTAAAAGATGATGTCAGTAGAAAAATATTATTTATTCACAATTTGCAGGGGTCGCAAAGAAAACAAACAGCAAAACAGGGAAGCTTAAAGCCTCAGGGTCTCCAAGGCCAAAACAACAAACAACCCCCCCTTTACTCATAAACAAAACACTTTCTAACACAGAAAATGAAAAGAACATAACGTAATGTGGACGATGAAGTACTTTGCGTTGCATGGTTACTTTGATTCAAACCAAATGGAAACGCAGCAAAAATTTGCATTTAATTTTTTTTCTTTTTGAAACTGTTTGAAGTTCGCTTAAGGTTTGTATTTCAGATGAATGGAAACATGGCTGCTGACATACTTTTGGCACCAAAATATTCCCCCTACTTTGTTTGTTCTGTTATCATGAACACTTAATTAAAAAGTTTGTTAGTTAATGGAAATGTAATAAGTTAAAACATTAAAGAATCAGAGGCTGAACATATTTAATAATTAGATAGGAACAAGTATAAACAGCTCTCTGGACAATTTCATCTTTTTTTAAAGTGCAGCCTTGAAAAATAGTAAAAAAAATTACTGTAAATTTACAGTTCTATAATTTTTTATTTATTTTTTTTGCTCTAAAAGTCTATATTTTCTGTCTGTGTGTAAAAGGGGTTTTGAGCCGTATTCTTTGTGTTTTATTTCAGAGCCACCAAGCCAGGCTGGTTACGCTCTACCTCCCTCTTTTTGGACTCCTTCAGGAAAGTGTCTCCCGGCTTGACATCAAGGACTCTCCTCCTCTCAGTAACCAGAATGTAAGCTTGGCTCCTAAAGGATGGAATCCAAATTGCAGCTAATTTTTCTGTTTTACACATCGTAGTTGAAGAACAGCTGGGTGAAACACTCACTTTGTTGCTGTTTTTATGTCTCAGAACATGAGGGACGACTCCCTGGTTCCAAACTCCATGGTTACGCCTCAAAAGCCAGGAAGCTGCATAGAAAATGCTCTGCACAAAGATGTGTTCGGGGTCATCTCTGGCACAGGTGACTCTTTACTGCCTTATTCAAACTAAATTACAATTCTTTGGCTATGACATGCCTGCAAACGTTGTTATATATTGTTCTCCGTTAGCCTCGCCTCACAGCTCCACCCCAAATGTGAGCTTGGTTCACCACGAAGACTGCAGAGGCTCTCTGGTCTCCACCGACTCTGCAAACAGCCTTGTGGAAAAAAGCAGCGACAAAAACAACTCCTTGGAGAAGGTGTGTCTGGCTTCAGCTGCATCACATGTTTAGGATCTAAAAAGCTCATTTAGAGGCTTCACTATGTAAACTATTCTCCAATATTGATAAAAAAATGTTAAAAAGAATAAAAAAAAAATTAACTTTTTCTCGTTTGTTCCAGAAAAACAAACACTAAAGCTACAAATGCCAATTTAATCTCTTCCATTTTATGTTTTAGGCCAACTAAAAGTAGTGCATAGTTGTGAGCTGGAAGGAAAAATGATGAATGGTTTTCTAAATTTTTTCTACTAAAGAAATTCTAAAATATACAGTCACTTCCTAAATGGAAGCATTTGGATCAATATGTGTGGGAAAGTCCAGATTTCATCACAGAAAGAAAATACAGAAATACTTCTAACTGATTTTCATGAACGCTCCTCTTTCAATCTGAATGAACTTGAGCTATTTTGCAGAGAAAGAGCACATGTTTCAGTCCCTAGATGTACACAGCTGGTAGCAGGCTCAGACTGGGAAAGATTTTCCCAGATCTATGTTTAACCATCACATGACAACCATCTCCAAGGCTTTGGTTATTAACATGGATGCGACACTGACTGCTGCTGCGTAACGTCCACACTCACCTCATCGGCAGGGTTGCCAGATATCACTGACTCACGTTTTCCAACACAAAAAATGTTCATAAACCGCCTGGATATACAAAATCTCACCCAATTTGAACCAAGGTCTATTGATCTCTTAGGCCATAAATCTAAAGAAAAACATTTTTCACCCATATGACGGCTTCATCCTAAACTGCTGCAGTGATTGGGAAAACATCCCAACCTGGCAAACAATGCACATAAGACGGGAAACATTAGCCTTTAGATGCAAAACCCCATCATGCACCGCAGAACATATTTTTCCTAAAATATTACAAAACAAATTTGGCCAATATAAGAGGAACATTGTAGCTTTGGTTTAAAAGAAAGCATTTTAGTTTTATTATAATTTAGTTTGTTGCAAAGGATTTTACAGTTTGGAAGAAATTTGAAAATTACACCATTTGGATGAAACATGACAAGGAAGAGCTATATATACTTCCTGCATCATTTAGGTAGTTAATTTTGGATTACTTCTTGAGCTCCTTGAGTTATTTATCATCACAGGTAGGTGCTTTGGCTGGAGAATAAGTGTTGGGGCCGGTATGATTTAAGGAGGGCCGGACTTCGCATGCTGAAATTAGGGCCGGCCCACCGGGCAAATTCCCGGTATCACAGATTACCAGTCTGAGCCTGGCTGGTAGAGATACTCCCTAACAGACTGAGAGGAAAAGCTGGTTTTAAAAACAGTCAGACTATGGAGGGCTAAATATGAATTCCACTTTGAAAAAGATTTTTAAAACCATAGATCATTTCTTTCCTTGTTAGATTCTTTCACCACTTTGTGATTGTTTGTCACATAAAGCTAAATTTTTTGTGCTTTTAACATCACATAATATAGAAGTGGAGTAAAAACATTGATGCACTAAATTCAGTTCTGTTTCCAAGTTCTCCCCACAACCTGTTGTGACTCATTTCATCTTTTACATTGGCGCCCCCTTCCTAAAGAGGTCACACACCCGCTCTGTGGCCCCCCTACTGCAACAAAGAGAGAAATTTAGCAGGAGGCACTCTGTCAACGTGCCTCCTCTCCCACTGGACCCAGAGGAGCGAGCTCCACCTCCGAACCGGGCTGCGAAGCGCGTCACTATGGATTTCTCTCTGCTCAGTGGGCCTCTGTCTGACCCGCTGCTAGACAGAGACAGTGAGAATCAGAAAGCAGCTGCACACCAAGCAATGGATGGAAGTCATGAGGAAAACGTACCAATACAAGTACTCAGTTTGACGTTTGCTGGCTCTTCACCATCAGCTCTGGCCTGTAGCTCTACAGAGTCTTGATGGTCTTTTATAATTAAGTATCTGCAGCGTTTGCACTTCTTTGGTGTGGTTTGGGCAGATATCTGCACAGTGTGTGTTTCCCACTCCAAGCTGCTTCAGGTGATGTTGCAGCAGCCTCTTTTATCCTCTCGTCTGTTTGTTTTTTGAGTGATCTCTACAGATATTATTCTCTCTACATCTTTCTCATCAAATACCAACATTTGTTTTCTGTCCTTTGTTTTCTTTGCCGTGTGAATCAGAGCCAGTGTGTGTCAGCGGTGGGAAGCGGCGTGCTGCGCTGTGACAAACTGGACCGAGATGAGATCGGGAAGCTGCTCATGTGCTTCCTGCACATCCTCAAGAGCATGTCAGAGGGTAGGACCGTAGTCACTGCCTTATTTGTTTTTAAGCATTTAAAAACCACAAACAACAGTGTATTTAATGGGATTTTATACGATAAACCGACTTGAGTGAATAACTTTATACAGTAAAGAAAAAATGTATAGCCTAAAAAAACTCCAGTTCAGCCTGTTAACATGCGGCTAAAACCAGATATTGACAAACACTGTATAAAAAGACACTTATTTTCTCAGTATATGAAATAAAAAAAGACAAAAACTTAATGTTTAATGTCACTAAGAATAACGAAAACTATTTCTTCCCTTCATATCATATTGAAGGTACGGAGCCCCCTAGGGGACATTGGGAATTTGTTTTTTTCTTTTGCATTCCCTCGCAAAAGTATTGCGTTACCTCGCAAAACCTTTTGCGAAAGGTTCTAAAATCTAAAAAAGTAAAGGTGTATTTTTCCAAACCAGCTGTTGTAGTGCGATCACCAAGAGCCCCTTTGGTGTGTGTGGTGATTTTGGAGTCTCTGCACTTTATGGCAGTGGAGTTATTGATTTTTATTTGCAACGCTTTTGCTGTTGTTTTACCATTTGCAGACGGTCCCTAACCACTCGCCTGGTCCGCTGCCTGTGCAGAGATCAACAATATAATACATCCAGCTCGAGAACAGCTCGTTTTTTCTCGAAAAATAATGCTTTTTGATTCTTCTAATATGTAGTCTGTGCTATCAGGACATGAAAGAGGCGCCATTTGTGTTTCAACAACGAGAGTTATTGATCCCGGAAGTCCGAATCTGTGAATATCTTTCTAACTTTACCGAAGTAAAGTTTTGTGTTCCTACTCAAAACTTTCGCAAAAGGTTTTGCGAGGGAACGCAAAAAAGAAAAAAAAATTCCCCATGTCCCCTAGGTGGGTCTGATATTTTAAGGTATATTTTAAAGATCTTTTTTTTTTTTTTTTTTTTATTTACTAAGCAAGATGATGGTGATGATGCCAAAGCTTTCTTAAGCTTCTACTGCAAGTGGCACCTTAAAACCACAAACACACTCCTTACTTGTGAAAAATAATAAAACAAAAAATCATAAGAAACAGGAGAAGATATCAGAAACAGGGTTTTGCACCCCAAGTTCATCTTTTTAATCGTTAATCTGTTTAACAAGCATAAACACATTGAGGAGGGCTGTAAATCATATTGTTTAAGAAGGAGATTATTTCTATCCTGCAGGGTAAGCATGCTTTTGGGTAAAACCTAGAATGAGAGCAAAAGCCCTTCTGAAAAAGCTGCAGGAAGACAAGAAAGAAACATTATCCATAACTAGAAAATTTCTAAAGAAATTTTGAGGGGGGCCACCTACTGCCCGTCTGGGTAACTGGGCCAATACGGCCCTGGCAAGTGACATTGGGGCTCCCCAGACCAACTGCTTACGCCTTTGAGGGCTGCTGAGGGAAGGAAAGAGGGCTAGGTCATGGGCAAAGAGAGCTGTGTGCCACTTTTGCTGAAATCTGGGAAATAGACGCGCACAGCATATGATGCACAAGGGTAATATGGGTTGTCCATATTGAACCGCAGTGGGTAAAGCGCAGTGGGCGGCTCCGCCCGCCTGCTAGAGCCCTTGCAGTGATGAAAAAATCACTAATGGCGGGCTTCCGCCCGCGGGGGCTTCTTCTAAGAGCCATTGCAGTGATGAATCACCATTGGCGGGTTTCGCCCGCCTTCTAAGAGCCATTGCAGTGATGAAATCACTGTGCATCAAAAGATGGGTCATGCCCAGCAGTGATATAGAATCCATTTCCACATGTTAAATCACTGGTTTTCCATGTTATTAGGTGAATAGTTGCTGTATTACTGAGTAAATGGGAGACTTTTATTGTGAAATTTGCTCTGGGGTGTGTTTTGAAAAGGTCACTAGAGTCTAATAAAAACAACCTGGAAGAGTTTGGGTCATAATGTTGAGCCATTTGCATCAATTAATGCATTAGTATAATCTAGAGGCTTTTATTTTGTAGGGTCCCTGGAGTCTTATTTTGAAAGTCCAACAGAGTTGTGTTTAGAGAAAATGTTCAGACCCAGCAATGATAGTTGATGACTTTCCAATCGTTAAATCACTCTTTTTCCATGTTATTAGGGCAGTAGATGAAGATGAAATGGGAGGCTTTTATTTTGAAATTTGCCTTAGGGTGTGTTTTAAACAGTCTCCTAGAGTCTATTCTCTAAAATGGGGTTGAGTTTGGGTCATAATGTTGAGCCATATAGGGCAATAAATATATGTAAAAAATATAGAGGCTTTTATTTTGTAGGGTCCCTGGAGTCTTATTTTGAAAGTCTATCAGTGTTGAGTGGCAAGGGAAGTGTCATGGACAGCAGTCATATAGTATCCATTTCCCAATGTTAAATCAGTGCTTTCACCCTCCATTAGATTAATATGTGCTGTTTAAAACAGCAGAGGTAAAATCTCTTTGAAGCACGGTTACCTTGACAACGCTTAACGAGCCTGTCAGTGACAGAGAGAAAAGCGCAGCACTATCGTTCCTTAGCTCTCAGGCTTTTTTGAATGGGAGCAACAGCTCCGAACAAACGACTGCTTAGCAAAAACCGTATGAGTTATTCAAAAAATTTCTTCACCGTGAGCATCAGCAATCCTTCGACTCCAACTATGCCAACTTTGGTGTATGTGTGTCTTTCAGAACAATATTTATGACGAGTTTAAAACACATAATGTCATTCGTTTTTCTCCCCACTGCTGCTCCAAAACCAATGAAAAACGGCTCTGATTTTCATCGACTTTAGGTCGGTCTGGAGGGTTTTTAAGGAAAAGTATTAATCCTACCGTAATTCCGAAGACATTGTGTGAGTCCAGAGGTTTCAGCCTACAAACTGACCAAAAATGGTGACTGTAGCTCCAAATATGTGGCCGTGAGGGCGAGTTAAAATGTTTTATCTTAAAAAAACGGCGCCTCACACTAAGATGTCAGCAGCTGCACTGCAGCAGGCTGCTGCAGAAGCTAACTGTCAGCTAGCTTCCAGGTGCTTACCCTCCAAACAAACGACTGCTGAGCAAAAACCGTAAAAGGTATTTGAAAAATTCTTTCAGTGAAAGAAACATCTATCCTTTGTCTCAGACTGGGGTAACCTTCATGTCTGTAGGTCTTTCACAACCCAAAACGAAGCACAAACAAAATGGTGGGTCCCACCTGCTCCTACCATTGGTTTAACTGCAGCAGCTCCTCTCTCATCTTTTTGCTGCTAAAGCACCCCTCCGAACAAACGACTGCTGAGTAAAAACCATAAATGATATCTGAAAAATTTTTCTCCCCTCTTCTGCTCAAAACCAATGAAAAATCTTCTGATTTTGATCGACTTTAGGTCGGTCTGGAGGGTTTTAAGGAAAAGTATTAATCCTACCGTAATTCCGAAGACATTGTGTGGGTCCAGAGATTTCAGTCTACAAACTGACCAAAAAATGGTGACTCTAGCTATAAATATGTGGCCGTGAGGGGCGAGTTTAAAATGTTTTTTGGTCTTAAAAAAACGGCTGCCTCACACTCTAGCTTTTCAGTCTCTCCACTCTAGCAGGCAGGATTTTGCCAAAACTTTGTGGCGCTTTGAGGTCTGATTATACAAAAACCGTAGCAGTTATCAACATGCCGCCTTCAGTTTTATGCAGACGAAGGATTTATCTACAAACTGAGCTTTAAACTGTTTTTGTAATCCGTGAATGTATGCCTCACACAGTGAAGCGCTGTTTTATGCTTTTTTACTCTCCCCATTCATTTCCTATGGGATTTTTTGCGACGCTTTTCGCTTTCTTAATAACGCAAAACCTTCGGGTAATGAGAAAGTTTTTATACAAGCACGATCTCCCCATTGGTCCCGACGCGTGTGCCGACTTTGGGCCCGATCCGACAAAAACCGCGGCGGGACTAGTTACGCGCCCGAAATTTTGGGTATACGGGAGAATTATAATAATAATAATACGCTGAATAAATATGTGCAATAGTAGTAGGTGGGCCATGCCTCTCCGCATGTGGCCCCCCTAACTAAATGCAAGGAGGAAGCAGTTAATCAAAACCACCCTTAGAAAGACAGATTATAGTTTGCAGGAAGAGAGACTTTAATTTGTGAATGCATAGAACTAAAACTGAGAATTTCTGTCATAATAACATTTGAAGGAAAAAAAGGAAGAAACTTTACAGTAAAAGTACAGAGGTGGCAGTATCATGAAGGGAGCAATTTAACAGCAACAGGGTTCTGGTTCTCGTTGAACAATGACCCTATGCATGCGTTCGATTAAAAACCATATATTTTCCACATTACATTATTCAGGTATATCTGATAAGATCCCATAAATGACACTAAGGTTTCATAATTTAAAAGGTCAAGACTTAGTAATACTTTGTAAACTGCTGTATTAAACTTTATTTTGATCCTGGCTGGTATTTGATAACTGTCCTTTCTCTCATTGTTTTCTTTTTGCCAACTTTAGAGGCCCTGTTTTCCTACTGGAACAAAGCAGCCCCCTCAGAGTTAACGGACTTCTTTACTCTAATAGAGTAAGTGCAGGTGTTTACTTCAACTGGTAGACGGTGGGGAAAAAACAGCTTTAAAATGCAGCGGAGGGATATTGGTTCAAAGACATAACCTGATGTGAACCCTGAACAACAGCTTGGTTCTTATAAAGTGATTTTAACATATAAATTCAACTAAATCAAACATATTTATTTTCCTGGATGCTTTGTAATGAAGTTATCATTTATTATGAGAGAAAATCTTGATAAACACTGTGAACACTAGAGATTAAGAAAGCAATGACTCAGTTATTGTACCAACATTTTATCCAATAGAACAACAAATGCAAAAAACCAAAGCATCAAACATCCTGTATTCAATTTGAAAGGAAAATAAAAGCAGGAAATGAAAGTATAATTTAAGAATAAATATTAGGTTGCCAGCTGTGTTAATCCATTTAGGATAGCTGTCAATCACGGACATGCTAAATCAGCCATGCTAACTTAAGCAAGATTTTAGTTTTTTTAAACTTCACAAAGCTGCTGTATAGAGATATAATTCTGATAATCGCTAAACGGCTTTATCATTTTTCCACTCCCAGCTTTATGGTGATCTAATTGGATAAGATTAATTTAACCCTGAGTATGTCAAAGGTATGAATCATCTTTCACTAAGAAATAAACATTGTCTAAAACTTGTAAGAACCAGAAAAGGCATTTTGGAAGTATCCCAAAATTTATATTTAGCAATATATTACCTAAAAACTACCTAAAAATTTAACATAACATAACTAACAAAATGCAATACAGAACATGTAATTAAACTAAAATACTATTTAAATTTAAAAAAAAGTTTGGGAATAAACAAACATTAGCGTTAAATGATTGAATGCATCTTGTTTTTTGACACATAAGATGGATACAACCTAAGATAACAGCAACTAACATGTCTGGAGACCTCACACATCCTGGATACAAAATAGGCAGACTTGAGGATGATTTTAGAAAAAACTTGTCATCACATAAATACGGAAGAGGATTAGGGCCACTGAAAAAAAAATAAAAAGTTAACTGATTTTTGAATTTTATTTCAGTTTTATTTCAGTTCAGAATTCTGACTTTAATCTCAGAATTCTGACTTTTTTCTCAGAATTCTGATTCTTTTTTCTCAGAATTTGACTTTAATCTCAGAATTCTGACTTTTTCTCAGAATTCTGACTTTTTTCTCAGAATTCTGATTCTTTTTTTTCTCAGAATTCTGACTTTAATCTCAGAATTCTTGACAGATAAAAAAACATGTTAGCATCAAGCTGCAGCCATGTCTGTTTTAGAGACTAGCTCTCTTGTTTTAATGACCTTCTGCTCCTCCATTAATGAGGGGACCCACGGGCACGTAAAAAGTTCCCTAATTCCTTCATTTTCCACCAGTGTGTCACTGGCCACCTCAAACAACTCACATCTTTGTCAGAGAAGCTGAGTGCTTCCACATCTCTACCTTCATGGTGCCCATCTACATTAAGATCCAAAATTCTGAGATTAAAGTTAGAATTCTGAGATTAAAGTTAGAATTCTGAGAAAAAATTCTGACTTTTTTCCCCATACTAAATTAAAATAAAATTTTAATATCATTAAACTTTTTTTTTTTTTTTCCCCAGTGGCCCTTATCCTCTTCCGTGCAAAAACAGTTCCACTAGGCCATGAAAATGATCTCTAAATCTGTTTAAGTCCTAGTGATGCAACAAAAAGAAGTCATTCTAAAAATAAAGGCTTCCACCAAATATAATTGATGACTAATTCTGTGCTCTCAGCTCACATTTCATGTTAGTACAGCAATGCAAGAATACGGTATCAAACCAAAGTTAAACATTTCTTATTTACATCATCGTCATATGACATTGTTTCACCACTGTTAGCTTCATTACCTCATTGCTATTTATTGTCACACAGCCACTAGTAACAGAAAAGTAGAAAAGTGTGACCAGATCAGGATTTTTCCATGCAATGCGCTGTCACTCATGGGAAATGTTGTCTTCCTTCAAAGAAACAATACACTTTATGTCCACTGGGGGGAGCCAAAATCAACCAAAGCGGAATGTTCTTTATTACTGCTTTAAATCCATCAGAAAGGATGGTGATATGCTAGAGATACGGTGCACCGTTTTTTGTTATTATGAGTTCGTATTTGTACTAAATGCATTCTGCTAATAATTCCTCATGAAGCTAATTTGTTGTTCTTTGTGTAGAATCTGCCTCCATCAGTTCAGATACATGGGAAAAAGATCCATCGCCAGGTAATGTCTAACCGATTACATGTTTTTTATTTTAATTCTTCAAATTAAACAAATTCTGCTTGTATTCTTCGCAATAACACATCTATAAATCTAATTTCTCTCAGGAGAATGTTTTAAACTTTAGCTCTTGGCTTTCTTTTATCTGTAACACTGCTGCCGAGTTGTTTTGCGAATATCGTTGTGGGTCCTAGCCCCCCCTCCCCTGCATGGGTAAGAGCTTTATTCTTTCTTCCTCTCTGTGCTTTACTGCATGACTTGTTTTTCCAGATTTTAATTTATCAGCTGCATTTTTTTTTTTTAGTTTGCACATTAAACATGGACTAAATGACAGATTGACGAAATGTGATTAGCAATTTTTATTTTATGGAAAAACTTAATGCTATGGTGTGTTTTTTTCCTATCAGGAGTCTGGAGGGTGCAGGACCTGTAGCTGCAGACAGGAAGTCTTTGACTCTGCCTGTGTCTCGTAACAGGGCAGGGATCCTTCACGCCCGTCTGCAGCAACTGGGAGCTCTGGAGAATGCTCACACCATCAATAACAGTAAGCTAGATCCAGATAAATCTCGATGCATATGGCACTGATTGATATTGTTTACTAGAATTTATGATATTGCTGTTTTCTGTATCTTTGCTTCTGTCTCCTTGAACCCCAGTCGGCCTCAGCAGATGGCCGCTCACACTGAGCCTGGTTCTGCTGGAGGTTTCTCCCTGTTAAAGGGGAGTTTTTCCTCCCCACTGTCGCTACAAGCATGCTTAGTGTGAGGGATTGTATTTGAGTCAATGAGTCGATGCAATCAACTGGTTTTCCTTAGATATTAAACTTTGAATCAATTTGACTGGATGATCTGGTTAAACTGTAAAGTGCCTTGAGATGACGTGTGTTGTGAATTTGCGCTATAGAAATAAACTGAATTGAATTGATATGGAAATTTTATACAGACATTTTTTTTCTTTATTCTTTTCGATTAACTAAACATTTTAAGAAATTTTATTTGAATTTGTAATTTAATGTAACCTTAATCAATAAGAGGTAATGCTAAGAGTAGTCTGCAGTTTTATTCTAAGGTTTATTTTCAGCTAGTTTGTAATTATAAGGTTTTAAAGTTGAAACATGGAGTCAAAGAAACTGGACTCATTTGATTTTAGATCCTATAACGAGTTGGTAATCCAGAAAACCTGCTTGTTCATGTTGCAGAGTGTTCAGCAATAATATTCTCATGACTACAATGTTTCCCTCCCTCAGTGTATCATGATGTTACTACTAAAAGAAAAAAAATTCTGAATGCAAATTAAGTTTAAAACAATTTTTTCTAGCAGTCTTTTTATTTTTGTTTTTAATAAAGTGTTAAATAGCAGCTAATCATTGCTTAGAAAAATCCGATTTGGGTTGATTCTCTCACTAGTATATCAACTAATTTAAAAAAAACATACTTTTTTTTTTATTTGTATCCATTTGTAATTTCTTACAGAAATCCTCATATCTTTGTCATTTTGTTTGACAAATTTTCAAAATAGAGTATTTTTTAAGATAAAGTAGTGCACAATGTTGGAGTGGAAGTACGATGGTTTTCTGACGAGCTTCCCTGTCACCACTGCAGAAAGCTTCCCCACAGCATGATGCTGCCACCACTAACGTTCCCAATATTATGTCTTATTGTTCCCCCTGGTCTTCTGGAGCAGAGGATCACAAACTTTTTAACCTTTGACCCACAAAATGGTGTCAGAGTTCACTCATGACCCTACACTGGAAAAACGATCTAGAAAGAAGTAAAATATTCTTAAATTAAGTGTATTTACCCTTAATTTGAGTAGGTAAATAAGATAGTTTGCCAATGGAATGAATGTTTTACTCTTAAAATAAGATAATTAGATAATATCCACTAGGAATAAGACAATGCAATTGAGTTTTCTTATTTTAAGTGTAAATTGTCTTGTTCCATTTGCAAAATGTCTCTGTTACCTCCTCAATCAAAGAAAAAATGCACTTATTTTAAGAAAAAATGACCTATCTAGATTTCAATTTTTTTCCAGTGTAAGAATTGGTTGACTATAGAAATGTTTCTAAAATCACTTAACCAGTGGTGTAAATATATAATACAAAAAGCACTGGCAACCAAAGTAGTTGGTTTTCCCCATTTATAAGAGATTATTTTACATTTTAAGCACTTTAATTTAAATATTTATTGTTTATTTTAATGAAAAGAATTGTGAATCTTAATACCCCATCCTGTTTGATCTTAATACCCCAAATGGGGTCACATTCAGCAGGCTTTAAAGTTCATAAAGAAGTCTGTAACTCACGCAGAACTGCTCGAAAGAATAAACAATTTTTTTGCAACTACAATGTAGCAATAATAATATCAAAGGCAGTTTTGCAGATTTGATCTTTTACTTAGAGTTAAAAAATTAGAATCTCATTAAAAGGTTAATATTTGTTGTTAGAAATGGTTACCGCTTACTCCAGTAAGGAGTTAAAACGGATCATTTGTTCCTGATTCTTTTAATTCGAAGTCATGAGATGAAAACAAAAGAGTTAAAGATTAAAAGTGATGTTTGCGTGTTTTCAGTGTACTCCCAAACAGAGGCAGAGGTAAACAGCCAGTGCCTGCTGGAGGCCAACGTGTCTACGGAGGTCTGTCTGACCGTGCTGGACACGCTGAGCACCTTCATCATGGGATTCAAGGTGTCGTCTACTAGCACGTTAACCTTCTGCATGCAGGAGCTGTGAAGTTACCGGCTGGTGGTCAAATAACACGATCTATTTGTTCGCAGACACAGCTGATTTCAGATCTGGGCCACAACCCCCTGATGAAGAAGGTCTTCCAGGTGCATCTCTGCTTCCTGCAGATCCCTCAGTCAGAGGCGGCCCTCAAACAGATCTTCACCTCCCTCAGGACCTTCATTTTTAAGGTGAATGAGTCGACCCCTGTTTTCTCTCTCTAAACACTTCTCTAGTCGCCTCTTATTTATCATCCCAGTCCTCCATAACCCGTGTTTTCCAGTTTCCGTGCACGTTCTTCGACGGCAGGGCCGACATGTGCGCCTCGCTCTGCTATGAAATCCTCAAGTGCTGCAACTCCAAGCTGAGCTCCATCCGCAGCGATGCGGCCCACCTTCTCTACTTCCTGATGAAGAGTAACTTCGACTACACGGGCCGCAAGTCCTTTGTGCGAACCCACCTGCAGGTATGAGACAAAGCACCTCGCAAGAAGGGTCCTGCTTCTTTAAAAACACGAGAAGCTCATTTTATGAATCTGTTTTTTTAGGTGGTGATAGCGGTTAGCCAGCTTATAGCTGATGTCATTGGAATTGGGAGCACGCGTTTCCAGCAGTCTCTCTCCATTATCAATAATTGTGCAAATAGTGACAAGAACATAAAGGTAAGCTGTGTTAAAAGCTGTGCTTGTTGTTGGTATTAGGTGTTAATCAGGATAAACATGATAAAGTTTGTTTCATTGCATCTTTAACTTTTATACCTGTGATGCTGTTGCCCCTGGCAGCACACAGCATTCCCATCAGATGTCAAGGATCTCACCAAACGCATCAGGACGGTGCTGATGGCCACCGAGCAGATGAAGGAGCATGAGAACGACCCAGAGATGTTGGTGGACCTCCAGTACAGTTTGGCCAAGTCCTACACCAGCACCCCCGAGCTCCGAAAGACCTGGCTGGACAGCATGGCTCGCATCCACAACAAGAACGGCGACCTTTCTGAGGTACGAATGTCACACATCTTGGAGTGCTGCTCCTCACTTGGTTTTAGGGGCGGATAGTTCCGATCTAGAAAGTAAAAGGGCTTTACAGAGATCAGATCCAACCATTTTGATTTCCAGCACCACAATGCAGACTAATCACCCGAGGGACTAAATACCTGCACTGCAAAAAATTCAAATCTTAATGAGTCATTTTTTTCTTAAAATAACTGCATTTTTTATTGGATTGAGGGAGTGAGACACTTTGCCAATGGAACAAGACAATTTACATTTAAAATAAGAAAAAAACAACTGCATTGTCTTGTTTCAAGTGCATTTTTATCTTATTATCTTATTTTAAGAGTAAAAATACTCATACCATTGGCAAATTCTCTTATTTATCTACTCAAGTTAAGGTTAAATTCACTTAATTTAAGAAATCTTCACTTATTTATAGATTGTTTTTGCTGTGCGGTTAAGGATGAAGGAAAAAAAGGCAGGTTTTTTTTACTTTCAGGGCCTGGATTATTTACCTCTACTTGGTTTTTAATGTTGTTGGAATCTCAGATATATCCTGACCCTGTAGCTAATAACTTGCAGTCCCACACTGATAACTGCACCTTACTGCAAATAAATCTTAACCTTTTTTTTTTGTAAACATTATTTAAATTCAGAGTGTTTATTAATCATAAAAGCCTGTTTTAATGTCATTCAAATATCACTTGTAGATTTATGTCCATACTTTAAATAATTCCCCTCAATTACCTGATATGAGATCAGATTAGTCCATAATTTTACTTTTTATTTATGCTTCAACAAGGGGAGGTGTTTATTTTTATAAGGCCAGGTTGGTTTAAGTGGATTAGGGCCACTGAAAAAAAAAAAAGTTAGCTGATTTTTAAATTGGATTTCAGTTAAATATGGGAAAATTTCAGAATTCTGAGGAAAAAGTCGGAATTCTGAGATTAAATTTAGAATTCAGAGAAAAGTTGAAATTCTGAGATTAAAGTCAGAATTCTGAGATTAAAGTCGGAATTCTGAGAAAAAACGTCAGAATTCTGAGAAAAAAGTCGGAATTCTGAGATTAAAGTCAGAATTCTGAGAAAAACGTCAGAATTCTGAGAAAAAAAGTCGAATTCTGAGATTAAAGTCAGAATTCTGAGATTAAAGTCGGAATTCTTAGAAAAAAGAAGTTGGAATTCTTAGAAAAAAGTCGGAATTCTGAGATTAAAGTCAGAATTCTGAGATTAAATTCAGAATTCTGGGGAAAAAAGTCAGAAATCTGAGATTAAAGTCAGAATTCTAAGAAAAAGTCAGAATTCTGAGATTAAATTCAGAATTCTGGGATAAAAGTCAGAAATCTGAGATTAAATTCAGACTTTTTTCCCATATTAAACTGAAATAAAATTAAAAAATCAGTTAACTTTTTTTTTTTTTTTTTTTCCAGTGGCCCTAATCCTCTTCCATATTCAAATACCTTTTCTCACCAATTAATAATTTTATAATTTAAAGTTTTGCATTTACTCAGCTTGTCTATCTGATATTTAACTTTATCTGATTACCTGAAAGATTTCATTCAATTCAGTTCAAAAATACCCTAAAGGGAAATTAAATAATTTCTGATAATCAAAGAGATCATGCAAAAGGAGAATAAATCTGTAAATCTTTACAGCACTTTAATTATGATCATGTAATGTTTCTCCAACCTCTGTTCTCCCTCCTCCTCAGGCAGCCATGTGCTACGTTCATGTTGCTGCTTTGGTGGCCGAGTATCTGTGGAGAAAAGGTGAGTGTAGGAAATAGTTGATGAACTTCTCTGACTTTGGTTATCTTAATGTCATGAGAATAATAACCTTTGACCCTCCTTTATTGCATTTATTACCCTCATTATAAAAGCAATAACCTGAGTCACTAGTAAATGTTTTACACATTCTCTTTAGTAGTTTGATTAATCAATTACTCTGTAACAGGAGAATATGTTTTTATTATTGGTTTTAAACACTTTTTAAAATGAATATATAGATTTTATGCATCCAAATCCCTTTTAGTCTTTAATGCAGCTGTCAATTATATAACTCTATATTAAAAACATACCTTAATAGGCTTTATTAAAGGTCCCACATTATGCAAAATACATATAATAAACATTTTTTAACTAAAAAAAAAAACTTTCCACCTCTTAGCTTATGTGTGCTTAAAATGCTTTGTTTGAAAATGGTGCCCTTTATGATGTCATAAGGGGAAATAAGCTGCCCAGAGCGGTCTGTAGCAGCCCATCACTCAAGCTTCGGCCTTCATCTTAGGTATTATTCTGTGCTCATAAGCTATCTTTACGAACTCTGACTGGTTGTCATGGTTGCAGGATTTGAGAGTGCAGGCTACCCCAGGATAGGGGCATGCAAAGCCAAAATATCTCATCCAGAGGAGGGCTGAATTAGGAGGTTTTTTGGTACATAATGTCTGCCTAATCTGAGAGGAATTTTCCTGCACTATTGACTAAAACATACTCCGTCATGCTTATCCCAAGTGTGGTGACCAGGGGTGCTCGTGCCTATCTCCAGCTTTCTACTGGCAAGAGGCGGGTTACACCCTGGACAGGTCGCCATTCCATCGCAGGGCAACACAGAGACAAACATATACTTTTTATTTTCAAATGTTCAAGAATATTAGACCTTATTGTATTGTACAATCAATACCTCTAAATCGCAGCTGCAAATATACAGTGAACTTTTCCTTACCCTAACACTAAGGGTCACATGTTGCTTTCTGAGCTCTAATCTTCATCAGGGCATTTTTACAGATAACGTTTGTACTTTAGCGTCTGTTACGCCTCCTTATTGACGAAGATTTATCAGATAATGGGACAGGTATTTAAGTCAACAGCAGTGGTCAGGATGTTATGAGGAAATGAAAGAAAAGTGACATCATTTGTTAATATTTGGGAGAAATAGAAAGTTTTTCGCATTTGTTTTCTCTGATCCATGTCTACAGATTAACCTCACCGTTGGGCTAATTCAACATGGTAAAATCAGCCGTTTCTGAAAGCAGTTTGCTAGTTTTTATTTATGGATGTTTAAGTACAGAGTGCAAAAACAACACCAACCCTGTTGTAGTCTGAATGATTGTTACAGGAGTGATGTTTTTAAGTTTTTATGAGAAAATCTGTGGGATATGGTGTGAATTTTCACCACATTTTAAGTAAGAATAAAAGTATTTTAAACTGCTATAGTTGATTTTTCAAATCTAAGGAGCCAGTATGCATTACAATATTTTATGAACCTTTAAGTAGGGTTTTTTACACAAAAATATGTATGGAGAATATAAAAATATTCAGATTTACCTGAATGGAAACAGGTAAGGCAGTGTAAAGAAACTATAAAGCATTAAACTGCTAACCCTTTATTCTTCTGTTACTTGAAAGAATTATGTTTAAATCTTTGAAATGCCTTCACCAGGGATTTACTAACTGCAGTTTTCTTTATTGATGATCTTTAAAAAGCCTGACCTGATGATTCTGGGTTGTTGTTTTTTTTCTTTTAACAACCACTTTCTCTGATACAGAAGAGGATTAGGGCCACTGAAAAAAAAAAGTTGAAATGTATCCCTGTATTACGGTAATTGTTCAAAGGTCAGGTCTTATTTTTTTCAATATATAAGTACAAAGTATCTGTGAAACAATATGAACTAGTTTTAACTTCATATGAAGCAGTGCTCATGTGCTCAAATATGAATGAAAAGTGCTGAGCATTGACAGCAGCTTATTTACAGACCTTTGCAGAGGCAGGTGAGGTCACTAGTCCATATAGGCTGATCATCCAAAACTAAGGAATTTAAGGCGGATCAATCGACCTGCTATCCGTCGGTTCGACCATAACTAGTAAAACTCAGAATGCTGTACACTTCTAGTCTGAACAAATAGATTTTTGTTCTTATCTTAACTTTTTCCTAAGTAAACATTGATATTTGTCCTCGCTTCTCTACATTTTAATGCAACAGGAACGTTTCTTCTAGAACAGGGGTCTGCAACCTGCGGCTCTTTGGACCCAATATAATGGCTCTTCATAGAGGCTAAAAAGGACAATTTACTTTAATAACAAACACCAGTCAGGAGCTTTAAGTGTTTTTATAAAGAATATTTAAAACAAATCTTCACAATAGAATGACATAAAAAATCAGAAGTATGTTTTTAGAGCCATTTTTCTTTGGATTAGCTTGGAAATGATGTGTTTTATCATTATTTTAAAAGCTAAAAATAGCAATACACTTTTGGTTGTTTAAGATGTCAACAGATTCCCTACAACAGATATTTAATAAAAATGATAGGTTGTGTTTGATTAAATAGTCATGTAGTATTGTGCTGCTCTAAATAACTTTTACCTAGTCTGATTCGGGGAATGACTCTTTGGATATGAAAGATTGAAGACCCCTGTTCTAGAATAATCAACTAACCAATAAAGAAGTTGCAGAGCGGCTAGAACTTTGGGTGATTTATCTATTTATTTTTCTTTAGCCCAAACCCCAAAAACCGCTAATTTTTTTGTCCACTCATCAATATTAAAGTTTGTATCTTATCAAATTATGTATTTTTTTAACTTTTTGTAACCTGCTTAGTATAAAAACCCAACAGATTGAATTTAATTTTCCTCAAATCAGTTTGAGTCTCATTGGCTCATTTTTGGTTTGTATATCTCTTAGATGCTTTCTGTGTTTCAGGAATGTTTCGGCAAGGCTGCTCGGCATTCAGGGTCATCACTCCCAACATCGATGAGGAGGCGGCCATGATGGAGGATGTAGGGATGCAGGATGTTCACTTCAGTGAGGTCAGACTTTTTATATCTTCTAAATGGTATTTATTGTACATTTGTACCATGTTAGAGCTGCACTGATCAAAATTTTGGGATTTTTAATTTGTGTTTTTTGTATAAAACTGCAAAAAATTTGGATTTGACAATTTTGGCGTCTTGTATTTTTGCTTTGTTTTGGTAGAGTTGGTTAAGCAGTGATCTCTGTGTGGATTCTGTAGTGAATATAGAGCCTTACATAACTGAGATTTCTAAGAGATGACAAACATTTCTGAATCCAACATAAAAAAGGTTGATTTTTGTTTTTAAAGCATCTTTTCTCCCGTCTGTTCCCTCCTGATACCGAAGCTTTTATTTGGCGTCCATTATGTGATTTCTCCTCTACATGTGATTAGTAGGAAGTCATAACTTAATAAGCAGAAAACCTCTTTCCTTCCAAAACAGCCCTTATTGCATTTAAGGAAACCTGCAAATCACAGACAGCTATGTGGGTAAAGCCTTAAACATGTTTTTTTTTTTTTTTTTTTCAGCATCCTAAATGTCCTTTAAAAAGTACTTTATCAACTATGTACTTTACAGGTTTTATGAAGCAAAGCATGTGACGATGCATAGGTCCACTAGTTTCTGGGATACACTGCAAAAAACAAGAATTTACCTGAATAAGACAATATTTCTTAAAATAAGTGCATTTTGTCTTGAATTCAGGATGTAAGTGAGACACTTTGCCAATGGAACAAGGTTATTTACAGTTTAAATAAGCAAAAAACAATTGAATTGTCTTATTTCAAGGGTATACTATCTAATTATCTTTTCTAATTGACAAACCATCTTATTTACCTACAAAAAAGAACGGCATATACAGTTAATTTAAGAAATGTTTATTTATTTCTAGATCTTTTTTGCAGTGTAAAATATAATAAAAAATGTTATCTTTCCCCCTTTTAACTTGCATGAGGTGTTATTTTAATTATATTGTCAGTCAACATATTCTCATTATCAGTTCGTATGAAATCGCATCGAAAGGTTATGCACACAGTATTTAGTACGTTTTGACGTTTTTCCCCGAAAACTTCCCATTATGCGCAGCCAGACAGAACGAAAAAGACGAAAAAAGCAGATTACGTACGGACGTGAACTGGAGACGGACAAGAAAGAATAATTACTTCATGATGTCTCTCCTACTAGGTTGCTTGCTGTTTTGTATGTTAGGTTAGGTTCGAATTGTATGTTAAATTCTATGTTATTGAATAGGTGCGTACAGATGCAGCATGCTTGCACGGATATCTTAATCTCGAGGCAAGACGTTTAAAACTAGACGAAATACGCACGAAAAAACGTCAAAAACGTACGAAATACTGTGCATAACTTTTTCGTACAGTTTCATACGAACTGATTATGAGAATACACTGTGTCATTGGTTTGCAGAAAATAGTGTACTTCTATAAAAAGGATAATGAATCGTGGTGCAGAGGGTCCAAAATGCAATGTCCTAACTAAGGTAGGCTCGGACTGGGAAGGATTTTCGACCCTGGCATTTTTCCATCTACACCGGCCCAGATGTCATTGACTCACGTTTTCCAGCACAAAAATTGTTCATAAACCGCCTGGATATACGAAATCTCGTCCAATTTGAACCAAAGTCTATTGATCTCTTAGTCCATAAATCTAAAGAAATACATTTTTTACACATAGACAACCATCTGAAACTGCGAGACAGTGCACTTAAGACGGGAAACGTTAGCCTTTAGATGCAAAAACTCCATCATGCACCGCAACATATTTTTGCAAAATATTACAACATAAATTTGCCGAATATAAGAGGAACATTGTAGTTTGGTTTAAAGAAAGCATTTTAGTTTTATTATAATTTAGTTTGTTTGCAAGGATTTTACAGTTGCCAAACGTCACAAGGATGTGCATGACAAGGAAGGGCTATATATACTGCATGCGTCATTCAGGTAGTTAACATTGGATTACTTCTCGAGCTCCTTGAGTTATTTACTGTCACAGGTAGGAGCTTCAGCCTGGGAGTAATTGTTAGGGCCGGTATGATTCAAGGAGTGCACGGCCCTCGCACGCTGAAATTAGGACTGGCCCACCAGAAAAATGCCCAATATCACAGATTACCAGTCCCAGCCTGTCCTAAGGGGATTTAAGGAGGTTTCTGTTTTCTCTCTCTTTGCATATCAGTGATTCTCCACTGGTCAGTGATGGGATTTACCATATTTCCATAAACTGTTAGTCTTCCTTTGACTCTCCATTTAATAAATGTATGGAGAAGCTTTTAAAACAAGATATTCACATCCTTCCTGTTGTAAAACAGCTGGGTAAAGGAGAAGTCTGTTTTTTTTCTACGTTCAGGAGGTGCTGCTGGAGCTGCTGGAGGAGTGTGCTGATGGCCTGTGGAAGGCTGAGCGTTATGAACTTATTGCCGACGTATACAGGCTCATCATTCCCATCTATGAGCAGCGCAGGGACTTTGAGGTAACATGAATCCTGTTGAATCCAGTGGTACTCTAACCTGACTCCACTAGATGGATTTGCTCCCTCGATATCCTTCTGGAAAACCTTCTGTTGAAGTGATTTTGGGAAGGGGCTTAAAATACTGGTTAGCTGATTGGCCTATGTTGGTGATAGATCGGGCCAAATAAACCAATGAATCAGATCAACATACCAGCATATGACGCACTAACAGAGCGACGACTTTTAAAACACAAACCACAAGCCAGGCTACTCTTTGCTCGAAATTCAGTCGGGAGAAGAGCAAAAACATCTTTCCTCTGAGAAAAGCCGCCAGAGCAGTGTTTTGCTACTCTTCTTTCAGTGAAGAAATACTCTGTAATTCCGATAAAACTTGCTCGATAGCCACGCTTAACGCTTAGTTTCATCGGCTGAAGCCGCCATGTTCCAAAGACTGAACTGGCTGGCGCTGCTATTAGCCACACCTCAACCCGCCAAAAGCCAACGCTGATTGGACGTTCGTTTGGTGAGCTGCTCCAAATTTTCTTTTAACGGAGAGTCTCCAGACTGATCTGCGAGCTTTCAAGCTTCTTGAAAGCTTCGCGAGATCTGGATGGTCTCACGCAGGGCTAGTGGTTCTCGGCCTACTCCGTAAAATCCTTCATAAAGATCTCTTGCTCCAGTGAAATTAAGTCTTGGATGGATCAAAAATGGTGACGACTCCGACTGTTCAGATGTTTAACAATCGTTTATTTTATCCTCATTTAGACATTCAGAACATTGGATTACAGTAACCCATATTGTTTAAAGGATTTAAGCTCCAGCTCTAGATGTAAATCAGATTAATGGGTTTCCTAATGGCTATTATCAGCTCATTTCTTACATAAATGACTAGTTGTTTCCCTCCTTCATGTGCTTCTTGGTGACTTTCCAAAATGTAAAACATTTCTTAAATATGTGGGACAGAAACTGACACACCTCTACGACACCCTCCACCGCGCCTACACCAAAGTGATGGAGGTGATGCATACTGGAAAGAGACTGCTGGGCACATACTTCAGAGTGGCCTTCTTTGGACAGGTGAGGTTCAAAAGCATTCCATTAAAGCTGGATGGGGTCAAACTATGCTATATTGCCGATATATTCATCTCTTTAATTCCAATTTTTCCCTCTTTTTGCTTGCTCTGGAAGGCTGCGGTAAGTCTATAGTAGTTATTGGGGGATGTGTGTAACTGATGGTACTTGCAAGGTATCAGTGATGAGCTTCATCTGCTGAGCCTCGAAACTAGAGCTTCTGCATTTATTGCACATATTTTGTTCCCATGTAGCTACATTTGCCCAGAGAAGTCTAATAAAATTGTTTCTAATTTATTAGTTGCCAGAATCTATGGTTCAGAAAGAGCAGCTATCTTGCATGATTTAAGTAATTCTTACAAGTTGCTTACCAATATACTTACTGGTGTTAGATGTGTGTTTAAATGTGATCAGGTAAAAGTGGATTTAGTGTTTATACGGGTTGTCAAAAGCAGCGATGCTCTGAAAAGTATTAAAACTAGGGATGCACGATATTGAGATTTTGGCCAATATCCGATATGCCGATATTTCAGAACTCATGTAGCCGATACCGATACCGATGTTAAAGCTGGACAAAAATAAGTAGTCATTGATAATAGTAGTTTTGTTATCCATATCTGACACTTTCAAAAATAATATACTCTCACACACATATACATTTTCATATGCTGATATCAAATTGATTTTTAAAAACGCTGTATCGATCTATTTTACTTTTTAAAATCTCTCGTGAAATTTCATCGTTCTGTTACAAACTCTATATAAGTAATATTTTGCAAATTCTTGTGAGATTTTTGTTAGTAAAATAGATCGACACCGCGATCACGTCAATATATCAAAATATGGCAAAATTTCATGAATTTTCGGGGATTTCGTAGCATAACGATGACATATAGCAATATTTCATTAGTAAAAGAGATTGATATGGTGTTTTAAATGGCAATATATCAGCATATGAAGATATTGGGATATTTTTAATGTATCAATATTTTTCCCTCGTCTTTAGAAGTTTTTAAGTCTGTAAAAAAGAAGTTTTTTGAGGAAGAAGAAGAAGTAGTATTTTTTTTTTTAGACTAGAAACTCAGAAGCTGATCAAATATCGGGTTAAATATCGCAGGGCTGGCCGATGTCCGATATTCAGTTTTAAGGCCGATACAGGCCGATACCGATAGGGGGCCGATTATATCGTGCATCCCTAATTAAAACCCAAACGCTGCATCCATATACAATACTAATTAAGCATCTATACTAAATTAGAGCATATTTTTGCTATTGTTTATTTTAGATTTCTAGATTATTTTCACATTTAAAGAATAAAACCTCAAACAACCTTAAAATATTGTAATTGTGTTAAATTTAGGTTATTTATTTTACATTTATTTGCATTTTTGATTAACTAAAAACAAAAAACTAATGAGAAAGGATGTTCAATGCTGAGATTGGAAAAAAGGTGAAGTTTTTCTTGTAATTAAACTACTTTTTTCATTCTTTTTATTAGGGCTGAAGCAATTGCTCAAATAAATTGTGATTAATCGATTATTAAAATGATCGTCAACTGATGAAGTAATCGGATATTTGTTAACTGGACTATAGAGACTCTAAAAATGCCTTTAGCTGACAGTGCAACCCACTTAGAGCAGTAATTATATCAAAATTGTAAAAATATATATAAATATTTTGCATTTAAGATTGAAAAAAAGAAAAATAATATGTCAATGTGCTCTATTCAGAACTCCTCAAGTGTTTAATTTCACCTGGTTTAATTGGAAAAATAATCAACAGATTACTCAATTTGCAAAATAATTGTTAGTTGCACCCATAATTTTAATTGTTCAACATTTTTTTATTTCCATGGTATCAAAAATGGTGTCCAGTAGAGAACATTTTCCTGGGTATCGATAGTTTGTAATTTTAGTTTTGCGACAACCCTAGTATTTACACACTTTAACCCTTTAAAGCCCGATCCAAGAATAAAACAAAACAGAAAATTACTTTTTTGGTTTGAAGTCCTTATTTGGCCTTTTAACAAAATATGTAAAAAGAAAAAAGCAGAAATACATTTTTGATATTAATAATTTATTACTATGCTTATAAGTCAAGTTTATTTTTGTGTAGTCTTCTGCCCTCTGTTATCAGGTATATCTGATTGTGTACAATAGGATTTTTGAGTAAAGTTTTTACCATTAAATTATGCAAAAGGTGTCAGACGCAAAACATTTCAGAAGCCGTATGTATCAAATATGATACATTTGGCATTATAGGGTTAAGGATAATTAAATAAGCAATAAAAAACTTCAAATTACTATTTAGTTGCAGTCTCTGACACTAGATGGCTCTGCTACGTCTTATGGAAAAGGTTTCAGTGCTTTTACTCTGATTCATTGGAGACTTTCCAGCTCTTCTTAAGGAGTTTAAGGTTTAGTATGGAAGTATGGAAAACTGCAGGGATTAACTCCTTAGTTTTATTCCTGTCAGCTCATGATTATGAAATCTGTCCCTCCGGGCTTTTTTAATTAGCAAACCGCCTCTTTGTGTCTTTACAGTCATCCAAGTTGATCCTCTGTAGGTTGCAGTTTAAACATAATGTACCAAAACTGACTTCTTTGTATTTCTTTTAATTTTATAATTTTTTAGTTGTTGAAACTCTTACAAATTCAGTATAAAATGTTTACAAATCCATTTAAAAGTGTCTTTTATGAAAATTAAATCCTGCTGTTCATTGAACACAAGATTATTTACTCTTACTTTACATTCATCGCAGCGATTTTATGTTTCAAAATGTTTTTAGGTCTTTATATAGGCTTATCTGATTTCCTACTACCACTGTATTTATTATTTGAAAAGAGCAGCTTAAGCCTCTGTTGACCTTTTATTTAAGGTTAGTTCTCCTTCTATGTGTAGGTATTTGAGAAACGTTCTTAAAAAACCTCAGCAAATCTCATATGTGTGCTGCATAACTTAGTGGGAGGATATGGAACACAGTATAGGAAAAAGTGAACAGTGTGTCTTTAGTTAGAATTATATAAAATCGGAGGCCCATTTATCAATAAGAGTTATCTATATAAATAGAAAATAATTTCATTTCTTCGTTTACTGCAGGGTTTCTTTGAGGATGAGGACGGAAAGGAATACATCTACAAGGAGCCAAAGTTTACCCCGCTCTCTGAAATCTCCCAGAGGCTTCTGAAGCTCTACTCTGACAAGTTTGGCCCCGAAAACGTCAAGATCATTCAGGATTCTGGCAAGGTAGAACTGAGGACTAAGCAAACCTACTTAGCAAACTTTATGCACTTATTGCAGCTTTATCAGGGTTCCTAGAAGCCTGATAAGGAAGAGGATGTGTGATTTAAGATTAAAAAAAAGTGGGACACAATTATATAAACAAGTTTGAGATAATTGTGTTGTTACTATGTATGTTGGGGAAAGTAAACACAAACATCTAAGTTACCTTTCAACTTAAGCTAATAACAAATCTTATATAAGTTGCTTCAGGGTGCTGATTGTTTGGGCCTTTTGCTACTTCCAAACAAACGCTCTTTCAAGAGATTTTTGTTGCATTTACTTACGAGTTACTGTAAAGGAATGTGGTTGTGTTGCTTGGGAAGAACATAGGTGCAAAATTGTTTGTTTGGGTTTGTGAGCGCTAAGCGTTAAACCCAACTAGCTACATTTATGTTTAAAAAACGGCTAAAACCTCGTTTCTCGCTTTTGCACCCACAGGTCAACCCTAAAGACCTGGATTCCAAGTATGCCTACATCCAGGTGACTCATGTTACGCCTTACCTGGACGACAAGGAGCTGGACGACCGAAAGACTGACTTTGAGAAAAGCCACAACATCCGGCGCTTCGTGTTCGAGACGCCGTTTACCGTTTCGGGCAAGAAGCAGGGGGGAGTGGAGGAACAGTGCAAAAGACGCACAATACTAACCAGTAGGTTCTGCTGGGGTCACTTTTTGTTGATGATGATGCAGCATTGTTCTAGGCCAGCGCTGCTTATCGGTGTAACATTGGAATCAGATGTCAGCAACAAGTTCCTTGTTGTTGTTGTTGATTATAAAGTGCCACTTGTCTGCCAACCTCTGTAAATCTAATCAGATACGGTGAGGTGGGGTTTATTACTCTTCTATCCATTGCATCTCAAGGTTCAGTTGTTATCTAGCTCTGCAAATAACCATGTTTTCTCTTCATGACTCGACTATTTTGTGACTATTTAAATTTAATTAGCACAGTTCAATATCCTGTAGTAATACTGCCGTACAGATGAGAGATGTGTAGCTATGTATGAGGGGTTAACAGTGTCTGAGGTAGTAGTTTTTTAAAAAATTTCCTGTTTTTTCTCATCCGCCCAGCAACCCACTGTTTCCCTTACGTTAAGAAGCGAATCGCAGTCATGTACCAGCACCAGAGCGACCTGAGCCCCATAGAGGTGGCCATAGACGAGATGAGCGCCAAGGTGGCCGAGCTGCGGCTGCTGTGCTCAGCGTCCGAGGTGGACATGATCCGCCTGCAGCTCAAGCTGCAGGGCAGCATCAGTGTTCAGGTACGGCAGAAAAGGCTCAGTCATGCTGAAAAGGGAAAAACAACCCATAAATCATTTGACCTTGGTTGTTTTGCAGGTCAACGCGGGCCCTCTGGCATATGCTAGAGCCTTTTTAGATGACAGCAGTGCCAAAAAATATCCGGACAACAAAGTCAAACAGCTAAAAGAAGTCTTCAGGTACAGATTCTTGGAAAAACTTAAATCGAACTGTTGACATTATATTATGTACAGAAAGAGGAGGAGGATTTCTTTTTAGCAAATCTACTTTTGATTAGTGGTGGCAGCCATAGCTGTTTGTTCCCCTTTACTCTGAATTGTGGTTATTATTATGAGGTTGGAGAAAATTACTTCAAACCTTCTGCACACTCCCCTAAATCCACCAACCTTTTGGAGAAAAGTAGGGTTCAAAAAGATGCTAAAAGTTGATTGAAAAAATGGAGGAGAAACACAAATGCTTTTTTGTATCCCTTTGAGGCCTTTTTGGTGAAAAGTGCATTATAAATTAAATGAATTATTATTACTATTATTTGATGATATTAAAATAAGGTTATATAAACCAGGTGTTCTTCCTGCTACTGTTTAGATGTTCCTTTTATAGTCTAAATAGAATTCCAGCAGTGGGTGTGATGAGCAGAAATAAACAGATGTGTCACCATCTGCTGGCAGTAAAAGAATTACATGACGTCCTGCAATGCCTCGCCGCACAGGCTTAACTTTCTGAAGGGTGGGGTGGACATGTCCCCACCAATAATATCCAGATTTTTCTGGATGGATGGAATTAAAATTGTACTTCTAGGGATGCATGATATGACATCTCTCTAACTATCTATAAATATTAGTGTATTATAGTTCTATTGTGTTCTAAACAATAGGAAAGCATTTAGTAAATATATGTTTGAGCTCATTTTTGAAAAATACAAAAACCTAATGAAAGCACTCGGGTCGAGTAACTGTAGGTTCATCAGCCTCCACCCTTAGACCTTTCATCACAAAGTTACACCCTTGCCTCGCAGTAAAGCTGCCGTTACTAAACGCAAACAGGGACTCTGCATCAAGCTTAGAAAGTCACAGGCTAAAACCCTCTGATGGGAATAAAAGCTAATTAAACATAGAAAGCTGCTTCCCTGTTAGTGCATCATTTTTAGATCTAAATTTAATCTGAATTTGAATCTGGATTCTATCAGCTGTTAATTTCAATCCATTAATCTACATATAATGTTTGTACTATAAAAAAAGTTAACTTAGCATTGCTGCTATTAGTATCAGTAGTAGTAAGGATGTGTTCTCACGCATTGATCAGCTTCACAGCAACAGCTGAATCCCTCTGTAATTCAAGCTATAATCTGAGAAATTTCTTATTACTCTTGGAATTAATTAAATATATCTTTTGCACATTTTCACACAGCCTGGATATTTCTTTATTATTTTTATAGCTTTGCTGAGAGATCCACAGTCGCTCCCCTCCATTGAATCCCTTGTTTACCGAGTCTTAAATGTACCTCTGGTCAAAATGTAAAGGGTCTAAATATACACAGAAGGGTTTATTTAATGCAAACTGGGCAAAAACCATATAATAAAAGACCAAAAATATAACTTATACACCAGTATGTAATAAATGTAGTAAAACAAAACTAAGTTTTTCACATTATTTGTGCAAATTTAAGAATTCATTTCTTTCCACCTCCCAATTTTGCCCTATTCTGTATTGATTTTGCATAGAAAAAAAATAACAGATGAAATCAATGCATTTGTTGTAAAATTTGTAGGCAGTTTGTGGACACCTGCGGCCATGCACTTGGTGTGAATGAACGCCTGATTAAAGAAGACCAGCAGGAGTATCACGATGAGATGAAGGCTAACTACAGAGACATGATCAGAGAGCTGTCCAACATCATGCACGAACAGGTAGGGATTATCATCTTAGAAGATGCCCTATGCAATATAATTATTAGTCCGATTTTCAGCAAAACAGTCGTGCTTTGGTTTGAATCATCCAACAATAAGGATGCTTCTATCCGTCCATTTTAGTTGCTACTAAAGCACATGACGTACCTTAACATAGAGCTACTTTCTGCTGGGAACTTTACTTACTAACCATGTCTTTCTTCTGCTCTCCTCTTGCCGCCGCTGAGAAGATTGGATGGTAATGCTGTCATTTCATAAATACATTTGAATGCAAAAGAATGAAAATGTGTGTTTTTTTTTTTTATTCCCCTCCAACAACGAGACGATATGATGTGTATTTGCAGCATGATTTAGTTAATTAGGCTGTGATTTAAATTAATCGAGTGTATGAAGATATGATTTTTTTTTTTAATCGGGTCCCAGAATGAATTTTAAAACTCCTGTGCCGTGTTTCTTTGTGTACGTTTAAGCCACGTCTGTTTTTTGCAATGATTCATTCAGCCTGCATGCATCTCTTTGCCGCTATGTTGTGGTGTTTACCTGCATGAGCTGCATGCCTTGCATCGTTAATCGACTAAGCTTAAGTTCTACAGAGCCTTCAATAATGCTATGTGCTTTTTTTTTTGGCACAACTTTCTTCTAAGCCGTTCATAAAAAAAAAATACCATTTATCTTCGTTTGGGTCAGGTATTAGATTTTATATGTTTGAGTTGAGGAATTCATTTTCCAAATTCTTATTAACCCTCATACCAATTATCTAAAAGTATCTGATGGAAATCTTTCATAATGAAAGCGGAAATCTATTCTAATAACCTCATAAATTGCGGCGGTTCATCAGAACAGGCACTGAAATGAAACCGACTACAATAGATTGGTTTCCATTTTTTAACCAATCAGCATCTGAAAAAAAATGACAGAAATATTTGCATTTGACTGTATTTAGTTATTTGATTACCCTGTGATTAATTATTGATTTAACATTTTAACTTTGAATCCCAAAAGTTAATGGAAATAAAAAAAAAAAGGAAATTGAAATTATACATAAACGTAAACTGAAAAAATTAATCAAAAGCATAGTTTATTTTAACTTTTCTGCATTAATTATAAAAATAAAGAACTGAATTTGAACTTTTCATGAAAAATACTTATAATTTTAGATTTAAGGTTAAATTTTAATCTGAAATGTGAAGTATGGCATAATTTGACTTCAATCTTGAATTTCTATGCTATTATTTTAATTCTTTTTTTTTTTATTAAAATTTAAAATAAAAGGATTCAGAATAAATTTTTTTTCTATTTAAATTTTATTTAAAATGTCTAAAGTTTGAGTTGGTATTTTTTGCTTTTTATCTATGAAATACAATTTTACATCCTGTGAATTTTAGTTAAAATCTGAACTAGAGCAGAATTTCAATTTCAAAATTTAATTTTAAACTTTAAACTTTAAATTCATCATTTTGTTTACTTTCTATGTAATGTTGAGGACTACTTTTATTGCCCAAATAGTCAAAACAATTTAATTTAGGAGAGAATTCAAATTGAAAAGCACTTATATCTACAGTATATCGCCTAATTTGGATGTTAAATTGATAAATAATTTCAAAAATCCCACTAAAATGTAATGAATTGAAACATCTACTTTTTCTAGATCTACCCTGTGGATGATGGTACCAGGAGTGCTCTCTCTGACTCTATGGGTATCTTTAACGCCATCAGTGGCACACCTGGCACCAACACACACGCCTCAACCACCATCCTCTGAGTCGGCCTCCGTCACCGCCAGGCACCCGTTTGACGTCCCAACGCGTTAATGTGGGAAAATTTACAGATGCATTATTTCCGTCCATGTTTCCAGCAAAAAAAAAATATACATCTATTCTAGTTCTCTTTCTTGTTTCCTATGGAGACTTTATTTCATGTTGCGTTTTACTTTAAAAGAGCTCCTGTTGCATTTTGCAAGTGGGAAACTGTGACTGAAAACCGACGTACGGAGAACTGGAGTATTTTTTGGGTTCATGGTGATTACAGCTTTACAAAAACTACATCTATTAGTGATCATGTACAGTATTTTTTGAAATACTTTTTTAGAAAAAAGATTTTCCATCAAGACCCTCGTAGAGCAGATACATTTTGTATTTAATTTTTTTAAAAAGAAATCAGTTTTCTATTTTAGGCCCATGGAGCTCTATATAAGCTCTCTAAAGCCACGTGAATCACAATATTTGGACCTATTTTGTTTTATATTATATCTCCTGGTTACCAAGGAAACCTATAGGACAAAAGGACATTTTTGCCAAAGATGGAGGAAGATCATCACCAGGACAAGGGTTTGCAAATTTGAATTCAGCTCTTTCTTTGTCTGTAATATAGATGTGTTTTTATTATCTGTAAGCTTAAATTAAACGGCAAAAAAAAAAAGATTTTTACTCAGTGTCTGTAAATATATTAAGGAACTGTGAATAAATAAAACATGGTGTAAATATTTGCTCCCTTTCTCTTTCTTTAAAAGATGAAACAGGCTGAACTAAATCAAGCTTTCTGGGATTTTGCAAAGATACAGACGTTTTAGTTTTATGCTCCAAGTCGTATGGGAACAGCTTGGAAATGCCCCCAACTATTCCTCTCATGCACAATCGCATCAACGTCTGACCTGACATATAAAATGCTCCAGTATTACCATAAATACATCTTTAACGATGTGGACGCCCTTCCTAGACAAACTGAAGCTGCTTTTGTTGCATATCAATCCATTATAACTGGTTTATTTAGTGTTTGTTAAGCCTTTTATCACACTTCTGTTTCCACAAAAGCAAAATATTCTCCTTCTTGTTGAACCCTTTTAACCAAGTCCAAATCCGATGGAGGTATTGTTTCACAGATAGCGGACATGAAGAAGGAAACATGGTTAAGCATTAAAGGTTTAGTGGAGGATGTTCTTTTTCTGGGTGGATCATCAAAATAATTGGTCCTACTAATTATCAATCATTCTGGTGATATGTTTACATAAAGCCGTCCTACGTCCTTGTCTCCATTTTCACTTACTGGAGACGAGTCTGACATGGTGGAAAAATTGCTAATCTTTTGTAAAATAAGCTTGTATGAGCGATGCAAACTTGCAACTTTTAAACAGAGCATGCAAGAGGAGAAATGGGCTCGTGCACGCTCTTGCATGCATTTAATAGATACATTGGGAGCGGGTACAGGGTTGTGCATGTGCATTTTTTTAAGTGGAGAGCAGTGTTGTATAGTAACAAAGTAAAAATACTTCATTACTGTACTTAAGTATATTTTGGAGTACTTTATACTTTGCAAGAGTATACGTTTTTTTGAGAACTTTCACTTTTACTGCACTACATTTACGAACTTAATTGCATACGTTTTCAGCGTTTGGTTTAGTTACCGGTACTAAGTTAAAAAAAAAAAAAAAAAAACGAGCGAGAGAAACGCAAGTGTTTTGACCCCGCCTACTGACTACAAAGTCAGGTCTTGCCTGGGCTTGTTCATTAACACCAATAGGTTACGCCTGTTTCGCAAAAAGCCAGTCTACATTTATCCTACACTTGGTTGTTTATATTATTTTAAGTGAATTTAACCTTCAAAGTTTACCAAAATGTAAAAAAATGTCAATGAAACTGCATTTACTTTTTTACTTATACTTTTCACTACATTACTTGAGTACATCTATTTTTACAGTAATTCTTATACTTAAGTACATTTCAGATACTTTAAGACTTTAAGTAATATTTTGGAGAAAAGTACTTATACTTTTACTTGACTCCGAGATTTCAGTACTTTATGCAACACTGGTGGAGAGGGCACTCCTCTATACCTTTAACAGTATTTATTTCAGTCATGTTTAACAAATCATTGATACAAGCACAAATCGCACAGGAAGATCTCACTTTTTATTAGGCCCTTGCGTCTTCTGCAATCTCCAGGGGAGGAACCCCCTGAAAAAGAGCAGAGAGTTTCTGCCGTCTTTCCTTTTTTATCTAAAAGTCATTCAGCATGTCCAACCCCCCACCCCCAGTCAGCATTGTTGGCCTCCTCAAGCAGCCTTCCGTATTATCATCTAAAGTAAAGCTGGAGTCGCTCTGACCAACATATGTCAGCTTAAGAATGCCCATTTTGGTTGACCCACACAGAAGAGTGAACAGATATAGAAATAAAATGATGTAACAGTTATTTAAAACAGAAAATAAAGTAAAAGGAAATTCATCTTCAACAAGTTTTAAAGTGATGTAACGTTTTTGACTGAATCCAGCAAGTCGATTTGCATCTCTTATTGCTCCACCAAATGTCTCAGACATTTGAATTGAGAAAGCTTCCTGGAGAGGCAGCGAAACGTCTTCAAATCTTGGAAACCAGGTCCAGTGGATTGTTTTTTAAACTTTTACGGAATGACTATGACCTGGAAGACTGAGAATCTTCATCAGCACATTGCTCCACCGAACTCTGACCCTAAAAACTATCCAGCAAGAGACCGACGACCCTCTAAAAACACGTAATTACATGACGCTGTATTTATTTATGCACATTACATTCATTTACAAATTGTTTATTTTTATTATATTGAATTATGCGATTCCTTATGTTTTATTATTCAATGGGATATTATTTTAATTCTGTATTTTTACGAATTAATGGTTTATTTAATATTTTATTATTTATCAATACAATAAGTTAATGTTACATCTACATATTTCCTGTTACATGCATTTATTTCTTGGAAATGTCACATTTCATCATATATCTTGGCCCCCCCATGTACCTCACGGATCACTCAATGATGGTAAAAACCATCCAGTTTGAGAAGGCCGCTTAATGAATGAGCCTGGTTCTGCTGGAGGTTTCTTCCTGTTAAAGGGGAGTTTTTCCTCTCCACTGTCGCTACAAGCATGCTTAGTGTGAGGGATTGCCTTCAAGTCAATGAGTCAAAGCAATCAACTGGTTTTCCTTAGATTGAAAACCTTTATCAATTTGACTGCATGATCTGGTTGAACTGTAAAGTGCCTTGAGATGACGCGTTGTGAATTTGGCGCTATATAAATAAACTGAAATTGAATTGAATGAATCAGATAAAGCATAAATTCTGCAAAGAAATTTAGCCTCTTTTGCAACAAACTATTGCTGAATGACAATTCAGATCTGATACGATCAGCCAAATGTTGAAGAACAGTGAATAAATTGGACATCAGAGATATTTCTTACTGTTGTGTAACTGATTTTAAGCCCTATGCTGAGGCTAACCAGAGCTGCTAGAGCATGTCACCGACTCGCTGATCAGGAGGAGAGGGAAATCAGGAAGCTGACTACTATAAAGCTCCGCAGCGCTGTGCAGAACGACCAGCTATTTCTGCTTGTTTCTGTGCTGCACCCCCTCCTCTCTCTCTCTCCTAAAACCCACACAAACAAACACACCAATGTCACTGTGGCTGGGATCTGGGCTGCTGCACATCATGTGTCTGTTGTGAGTCTTTCATTATATGTTTTTAGTGTAATTATGTAGACGTAACTTTAAATATGGTTTCCCCACTTGTCAGTTTGGCAGAACAGGGAAGGTCAAAGTACCTCTCATTAGTAGATATATTCACATTAATTTAGCCAGACTTAGATTCTTTTTATTTTATGTTGTTAACAGAAACCATAATAAGCAAAAAATTTAACTTTATGGCATTCAAGCTTCATTAGCTTAAACATGGCATTCCCTATGGTGAAACATGGTGGTGGTGGCATCATGCTGTGAGGATTGTTGATGGGAAAAAGATGGATGGAATTAAGCAGACTTAGACAACTTTATAGTCGAAATTAAACCAAATTACTGGTACGTTGCTAACATTTTACAACTGTGAAATTAAACATTACCATTATAAAGTTTAGCATTGATTCTCATGTTAATAGTAGGAGAAAAGGAAAACCAATTTAAAAAATAATGGTGCAAGAGGGCATTAATATGGAAAGGTTCAGTGCAATGCAAAATAAATATGGTGCAAAATACAGTAAGTAATAATATTAATGATAATAATTAAACTTTATTGATTTCACATTGGAGAAACGTTCCTCTGCATTTAACCCATCCCCTTTGGCAGCAGTGAAGTAAGGAGGAACGCTGGACGAAAAACCTTATAGGTCAGAGAATCGGCTTCCGTGATGACACAAACCTACTGTGGCTTTAAATTTTAACCCCAAAAATATACTGAATGGATTTTAATTTATTAAGCCAATTACAAATAAAGATTTTACCTGTTCTATTTTACTAATAAAGATCTAAAAATGCGGCCTTTATATGTGTTCAGTGAAACATGGTGTTGGCAGCATCATGCTGTGTGCCTCCTTTTCTTCAACAGGGAGAGAAAATCTAGATTAAACCAATAGAAACGCAGGCTAACATATCAGATATCACTGCTTATTTTAGAATATTTATGCTCCGATTAATTGCTTAATTCCATCCATCCAGCCGGTGCCTATCTCCAGCAGTCTATGGGCGAGAGGCAGGGTGAGGACACAGAGAGAACCCACACATATACAGGGACAACATACAGAAAGAACCCGGGCCGGGAACTGAACCCAGAACCTTCTTTCTGCAAGGCAAACAGCGTCACCTACTGCATCACTACACCTGGCTTAGTGAAAAGGAGGAAGAAAAACCAGCTTGCGTTTTTACTTTAAGACCTGGAATATCCACCTCTGATCATGATTCATAGGTTGTTTTTCAGAAGATCTGCACATTCTTTTTAGCTCAGCCTCCTCCTGTCCAAACATCGCTTCTAAAAAGCATTTGCTTTGATCTTTTGCATACCCAGTTGTAATGTTATCAAATGGGAAATTTAAAAGCTTTTACATTCACAATGTTTATAGAAAAGCAGAGGATCATTTTAAATACATTTTGTAAGCCTTTGGTGTTGTATAGCGGTTTGTGCTCCTATTTTATTTACACACAGACAGACAGTTTTTTGTATCTAATGGCACACAGATTACTGCCATTATTATCTCTCATGACTGAGACCCCTAATCTACAAAGCAAGATCACTTTATGGATGTTGAGTTCCTTGAGTCATAAAGTAATCCCCAACAGAAACATATGGCTTTGATAAAGGTTGTGGTGGGGTGCCGGGTCCACAGTCCACCATCAGTGGGCGTTCCAGCAGATCCAGAGGAGGTTAGATTAGGAGCGAGGAGGGTTTGGATTTAATCGTTGTGTCTTGGATCTTGGACCATTCATCTCTGCCTCCCTTTTCTTTCTGAAAGATTTGCTTGATTTGGGAACCTGAAGGGGAAACAAGCCGCAGCCATGGGAGGTGAGAAGCATCCACAAACTTTCTTTACCTGTTAAAGAAACCTTTTTTTTTGTCCCACACTAAAGTCTTTCTTTATAAGCAAAAGCATAATAAATCACATTAAAACTTGTTGCTATTTTTTCTGCAGATAAAGAGAAGAAGAGCAAGAAAAAAAGTGTAAGCTCCAGTTTCCAACCTCATCCCAGTTGCTCTGACGGTGCCCACCTCACTTTACTCTTCTTTTAAACAGGTGACAGTGTTCGGCTACCCGCTCAGCATCTTTTTTATCGTGGTCAACGAGTTCTGCGAGCGCTTCTCCTACTATGGCATGCGAGGTGGGTCAACATGCACTCATACATCTAATATTGCTTTTAATCATTTCTATATTGTGTGAAGAACTTGTGGTTTTAGATGCTTTTAGATTAATTATTTGGGATCTACTTAAAAAAGTATATCAAACATAAAATACTCTTGAATGTGAAGAGAAAATGATGTGCTGTGCATTAATGCTCAGACCGCTTTATAATAATAATAATAATAAATCCAATTTGTACCGCACTTTTCATTAACAAAAATCTCAAAGTGCTACACAGTGCAAATAAAATCAAAGATAAAAATCAACATCATAAAAATCATGTGGGGGCAGAATAGGCTTGCTTAAATAAAAAAGTCTTCAAGCCTCTTTTAAAATCAATCAATCTTAAAATCAAAATCAATCAATCTTTTAAAAGCTTTACTCTGATGCCTCCAAAATCCTGTGCACCCATTACCTCCATTTATCCCTTAATTGAATGTATTTTCAGCATCAAAAGATCTGTTTCCAGAAGTTCCCCATTGTGGGACAATAAAGGAATTTTCTATTCACATAAAACTTTCTTATAAAGAAAAAGAATATGCAACTGAGTGCATTGCTGTGTGAGGATAGTTTACTGCCTGATTGATTCAAAGGATTATTTCATACCAGCTTATAATGGATTATTATTATGGATTATTTTCATTCCAGATTTACTGTAAAGCAACTAAATTGTATGTTTTATTCAGAGTATATATCTATATAAATATATATATAGTGAAGTCTGCAGGTGCAGGTCATTTTATGTAAAATCTCCTTCATCTGGGCTTTAGTTAGCTGGTAGAAAAAATAGTGATGAACCACATTTTGCTGTCAGATAAAATCTTTATATATAATTTTACATTTTATAGTTAGAATGTTGCAAAATGTGAAAAATTCCAGGGGGGGTTGAATACTTTTTGCACGACTGGTGGAATAAAATTGAATTATTACATGTTTTCTTTCCCAAACTTGTATGTTTATGTTGCAATGCCAGACTTTCAGAGTAAAAGCATGAGTAATCTAAATAAAGCTGGTATAATCTGCATTATTTTTGGCTGCAGTTTGGTCAGTGAAGGGAGTAAAGCTGCTCATAATGTTTTTTCATCTCCATCTTCAATGTAGCTGTGCTGGTGTTGTACTTCAAGTACTTCCTGAAGTGGGACGATGACTTCTCCACAACCATCTACCACACCTTTGTGGCTCTCTGCTACCTGACTCCCATCATGGGGGCCATTGTTGCCGACTCATGGCTCGGAAAGTTCAAGTGAGTCTCCTGACGATTTCTTATTCCAGGGGTTGTTTTGTATCCTGCTGCATACGTGTAAAGTTCAGTTTAGTTAACCTTGGTTAAGTTCAGGTAAATTGTATCCAATTCATTTCTTATTAGTCTTAATTTAACCCGGTTTGAGTTCAGCTTGTTGCAGTTCAGGTCATTTCATTCCATTTGCATTTACTATAATAAATTAAATGAAATAAATTCCATATCTATTCAGTTGATTAGATTTAAAATAGCTCATGGTTTAACTTTAAACCACTTAAGTTTCATGCTGTCAACGTTAATTAAGTTCAGTTCAATAAATTCAGTTCAGTGAAGTTTAATTAAACTAATTTAGATTCAGTTCAGTTTGGTTAAATGGGATCTATTTTTATGTAGTGCATTCTTATAATGTTGAATTCAAATTAAGGTTTATTTTTGTTATATATAGTTATTTTAAATGCAAACCTATTGAGTTAAATTGAGTCTATGTGAGTACTTTGAGTTTATATTAATCCACCTTAACCAGAGTTACATTCTAGTCATTTAATTCATTTCATTTAAGGTGGATTCATTTCAGTTTAATTCGATTTGTTCTGATTTATTTTAGTTTAATTCAGTTTGGTTTAATGAAATTCTGTGAATTTAGTCGTATCATTACATTCCGTCTCCATCCTTCTGTACAGGACCATTATTTACCTGTCCATTGTTTACGCGGTGGGGCAGGTCATCATGGCCATCAGCGCCATTCATGACCTCACAGATAGAAACAAGGATGGCACCCCTGACGACATGGCCCTCCACGTGTAAGCTGAACGCAGTCAAGTGACCCACAACAGGCCCAGCATGTGTTTAAAGTGTGTATGCGATGTTCGTTATCTGTTTTTATAACCCACAGAGCTCTGTCCATGGTGGGCTTGCTTCTTATTGCACTTGGAACAGGAGGCATCAAACCCTGCGTGGCTGCCTTTGGAGGGGACCAGTTCTCTGAAGAGCAGGTTAAAAATTGCACAGACAAAACAGAGATTTCAACTAATCATTTTATGTCATTCTTACATATTTATCCACTTCTTCCATTTGGAACAAGGTTAAAAAAGAAAACCCTGACAAAACATTTTGGCCCATGTTTGATGCAATTTGTGTGGCAGAATATAAGAGCAGCAAAGCACGGTGGTGGAACCATCATGGTTTTTCTTCTGCAGGGGCAGAGATGCTCATTTGAAATGATAAAAAAGCTGTTATTTGTTAAAGCAATCAAGTTCAGGCATAAACTGCACAGCTCTACAGGAAGGAAACGGGTTCTGTGTTACACCGAAGTGTGATATGAACCTAATTACGATATTCTTATAATCATCAACTGTGAATAAACAGATATGGGAGGGAGAAGCTGTGTGTTCAAAAGCTACAAACAGCATTAAAAAATGGGGGGGCAGTCTACAAGTCTGATGGCTGAAGTACGGCAGTGGCAGTATCATGTAGTGGGAATGTTTTGAAGCAGGAGGAACCTTTGCACTTCAGAAAACAGATGTCTTTAAACTTCATGTAGTTGATACTGGGTGATAATGGTCAACACTAGAACCTGCATCCTGACTCACATAAAAAAGAAAACAACAGAATGAGCACTTCTAACCCTGCGCCATAAATTCACACAATTTATCAGCGTTTAAAGGAAACATCCACGTAGGCACTAACTTTCCTGTTACGTACAGTCAATCAGCTAACCGTTCCACCTGGTCAGCACCTTCTCTATCTCTGTTTTATCCCTGCCGGTTGTTTATTAACAATTACAGCTCATTTATGAACTTTATTACATGTTCAAGGTGAGCGACCAAGATTGCTCAATGATATAAAGAACCAAAGGAGAGATGGGATAAAAAAAATCACATGTTGCTGGGGAAAATCAGAATCCTGAATCACTCCAGTCTACATGATAAAGGATCCTTACCCCAAATATTAAATGCCACTTTAGCTACAAATATTCTTAAGTTTAGACTAACATGAAAAAAGACCCAAAGTTTATCATTCTTGTTCTGCTTGAACGTAAACACAAGTATTTTTTTTAGCCAATCAACAGTTTTTCTTTCAATCCTTGCTTGTGATTGGCTCAATTTCTTTTCCCTTTAACTCTGTTCAGATTCTAGCCTAGTAAACTAGCCCCACCCGCTAGCGGCCAAAATCATTTTTGTCTGTGAGTGATCTAGCCTCGAATCAATGCCCCAGACCCTAGAACTGGCGGGCCAATCAAAAACCACTGTGCAGCTATATTATAGTTTGTTATTTATTAACTGTGCAATATTCTGTGCAATATGCTGAATGTGCAATAAATGTGAATAGAATAGTCATACCACTACCTCACCGTTGTTCCTTACCTACTACACTTTAACGTAAAAGTAAATCCACCTGTTTATAAGCCATCCGGACTGTACATATGTCACCTCAAACCTCTGTGCTACTACCTTGTATTTTCTTATTTCTTATTTTTATTTTAGTTTATCATTGTGTGCGATACATGTACACTTGCACCTTAATCCTTATTTATCTTGATATACTGTAGATATATTGTTTATTCTGCACCTTTTTTTCCTCCTTGTTTGCACCTTTTTTAATCACTATGCCAATATGTGACGAGTGAATTTCTCCGCTGTGAGATCAATAAAGCTCATCTAATCTAATCTAAAACGCAGAGATGTATTTTGAGGGTGTGACGACAAAGCTGCGCGACACAAAATTAAGTAGATAGTTTTCCCGTTACAGGTCGTAATTATATACTGATAATGTCAGCTTACCTCGGCTATATTCCGCGGAAGAGCCTCCAATAAATTGGCGTATCTCTTTCCAGTCTATTCAACATTGGACTTGTTTGGATTTCCCCAGTTTAATCAAAACGTTCTGTAATCTTTCTGCCACTGACAACGGTTTATTTGAACTTTGGAAAACATGTGTTGAGTGGTGTAGTACACCAGCTACTTGCATGTCTTTTTTGCACAAACTACAACAATAGTCCAACTCCATGATCTCAAGTTATCCACTCCCCCACCGGCTTCCTGTCGCGCTTACTACGTCACAGTCAGTTGCGCTCATTGGTCAGAGCGTTGGCCAATAGGCACAGACATGTTTGAAAGACAACAGGCTCTTCTCATCAACAATCTTCCGATGTCTCATTCATTGGGGCCAGACTAAATTACATTTAATCTCACATTTAGTCCGTTTTATCGGGCTAACCAGATTCCCTATTCAATCAAAAAATATATTCTCAATTAAAAAACACTTTCACTTCAATGAAAAAAGAAGGGTTTTTTTTTGTTTAAAGCAACTTTTTTAATTGAAGTAACACTGTTGTTTGATTGGGCCATATAATGGATAGGATATTTGTGTCTTTTATATTCAATCAAAAAAGACGTTGCTTAACAAAAACAACCCAACATAATAATGCCACCAGCACATCTTCCTATGGGATGACGGAAGCGGTTTGTTTTCCACCATATATAAAACACATGCACCCCACCATCATCATACAGCCACTACCCTGTTTACAAAGTATTCAAATCTAGATCATTGATAATTATTTCAGGCTGATATTTTAGAGGCAGTGCTTGTTCATTGAAATAAAACATTTATGCCAGCTGTCGTGTCCAACAGGAGAAGCAGAGAAGCACCTTCTTTTCCATCTTCTACCTGTCCATCAACGCAGGCAGTCTGCTGTCCACCATCATCACCCCCATCCTCAGAGGCAGGCCCACATTCTTATTTCCGTCACACATTCTCCTATTGGTCCTATTGGTGTTTGACTGTTTGTTTTGTGGTCTCCAGCTCAGAAATGTGGTATCCACACCCAGCAGCAGTGCTACCCACTGGCCTTTGGAGTCCCTGCTGCTCTCATGGTGGTCGCTCTGAGTAAGGACTTCATTTCACGTGAATATTGTTCATCCGTGAAAACAGCTAAGAATAATTACACGTGTGTTTTGCAGTCGTCTTCATCGTCGGAAGCGGTATGTACATAAAGACGCCTCCGACAGGCAACATCATGGTGAAATTCTTCAAATGCATCTTTGTAAGTGGCAACTTAAACGAAAAAAAAAAACAAACCCAAAAGCTCTGTTTGAAAAACGACATTTACGTTGAAAGGATGTCTTTTTTCTTGCAGTTTGGAATCAAGAACCGGTATCGACACCGTTCTTCCAAATTCGCCAAGAGAGAACACTGGATGGACTGGGCAGAGGAGAAATACGATGTATGTTGAGAAGCAATAAGGGTTGATAAATGACAGAATGGTCTTAAAAGTATGTTGAAATAATTGTCCCTGCTTTGGTGTAGAAACTCCTGATTGCCCAGGTGAAGATGGTGTTGAAGGTGCTGTTCCTCTACATCCCACTGCCCATGTTCTGGGCTCTCTTTGACCAACAGGTACATGTTTGACCACTGACACATTCTAAATATTGTCAGAAACATCATCTTGTCATGATGAACCGAGGACAGATGGACCCAGTGTTCAAGGAGAGACAGTCAGTAGGAAAGTTCAAAACCGCCCAATAAAATCAGACAAAAACTGGAGGGAGAAACGCAGGTAAGTGACCATGATCATCTGAGTGACAGACAGACGACGATTGTCTGAGTTGGTCACTTACCTGGTTTAATAGTCCAGTCCAAGAATGTCCCCTGAGCTGCAGTTCCAGAGGTCTTGCAGGAAGCCGATCCTGGTCAGGGATTCAGAACAGACAGGAACAGGAGGCAGGATCCAGGGTCTGACAGGATCCAGGGTTCTGAAGCATGACCAGGCGGTCACGCACAGGGAGCAGACAGGATCAGGTGCAGATGAGGCTCAGTGGAAGAGGGCAGCTGACAGAGACAGGACGTGGAACCAGAACATGATGCAGGACTTTAAACTGGTCTCCTCCCTGGAGCCAGGCTTACTTGGATAAAAACTGAACCTCCCACATATAGAGCCAAAACCCAGAGGACTCAACCACTTGAACCAAAAAATAATAACAGACAGGCTAACAGAAAGACAAGTAATGATCTGGCCCCTGAATGCTCAGGAGGAATGAATATAACTAAGAGGAAACAGGTGAGAGGAATAAATTATAATTGAGGCAGGGGAGGAAAATGGCAGGTGAAAGAAATTACCAATTAAGGGAGAGCAAACAGGCCAGATCATGACACATCTTTCTATTATAAGTAATTATGAGCCCCAGTCAGGGACTCAAATTACTTTTTCTGTTCTAATTTACAATCATATTTGTTCCACAGGGCTCAAGATGGACCCTCCAGGCCACCACCATGGATGGTAACTTTGTAAGTTTTCTTCTTTTTGTTCTCTAACCCCTACATTTTGCTCCAAAAAAAAAGAAAGATTGCAAATCCAAGATGTATTTCTCTCTAACAGGGTTTGATGACGATCCAGCCTGACCAAATGCAGGTAAGCCTCTCTGCAATGGCTTCATTCCCTCACCGTTGACATGAACCGACTCAACCAAGCAGCCATCTTTTCTTGACCTCCCACCAGACTGTCAACCCCATCCTGATCCTGATCATGGTCCCGGTCGTGGACATCATAATCTACCCGCTCATTTCCAAATGCAAATTAAACTTTACGTGAGGCCTTTTTATACGCTTCTGTAATTTAACCCTATAAGTTAAGGTTCATTATGGCTGAAAGAGTGTTTGGCTCTGTTTTCCAGTCCATTAAAGAAAATGACAGTCGGGATGTTCCTTGCGGCTCTTGCTTTTGTGGCGGCTGCGCTGGTTCAGCTGCAGATTGATGTAAGTGAAAAATCCAACATGTTAACCGTTCGTTAAAAACGTTTGACCCTAACCAAACGTGGTTTCTTCCCTCTAGAAAACTCTGCCTGTTTTCCCAGCAAGCAGCGAGCAGCAAGTGAAGTTCATCAATATGGGAAACGAGCTCATAAATATCCGTGCTGGAAATGACAGTATCCAGTTGAAAGCTTTTGAGGTAAGAACATCCTTCTGACAACTACCTCGGCTTTGAAACAAAGATTGCTAAGTCAGTTTTCTCCAACAGGGAAATCAGGAGTATTTTACATACAAACAACCATTTAACCTGCAAATAGAGTCTGATCCCGCTGAAAAAATTACCCTGCCAAATGGCTCTCGTAATACCATCGTCATTCTCAGAGACGTATCCAAGTGGAGGCATATTCAGGTAAGCTTACTGGTCACGTTAAAATGAAACTCAAATGAATTTTGTCCTTAAAAGTGTTTTTTTATTGTTTCCAGTTCAGTGATATTGTTGCAAAACCAGAGGAGGGCACTAATGCTATCAGGTCAGTTTCAATTAACCTTGTTGGAGAAGATTTCTTGCTTTCTTACTTACATTGGTATAGGTTTTTTTTTTTATAGCTTCGTGACCCCAAGCCTCCTCCAAATTCAACATTGCCTTTGGTTTTAAACAATCCACAGCTGGACATTCCTGAAACTTAATTGCTTTGTTTTCTCTCTCAGATTCTTCAACGGTTTCGGCTCCGTTTTGAATATAACAGCGGGCGACCAATTGTACGGCAACGTCGTTCCCAGCAACATGTCCATATACGTCAACGTATCCCAAGGAACGTAAGTTTGATTACTGTCGGATGCGGTTCCTCAAGTGGATCTATTTCCTCTAACTGCTGATTTTAATACGACAGGCCAGAGTTCACGATCAAGGATAACGCTGGGCGGGAATGCGTCTTCAGTCGAACGTTTGGCTTTGGCAGTTCTTACACCTTCATCATCCCACCAACCTTTCCTTTTGGAGAAAATGTAATTTTTGAACCACGTTTTTTTTGTCAGAATTATGGCTTCAATGTTCAGGTTTTTATTGAAATGTCTTCCTGTATTGCAGTGCGGACAGAGCATCGAAGAGGTAGAGGATATCAAGCCCAACTCCATCCACATGGCCTGGCAGATTCCTCAGTACTTCCTCATGACGTCAGGAGAAGTCGTCTTCTCCGTCACTGGGTTGGAGTTCTCATATTCACAGGTAATAAGTCCTCCTTACAAGAAAAAAAAAATTAAACAATTATAAAGAAAAGGCCTAAATCCCACCATTTCTGCTATTCAGGCCCCCTCCAATATGAAGGCAGTGCTGCAGGCTGGTTGGCTGTTAACTGTGGCAGTAGGAAACATCATTGTGCTGATTGTTGCAGAGGCTGCTACACTTAAAGATCAGGTGAGTCGATGTTATTCTATTCTATTAACTGACTCCATTGTTACAGGAGGCTGTAAACGAATCTGGTATAATTGATTTTTTACTGATTTTTTATGGGATTTTATTTTATTTTGACACAAAGAACCATTTTAACTCTTCAAAATAGCTGCCACAGGTAAAAACAAATATGCTAGCTGCGGAAGCATATCTTAATTTTAGTCCAATATTTACATTTAAGAACATCTTTAACCGGTTTAGCCTGGTATTTAAATTAGGCCTGCAACTGATTATTTTTTCAATTACTTGATAAGTTATTGGATAGAAAAAGGTTCCTTACATTTTTTTTATCAAATTAAACCAGGTAAAACTAAAATTTTACAAAATGCAAAATGTTTATATATTTTTTACAATCTTAGTATAATAATTGCTCTAAGTGGGTTGCTCCATCAGCTAAAGGCACGTTTTAGTCTCTATACTCCAGTTAACTAAAGTAGTTAGGCGGTTAATCCCGATTAATCCGATTAATTGCTTTAGCCCTAATTTAAGCCGTATGATACACAAACCTAAGTACTAGGATGATGTTTTACTTTTATTGTTATTATCAGATTTTCCATTTCCCAGATTTTGTTTCTAATTTAAGAAAATATCTAATTTCTTTACTTTGTACATACAGGGTTTATACATGAATGAGTAACTCTAATTTAATGCTTTTTAATGCTGTTAGGATTTTAATGGCATCACCAAGTACCCACCTATATAAATAAATAAAAAACTGCAAAATCCTGCGTTATCTTTACCGTAGACAAGCTGCAGCCATTTCCCGCATTCCTCATTTTCCAGCCACTTTTTGTTGAAATTTGCTTTTTCCCATTCTCTAGCTTTTTTGCTGATGGAGGTTCTCAGTCATCCAGGTCATATTCATTCCGTAAAAGTTCAAAAAATATCCACTGGACTTGGTTTCCAAGATTTGAAGAAGTTTCGCCACCTCTCCAGGAAGCTTTCTCAATTCAAATTTTCCACCTCGAGCTTCTTTTCTGAACATACCAAACAGTACTATTTGCAAATATTTCTTATTGACTACTGATAAATAGAATATATATATATATATACCTTATTTCTTAAATAAAGCATTTTAAATGCCACAATATACACATTTATATGAATTTTATACCCTGGCTGCCTGCTAAGGTCTCTCCCATTGTCATCAGCTAAGTACTTGTATGTGTCCGTTTTGGCTAGATTTTGGCTGGAAGGTCACCAATTGAAAAAAAAATGAATTTAACGACTTTTAATAGAAAACTAGCTACTTCTATGGCACAAATCATTTTTATTCCCCTCATGCTACCAGGTTCAAACTTATCGTGCCTTTGCTTTTTTCTCAACTATAAAATCGTTTGAATTTACTGTATTATCATTTTTCCAAAATGTATTTATAGATTCTTGTGTTTCTCTTTACCAGTGGGCTGAATACATCCTCTTTGCCGCTTTGCTGGTCTTGGTTTGCATAATCTTCGCCATCATGGCCTACTTCTACACATACACTGACCCTGCAAAGGTAGAGGCCCTTTTTGGAAACTTGGAGCCTGAAGAAAAGAAGAAGAAGAAAAGTTTAGAAATGATCAAGGAGGACATGGTTGAGAATCATGACGAGAAAAGGAGGAATTCTGACTCCAGTTCTGATGAGGAGGAGGAGGAGAAAGGCAAACAGACCCATTTCTAAATCAAGACCTCTCTCTGCTTCTGGCGTTACGGAAACAAAAAAGCTGCTGGGTTCCTCCGGTCATAAGAGTGTCTGTGACATTTCATTACTTTATCATCACATGAATAAAGTTAGAGTGACGTTATGACCGGATTGGGTTGGGGAACCTGAAGCTGCTGGAATAGAGCCTTGCTTAAAATCAAAAGAGAATATGCTATTATTATGTTGATGTAGCTGTATCTGTAATTTCTTACCAATCTTTTGTGAAGTCCCAAAAAAAAGAGAAATGCATTCAAATATTTGTATTTATTTCCAAAGACAGTATTGTATGTTCATAAAACTATTTGGAGTCTTTGTGTGTCGTGGTTGCGATGAACATCTAAGGCTTCATAATTTCCTAGAAAGGCTCCATGTCCAGGAATATACCGCCCTGTGCAGTGGTTGGTCAACAAGTGAAAATCAAATGTGCATTAAAATGAATATTTACTAAAAATTTGTTGACTATTGTTAAAATTCTTGGACTAAATTAGCTGAATAGAATATATAAAATTAGGTGAGTTGTTAAGAAAAAGTTAGATTTGATCTACTTGTGTTTTTTATTCTAAGGATTACTAAAAAGCAATAGGAATTAGGGGTGTCCCAATACTACTTTTTTATTTCCAATACAATACCCATATGGCAGCTTTGACAATTGGTACGTACAAATGTTGTACCAATTGGATATGAGCACAACTCATACCAGCTTTTATTACTAATTTTATACTGCAGAATGTAAAAAAAAAGGCTTGATCAAGTAATACAAAACAAAAGTCAACAACAAAAGGTATGAAAACAACTAACCCAAGTAAAATTAACTAATAAGTTACAGAATTTTTTAACAGAAGCAGAGTGTTTCTATCAGCATGAAAATAATGGAGATTTTAGACGTCAGCCGATAAAATCAGATATTAGTTTTTTTGGCTAATATCAGACAGATATCCTTAGACTCAGCTTTATTTATCCCTTAGGATTACTCCTTTCTGGTTCCAGTACCAAAAAGAGTTAAAGCAAGATGCCATTAAAGATAGAGGGAGACTATATAGTAGTTGACTTGGGTTATTGCACCTGCACTACATGTACTGATCTTATAAGTGAAAATTATACACACTACACAGTAGTTTGCATGTGATATTGCACAGTGAGAGAGAAAAATATGCACAAAAGTGACAATATGTAATGTTTTGCATAAGATGTCCAAGGAGGGGGGTGCTGACCTGTATCCCTAATAGGAATATAAGTATGCTTTAAATATATGTAAATTGATAGAAAGCAATATATTTACATCCTTTTTAGATAATAACATGATCAAAAAAAAAAATTATTATTTTGAAAACTGCAACAAAATTAGTCTGTAACAGGAAAAGAAACAGCGGGAGTTTTCTTCCCTTACTGTGAGATGTATTCATGACAGAAACATTTGCTTAATGTGTGTATATACTATATATGTGCATATATATATATATATATATATATATATATATATATAGAGTATATATATATATATATATATATATATATATATATATATATATATAAAAGCTTATTGTAATGCTTTATAAAATATATATCCACTCTGGAGGGTTTATTAGCACATCTATGATCTTATTTCCTTACAGTCTAGCAAACACGATGGAGGTTCATATAAAAGAAAGGTAAAACATATCTGTATGAACTAAATTATATATAGACTGGTATTTTTCCTCACTTGATTTGTTTGGGATGAAAGCTAATCACAGTTACTAATTTAACGCCGCCTTGCATTTTAAAAGGTTTGTTAACAATTATTTAATAAAACATGCTGTTTTTCGAACGCTAGATGACGCCTATGACGGCATCTCAGTTGGTGTTTAGTTAGGTTTGAGTCTGCTGAGGTTTCCTAGAATTTGATTGGTTGAAACGTTTCCAAGGTTTTGATTGGTTGTCAGGAGGCTCAGCTTTTTGGTGCCAATCAGAGCCACCTGCGGTCACTATACCTGTGAGTATATTCACTTTTAGAAGTCACGTAAAGTTATCTCTACTTAACAGAAAAAAGTTTATAAACTGCTAAACTTTCCTTAATGTTAGAATTAAGGAAATATCCCAAAGAAATATGTAATATGAAACGTTTCCCCTAAAGAAGAAAAGGAAAAAAGCATCTAATTTAGTGTAGCTTCAGGTAAACCTTGGAGTTTTAGACCCGACTATGCTTTATGGAAAAATACACAGTCATGAAAAATTAAAGAAATTTGAAGGTAAGTTCACATTTGTTCTATTGTAGTTTGAAATAAGAATTTTGGGGCCAATTTAAAATGTTATATTAGTGTAAATATGGGCTAATTTATAAAAATAAAAAATAAAAATGCAGACCTGGCTCTAAACACACTTTTGATTTTTAAACTTACATGTTTCTTTGTTGTTTTTTATTTAGTTGTATCAGACAGCTGCAAGAATTGAGGAGCTAAAATCTAGGGATAATTATGCCTCTATTAGATTACATTGAAACTTTAAAGTTGTGGTCAAAAGTAAAAATAATATAAGCCTCAACGTTAAGCAACCAAGGTTAAGTAGTTTTTCTCCCTTAGCAGTCAAACAGCAGCAAAGAGCAACAAGTCAAAATGTCACACATTCAGCTGATTTATAATTCAGTTCAGTTCATTTCTTTAAGTAGCGCCAATTCACAACACATGTCATCTCAAGGCACTTTTACAGTTCACCAGTGATCATACAGTCAAATTGATTCATTCCTTGAACAGGAAGAAACCTCCAGCAGAACTTTCACAGGCTCAGTGTGAGCTGCCATCTGCGGTACCATCCAGCCAGTCACAGTCAGAGAAACAGCACTACACTGAAAAAACAGGCAGACTTCAACATCTATAAACAAAGGTGTTGATGGCAGCAGCACAGCTGATATTTCCCTCCAGTATGGTGTCACAGCCAAACAGGAAGACAAGACAAGGCAAAGCTTCTATGAGAAAAAACTGAGAGCAGAACGTCATTTATAAACAATGATTGAAGCTCCTTTAACCCACCTGGTCTAGTTTCCAAGGAGAGTGCGAGTCACTTTATTTTGCAAAAATACTAGGGATGCATGATATTGGGATTTTGGCCGATATCCGATATGCCGATATTTTAAAACTGATGTAGCTGATAACCGATATCGATACCGATGTTAAAGCTGGACAAAAACAGTCATTGAAAATAGCAGTTTTGTTATCCATTTCTGACACTTTGAAAAATAATATACTCAAATATATTTTCATATGCTGATATCAAATAGATTTTTTAAAAACGCGGTATCGATCTATTTTACTTTCAAAATCTCGTGAAATTTCATCGTTCTGTTAAAAACTCTCGTGATATTTTGCAAATTCTTGTGAGATTTTGTTAGTAAAATAGATCGATACCGCGTCAATATATCAACATATAAAAATATGGCAAAATTTCATGAATTTTCGGGGGATTTCGTAGCATAACGATGACATATAAGCAATATTTCATTAGTAAAAGAGATTGATATGGTGTTTTCTTTTTAAATGGCATTATATCAGCATATGAAGATATTGTGAAATTTTAATATCACAATTCCCTCGTCTTTAGATTTTAAGTGTGTAAAAAAGAAGTTTTTGAGGAAGAAGAAGAAACTCAGAAGAAGGATCAAATATCGGGTTAAATATCAGTTGGGTGGCCGATAAAACCGATATTCAGTTTTAAGGCCGACATAGGCCGATATAGGGGGATGATTATATCGTGCATCCCTTAATTAATAAATGTAGACATTCTGTGCAATAACCCTGTATAATAATCCTTATAAAAAAAAAACTTCAGCTGTCTATATATATATATATATATATATATATATATATATATATGAATGCACTGTATAGCATACTGTGTATACCCAATGCGCCTTCTTCTTCTTTTTGGACTATCTGAGCCGATCAAACAAAGCACATTTCTCCACTGCGAGATCAATAAAGAAATAAATATATCAATAAGGATTGCATTCTGATATATTTTTAAACTTCAGAAATATTTTAGGGTTGTAGGCTGATCTTCTAACCAGGGGGTCAGACAGTGGGAAGAATCTGACCTCAGCCTCTCAATAAATAATCTATTTCCCCTTCACAGCCATCTCAGATAAGGTGGAAAACCACTTCTCAGACTAATGCAAGCAGGTTAGTGCTGAGACGACAGAAAGATATGGAAGACAATAATGGGCCGGCACTAAGAGAGATCCCTCTAGACGAAAAGACGAGCATTATATACCTGTTCTAAGATGTCAGTTCTTCCTTTCCTCTCATTATGATGTTCAGCAAGCTTTGAGTAGAAAATAGAGTCCAGTTGCCTGCAGCAGACACCTATAGCAGCTAATAAAATATATATAACTGCTCTCCTAAAGAACTGCAATAAAACTGATTGCAGCTTAGCTTTCAGAGAGAGATATTAATTATTGTGAACAATCTAATTTCTGCCCAGAATTTTCCACTGGCTGCTAGTTACATTATTTTTATGTTACCATATTTTAACGTAAAAAAACAAACAAATTCACTTTAAGCATTTATTCTAATAGTTTACCTAGTCCATTTTCGGAGGATGTTCTTTTTCCGGTTGGATCATCAAAATAAGTGGTCCTCCTAATTGTTAATCATTCTGCTGACCTGTTTACATAAGGCCGTCCTACGTGCTCATCCCCAGTTAGCTAGCTTTTTCTGCGCATGCGCACTTTCAGGCGTATACGTGTGTTGAGCTGCGATCTCAGACAGTCATTGAAGCACAGCTTTCTCACTGCGGTTCTTTGATTCTTTCGATGGTCGTAAAAGAAAAGTGTTTACGAAGCATGTGTGAACAAAAGAAAGGCCTCAGAAGATAGAAACAAGATAGAAATGAGATTCTTTCATGCAATGGTGTACAATGAAAGCACAGATCAGCCTTCCCACTGATGGCTCCGTTAGGTTTTCACTTACAGGTGGTGAGTCTGACATGGAGGAAAAATTGCGTATCTTTTGGAAAGTAAGCTTGTATGAGCTACGCAAGCGGCAACTTTTAAACAGAGCGTGCACGAGTAGAAATGGGCTTGTGCACGCTCTCACACGTTTAATAGGCATTCCCTATCGGGAGCGCATACAGGGTTGTGCATGTGCATGCACTATACCTTTAAGAGTACATATTGCATTATTTACAAGGTTTTTTTGTGTTCTCCCTCTTCGATTCTACATCGTCTTGTTTTTTTTTTTTCTCCATGTTCATTTTTTTTCAATTTCATGTTAAATTTTTAATTTTCACGCGTTTGTAGGGGAAATTACTGCCAATTTATGCTTCTGATGCATAGCCTTTTCAACTGTCAAATCTGTCTCTGTGCATGTCTGCAACCATCGTCTCGCACCTGAAAAAAATCCTGACTACGCGTTGGATGGTCGCAAACCCCCGCAGACCTCATGCGGAAGTTAGCAGACAAAAAGCAGCTGTGATTGGTCCTTGGTATGCCTTTCCGGCCGTCTGTGTGGTTGTCCTTCTCGATTCGATCTCGGGGTGCGGCATTTTTGAAAACCGCGGAGTAATAACAGCAATGGATAACCACCGCGAAAGGTTGATTAAGGAGGTTCGGAAGTACAACCACTTGTACGATGCCTCAGATATGTTGTTTTAAAATAAACACTTCCGCCTGCGCAGCTGAAGAAGTTCCATCCGCTGAAGTTCTCGAAAGTTCTCAAATAGACTCCCCCTAGCGCTTTGGCGGGAAAATGTTGTGCGTCCCTAGAAACGACGATGCAGAAGCATACAAGCAAAACTGGCTCACTACCAGACCCAAGCGACATTTGATGTGTGCGGTTGCAGAAGTATAATCTGCCCTTTAGTGTCCACGTATTACATCATACCTCCAGTCTTCATCATAACATGCTTCCAACACGGTCACATCCATGTAAAGCAAATCAGACACATTTCTCAGTTAGCATTAGATCTTTATTTCTCATGTCACTTTAAAAGCTTACATTTAACTTGGGAATTTCTCAAATGACACAAGCAAAGATTATATACAGTACTATAAATCATCAGCTATAATAAAGGAAATCAAATGTACACATTTTGTTATTTCTGTAGCATATGTTTTTTTTTTTTTCTTCTGAAAGGTATAGATATTTTTTGCCGGAGGCAGATGCCCATATCCATAAAGCATTCCGTATTTCCATACTTAACTCTTTTCCGTTATAAAAATATCAGATATTTCTTAATTTTTCTCAATCCCTGTTTTGACAAGTGCATCTTGATGCGACTCCTCAACATTATTGCTGCAATAGCACAGTAGTAAATTGTGGAACTCTTAAGTAAACATATGTAGTAAAACATGGCTATTAGCAACTGGTTTTGTCTCTAGTTTTCTTCCTCTCACAGGAGTCTTTAAATACTCTACACTTTCAAAGTGCACAAAAACGGATCTGAAAATTAGAAATAAAACAAAAATAAAGGTGCAAATCATACTAGTGAAAGCGTAAGAGAGGACATGGCACTTCTATAGCGAGAGGTGAAGATGACGAGGATGGCATGGGACTCTGCAGGTAGGCTCGTTCTGATTTGGCCAGAATAAATGTGGCTTAGACACGGGCCTGGTACCAGAAACAAGGGATTAATTAATTAAAAAGTCGCACTATCAACCGTAGTAGGGTGTGTTGCAGCATCTGGTGTCTTCTGACTAATTCAGGAATGTCCCACCCCCACTTGTTGCTGAACTTATGGTCAGCTCGTTGTATTGTAGAATTTAGCTTACACTGAATTAGTAAAACAAATAGTATTGATATTGTTAAAACATGAAAAAAAAATTGAAAGTAAAGCAAGTAATTTTGTTCTGATTTTTAATTTAACAAAAGCATATTTTCATACCAAAATAATCCAATGCCAGCCCAAGCCTAATTTTGTGCCATTTTTTCCTCATTTCCACTTTAGTATCTAAATACTGATAAACCAAAAAAAAAAAAAAGAAAACAGAAAAATACTTCAACTGTTATCAGTTTAACATGGTTCCCCCGTTCATCTACCTTTTTTATTTTTGTCCTATAATTCTCAGTTCTTTAAACATGAATAAAAGGTAAAAGTTGTTCTGGTTTCTCATAAAGTTTAACTTAATTACTCTGCTGGAAGTTGAAACACTGGAACTCAAGTCACTTGAAAAAAGAAAAAACACTGACGATTCTCACAGATGAGTAAAACAAAAACTAAATCTGCGGCGAACGCTGAAAAAGGCAAGGCATTTTCTGTCGGAGTTACCTTTGAGATGTTTTTAAATACCTACTTTATCTTTAATCAGTATCTACAAAATGCGCGTCAATCATTTTGTACACAGTGATTCATTTACCGCAATGATAACTTGTAGTCATGTACAGCATGGCGCCCCCTCCTGCCTCGGAGGACAAAGTCCACTTAAAGCACTTTACCTGAGGTTTCTTTAAGGATGCTGCAATTTGCCTAAACAGGGAGGTTTACACACGAAACGAAACGCACACATACATATGCACCCACGCACACATACACACGGCTTGTACACTTGGATAACATCCCTGCAGGTTCATCAAGCATGCTCTCATAGGCTCCTGGGGGATATGACGCCTGCATTAAGAGAAGGGGGAGGGACTGAAGTCCTGTTAGGGAATCGAGGGAGACTTTCAGCTCCTCATCCAGCAAAATCCATGCAGAGACTGTTGTGAGGCGTGAGGAGCGTCACATGATAGACTTGGCTATTGCTGTTTTTTGCAGCTGGTCGCTCTCGCTTTGAGTCTTTTTTTTTTCCTCCCCGCTGCTGTATCGCCACAGCTTCCAAACATCTTCTCTCGTTAATGGATAAAAGAAGCTCTGCAAAGTGTCTCTGTTCTCCGCTGTGGAGTTGAGTCTTTTTTGTTGTGTTTTTTTTTAAATAACAGGCTAAGTTAGCGCCCCTCACATGGAGGTCAAATGCAGCCAGCTGGTATCGAATGACTTGACCCTCAACGTTTAACCCTCTGTCTTGGATAGGGTGTTGATGGGATGTGGGGGACCTGGGAGAGCAGGTTCGGGGTAGACAGCCAATCTCTAGGGGGAGGAAGAGGATCTTCTGCTTGTGGAAAAACTGTAAAAATAAAATAAAGTCACCAGTGGAGCAGATGGTTATTTTTAGCTTTATGCTATGTTAGCATGAATAAAGCTGTTACCTCTGGAGCCTTTGCACCATATGAGCCACGAGGGAGTCAGAGATGCCAGGGTAGGCCTCTTCAGCCAGCAGGATGGCCTCTCTCAGCTCATCCAGAACCAGCGGGTTTCCATTCACCTGCTCCTGTCGGGCCTTCAGCTGAGATTTAATAAGAACAAGTGAAGAAAAATCCAAACTCACCACTGTCTCACTTTAATTATAAACCAAGCTAGAATAATCTGGTTGCTAAGGGATGGGAAAGTAAATGAAGCGGTCCCTAATCGTCAAACTACTGATAAGTGGATAAAATTAAACGCCAGAGTTTGAAAGCAAAGTTACAGAAGAAGATCAGAGGACAAAACTACAATCCTCACCTCGGCTAATGCAGGAGAAATGACCGTGGTCAGGCTCTGTGAATAAGGCCTCCTTGGAATGTCTTTCGTCTGATTTAAGATAAGAAGCAAGACGGAAATTAAAATGGTACAAATTCATATTATGCACTGGAAATACTACCTAGAAATAAGTAAAAATGTCTTAAATTAAGAGTATTTACCCTTAATTTGAGTAGTTAAATGAGATAGTTTGCCAATGATATGAGTATTTTTACTCTTAAAATAAGATAAGCGTAAATTGTCTTGTTCCATTGGCAAAATGTCTCTCCTACCTCCTCAATCCAAGAACAAAATGCACTTATTTTAAGAAAACATGACTTATCTAGATTTCGATTTTTAATTAACGACAATTACAACTTCTTGTGAAAGCACGAGCTGACCTGGTCCGCCCCCCCTGACTGGCCTTCTCCATTCTGTAGTTTTTTGGGGTCCTTTTCTCGAATGGTGAAGATCCAGTCATCACTGCCAAAGTCATTCCCGCCTGACGCCTGGCCATCCTGTTCTCTGATTGGATCAGAATAAGATTGGATTGATTCGTTTTTACAGAAGGGAGAAAAAAAAGCCAAGTAGTTCCGATATACTTACGAGTCCGACTCATCTGAACTGGACTCTGTAGTTCTAGATTGCTCAGCCTTCCACCTCTTGTACTTGTCCACCAGCTCCGTCAGGTATGACGTCTTTTTCGCATAGCGGACAATTAATTTATGCTTCAGCAGTTCTTTGGCAGTCGGCCTCTGCGGAACGGGCAAAAGAAAAACAGTGAGGCACATCAGTCTGGGAAAAATGAGCTCAAACGTTCAGAAATGATGCAGAACGACGAGCCTACGTACAAAACTGGGCTCTTTGTTGAGACAGGCCTCGACAAACTCCTTCAGAGGTTTGCAGTAGTTGCCCTCCAGCGTGGGCGGGTTGTTCTTTGGAATGAGGAATAACACCTTCATGGGGTGGAGGTCCGAGTGGGGCGGCTCACCTTTCGCCAGCTCGATCGCAGTGATTCCAAGTGACCAGATGTCGGCCTTGAATACACAGAAATGGAGATAACGGCGCGTGCTTTCAAACAAAACTCAATGTAAACCAGCTGATATGTATTTAATTTAGACATTAATGATAGATCAACACAAAGCAGAACAGCACTCTATAGTGAAAACCATGCAAGGATTTCCTTTACATGCAATCATCCCCAAGGCAGGACTCTTTAAATACAGCTACGAGTTGTTTGTCATTTTAGTTTAACAGGTTTTCTTCAGGATTGTCCCATTTGTTATTTATTAGCTTCTCCCAAACTAGTCTGACCAGCTGCTCTATCAATGCAGAAGTAAATCATTGCATAATGCAGCCTCTACCGTGTTTCGCCATTAGGGATTATGTGGTCAGGGGTTAGTTCTGTGCTAAACATGGCGTTTCGGTGTCTGCCCCTTCTTCCACGGGTTTGCTCTGTTCTCTACATGACTTTTAGAAAATAGTAGGTGAATTTAAGCGACTTTCTTCTATCCAGTCTTTCATAAAAGCCAGGTTTCTGGATCATGCAGGGTCCGAAATAAACTTTTTGACTCACAGGCAAAGAGGACTCATAGATAAAGTTATCTACAAAGCATATTTTTAACAGCTAAAAAAAAAAGTTTGCTCTTATATATTTTTAAAGGAAAGTACTTTTCTAGAATTTAAATGCAAAATAAATGCATTTGATAAAGTGTCCGTAAATAAACCCGTTTAAAACGCAGCAAACAACATTCATTCATATAAGTAGGTATTAATAGATTTAGTCAAAAGCAGCAAAATACCTTTTTTTTTTCTTCATTGTGTTGACATTTGATCGTTTATTGATTGGTTCTAACTGAGGTGGAGACGTCTTTTTTGCGTATCAGAAATTAGCCAGTCATTTTCTTCTTAAAAGTGCCATTTTTTCAATAAACTTTCTCTTCATCCAGGCGGCTGTAGATCCTCGCTTACCTTCCTAATCATTAGCTTGTTGTATTTTAGAAAGTCTGTTCGGTCCAACAATACGCCGCCACATTTTGCCAAGCGGCAAGAGTTGCAAAAGGACAGTTGAGACTCGCCAAAATAAGAGATGGAACTGAAATAAAACTGTGGTCCAAACATTTCCTCATCTTGTGGCGAATGGTGCTCTGGGATTAATTCGACAAACGGAAAATTTACTCTCATTCTAACATAAACAGCGCAAGATGACATTCCGTGTAGCACTCTAGCACAATCTACCTGGCGACTTGAGCAAGAAACAAAAGGAGGAAGTACACGCTTCCCTTAGACCCGCCCCCTTCTTCTTCTGATTGGCTAATACTTTTAGTTTCCTTTGCTACCCTTGAATGACAAACATACGGAAGAGGATTAGGCCACTGAAAAAAAAAAAAGGTTAACTGATTTAAAAAAAAAAAATTTCAGTTTAGTATGGTAAAAAGTCAGAATTCTGACTTTGAATCTCAGAATTCTGACTCTTTTTTCTCAGAATTCTGACTTTTTTTCTCTCAGAATTCTTGACTTTTTTTCTCAGAATTCTGACTTTTTCGTCAGAATTCTGACTTTTTTTATTGTCAGAATTCAGTCAGAATTCTGACTTTTTTATTGTCAGAATTCAGTCAGAATTCTCTGACTTTTTATTGTTAGAATTGTCAGGAATTTCTGATTTTAATCTCAGAATTTCCTGATCTTTTCTCAGAATTTCTGATCTTTTTCTCAGAATTCTGACTTTTTCTCAGAATTCTTGATTTTTCAGAATTCTGAGATTAAAGTCAGAATTCTGACTGAATTCTGACAATAAAAAAGTCAGAATTCTGAGAAAAAAGTCAGAATTCTGAGAAAAAGTCAGAATTCTGAGATTAAAAGTCAGAATTCTGAGAAAAAAAAGTCAGAATTCGAGAAAAGTCAGGATTTCTGATTTTAATCTCAGAATTCTGAATATAAAGTCAGAATTTGAGATTAAAGTCAGAATTCTGGAGATTAAAGTCAGATTTCTGAGAAAAAAGTCAAAAAATTCTGACTTTAATCTCAGAATTCTGACTTTTTTCCCATGTTAAACTGAAATAAAATTTAAAAATCAGTTTTCTACCTTTTTTTTTCTTTTTCAGTGGCCCTAATCCTCTTCCGCATAAACACCAGAGGGATTTCAATTGTCTTTATTTACCGCCAATTTATTTTTGTGATTTTTTTTTTTTTTTACCCACAGGCAATCGCTACGATCCCTGTGGTTTGATTAGGAATGCAGGCATCATGCCTTAATGTGTCAGCAAAGTGAAAATCTGGAACATAATGCAGCGCTGCATGGCGGTAGAAACCCACGGCTTTGAACTCACCTTCGAGTCGTAAGCGGACTGTTTGATCACCTCTGGGGCCATCCAAAATGGCGTCCCGACAAAGGTGTTGCGTTTGATCTGAGTATCCGTGAGCTGGCCGGCCACGCCGAAGTCGGCCAGCTTCACCTCTCCTTGCTCGGACAGCAGCACATTGGCAGCTGTGGACCAGGAGCAAAGGAAAGAACCGTAAGAGCGGAAAATCCTGCTTTATCTTTATAAAAACTGTCCATCCAGCTCATCGATTAGCATCAATCTTAGGTGAAATACAAGCTTTATAATGAATGAAGGCTTAAGTGGATGTCAATAACATTAAAGTGCAATATGATATTTACGTGTGTGCACTCTATGAAGCCGTTTACTCAGTTAGCTACCTTTAATATCTCTGTGGATCTTCTTCTCTGAGTGCAGGTACTCCAGACCCTTTAGGATTTCTCTGAGGATTGTGGCAATCTGGGTCTCATCTAAAGAGCCGGGCTCCATCTTGGACAGGGAAACAAACAGAAACGGAAAGAAAATGGCCATCAGGGTCTGAACTCGTGTGACTAAATGGTGGCAGAATACGTAGAAAATACTGGTTTGTTTTGTTTTTATATTGGCTGGTGTGAAAGAAATGTAATAAACTTAGAAGTCAGTAACGGCTAGGTAGTTATAGGGCTTAAACAATCGTATTAATCGATTATTTATATTCATTTATTGATGGATTAATTGTTAAATGGAGTATGGAGACTCTAAAATGTGGAGTAATTATATCAAAATTGTAAAAAACAAAAAAAAGTTTCCATTTAGGATTTAAAAAACATTTTCCGTCTACGAATATGCTCTGTCCAGAACTCCTGGAGTGCAAAAGTTTGTTTGACCTGGTTTATTTCTGTAAAAAAAACATTTCCTATTCGATTATTAATACATTAATCAAAATAATAACTGAGAGATTAATCGATTTGCAAAATAATCGTTAGTTGCAGCCCTAGGTAATTATAATAGGGAAACCTACAGCACTATATAAACGTTTTTCCTCCCTTCTAGATTTTGTAGTGTTATTTTTTCATGCCTAAGTGTTTCAGATGATCAAACAAAAATACTTTTAGATTAAAAGAGTAAACACATAATACAGGTAAATTAGCAATTTTTTATATATATAGAAGAGCCATCTAAACAGACTTATGATAAATTAAACTTCCCTGTTGTTAAATCTTTTCTGATTTTTGTAGGTCTGAAATAATTAATCGGATTAATCATCATTAATTTATAATTGAAATAATCGTAAGTTTAATTTAGTAATTAATGGTTAACTGGAGTATAGAGACTGTAAAACTCACCTTTAGCTAAAAGATCAACTCACCGGCAGTAGTTATACCAAGAATGTAAAGAAACAAAATATATATATATATATATATGTATAAACATTTTGCATTTAAGAACAAAACATTTTTTGTCTGTCAATATGCTCTAACTAGAACTCCTCAAGTGTCACCTGATTTATTTTTGTAAAAAAATCTTTTTTTTAAGAAACCTTTGGCTATCAGATTATTACTAATCGATTCATTGAAAAAATTATTGACAAGATTAATCGATTTGCAAAATAATCTTTAGTTGCAGCGATTGATTTTTGTTGCAAGCCTGATGAATTGTCATGAGATTAATGCGTTCACAAACTCCTGAAAATACATCTTGCTAAAAGCCAACAGATGCAATAGCCTGGATACAGAAATGTTTTGGACCAATGAAATGCAGTGACGTGTATGACGTCAACCAAAGCCGGAAGGCTGAATCAAAACAAAGATGGCTGCGCCGGTTTTAGCTGGAAAACTTTCGATTTTCCTTTTTGAAAAACGGGCAAAAGGACACAATTTATGCCTTTGTGGATGGAAAACATGTTTTTATGTTCTTCTTGAGCAAATTTCCTTAGAGTTTGGTTACAGTCAAATTAACTAGATGGGAAACAAATAAAAAATGTGATACGTCAAAGGGTTCGTGTACGTTCAGGCAATTCGTTTTTTTCTTGAAAACTAAACCAAAAATGGATACTACTTCCATTTTTTTCATTTACACATCAAAAATGGAAAACAAAGCACAAGAAATACAATAAACTATCATGTCGTAACGTAAAAAGATCTTTTTATTCAAAAGAAATCTCTATGCTTTTTTTTTGCCGTCAGACTTGCATTATGTTACGCATATATCCTTTTTTTATTAAACATTTTGAACAAATGTACAAAATCACATGGTATGTATATACATGAAGTCAAATCCAAAAATGAGTTATTTTTTACATTAATTTTTTCAGTTTTTTATTTAGAAATTCTGGTGACAGGAAAGGAAAAACGGCTTTGTTTTCCGTTATTGATTTGTAAATGGGAAAAATGGTAAAAGGGAAGTAGTGTCCGCTTTTTGGTTTTGCTTTTGAAGAAAAAAAAATATTAATTGCCTGAACTTACAAAGACCGTCACAGCTGCTGCTGTGATTGGCTAAAAAACTTGGGAGAAGAATTGCACGGAATGTCCCACCCTTAAGTGAAAACTTTCCACAGGGGTTTTTCCAGATTGATACCAGATAGAATTCCAGTTGAACTACACATATTAATCTGGTTTATGACAAGTTAGATTTTTGTATTTCTATTTAATTTTGTTAAGCATTTAAATACAAAACATAAAAAAAATAAATGAAATGTAAAAATATCTTGGAATTAAAATATTTAAATACATTGTTTTTTAATATAAATATTTATATTAGTATTGAATTTCCCATTGGGATTAATTATTTTTGAATGGATTTTAACTGATTTACCTTTCATTTCCGTTTCAATTAGCAAAATTGTTAGTTTTTTATAGGAAATCAGTTCAATTGAACCCGTTTGGCAACATGAAGTAGGTTAAAGAAATTCTTATTTCTTGTCGCCTTCATTGCAGCTTGCTTACAGATGATCTAAAATGGATGGAGTTTAATTTGGTGAAACAAAAAGTTGTACAAGGTAAAGCAGAAATCCATGAGGCCAATCTTTAATGGTCTAATGCAGCCCTTATCATCTATAATAACTTAATAGCTTCCTAATATCATTGACCTATAAACCTCTATAAATAGCTTAAACTCTGTTTATGTGATATTCATCCAAATGAAACACTAAATTGTTTGAAAAGGGAGGAAAAAAACAAACACTCACCAAATCTAAGGCAGAGCCCCCACCCAAATACTCCATAATGATCCATAGCTTTGTGTCCTGCATTGAAGGAGAAAACAGAACAGAAGCTTTTAACTGATGTGCTGTATGTCAGGAGAAACCAAACACGCTTTACTGCAGGACTTTCTACAAGGCAGTGGAAAATGAACGAGTCCTAATGACCCTGTTAGGAGTCTGGGAGTCAGGTGGGTGTTTAAAATCATCTGAGGCCAATCCTTTTTTTTAAATGTGGGATTAATCATAGGAGGAAAACTGGCTTAGAAAAGAAAATCTCTTCTGCACATTTAGATGTTGCTATACGAGCTAAAAGAGAGGCTGTATATAGAGACTGACCAATGAGTCCTGATCTACTTAAATGAGGCTGTTTTCGAACGTCCGCCCGAACCCCTAAATCCCTATATAGAGCAGGGACTATATAGTGAACTCAGTTAACTGTACGTTCAGACAGATGATCATTACTTTACACTCCACGTTGGTCATGTAACTCCGCCTCCCTGCACAGTTCCTCGCCATCTTTGTTATTATTTGCCGCTGTCAGGTAGCGACAGCCTCTGACTACAGCAGGCCGCAGTGACAACAAATCCCATGATGCCTTGCAGGGAGAGCACTAAGCATGCTTAGTGTGAGGCATTGCATTAGAGTCAATGAGTCAATGCAATCAACTGGTTTTCCTTAGATAGAAAAACTTTGAATTAAATTGACTGTATGATCTGGTAAACTGTAAAGTGCCTTGAGATGACGGTTGTGAATTGGCGCCTATAGAAATAAACTGAATTGAATTGAATCCTGGCAAAGCATTCCTGGATATATTTGCTTCCTCTAGTGACCAGGATGATCTCTACCATTCAAGGGTATTGTGGGAAATATCGAGTCCACAGCTTTTTCATTCATAGTAAACAGGAGTCAGTTCTGCCCCAGGTTCTGGCTTAGAAAGTTTCCAACCAACACTCATACACCAGACATTCTATCTCATCAAGGCATCATGTTCAGATTGGACTCACTTGATGAGATGAATGGAGTCTGGTGTGCTATTGTTTGGTTGGAAAAGAAAACCTGCAGCCACACGGCCCTTTCTGGAACCAGTTTGACACCCCTGCACTAGACCATCGGCGTCGGCAGACCTTTTTCCCAGGGACACATGCCCAGTTGTGGATCTGCGGTGCCTGGATATTCCTGGGGCGCTGATTTCTTAATAAATTTTCCGCTTTCACAGCAGAGTTAAGAGAGGAGAACACTCAAAATTAAGCCAGTCACAATTGATTGACAGCTTCTCAAAAATGAAGCAGAGACGCTACCGTTTACTGTTAAAAAAAATTAACATCCAGCTCTCCCATCTATCTGGCCACATTATAGGATCATCAGCATCACACCATCATAGGATGGGCTCAAATAGAAATGATAAACACAGACATGAACGTATGTAGAGTTTTTTTGTGTGTTCTTCCTTTTACAGTTGCACATTTCAAGTTTTCAGTTTTGAAGTTCATGTTTGCTGACAGATATTTAATGTTAAAAAGTTAAAGTTTAAAAAGTTAAATTGTGCCTTCATCAGTAGTGGATCAGAGATATACAGTTAAGTTCACAATTGTGCCAATTTAATTCAGTTTGGTTCAGGTAAATATTTAATAATGTGGAAAATAACAATCTGATTGTACAATTAATTTATGACGCTTTATAATTATATGTACTATAAAATATTTGCTTGTGTGCTTGAATTAATTATCTGTGCCTATGCTTTTTTAAAATAATTACACAAAAAAAAATGTTTTGTGCCGTATTGAGTCAGCTGACGCCGCTGCACTAGACGTTCTGACACTCATCTAAGGTGATGTAATCACTATATAGTTGGACGGCGAGCAGAGATTCAGTGATCAAAGTCCCGGATCGGATATCAACTGATAATAATTTGCTGAGCTGGGCATTATTCTGATTAGTCTTTTTTTAAATTATATATTTCTAGTCCCTTTGATACTATGTTTGCAGCGCTGATCATGGAGAGCCTGAACAGCAGCCAGTGAGGATTTATATCTCTGATAATGTCTTTTTTTCCAGCTTTTTTATTGTCATCACACTGTCACAAGTAAAGAGCAACGAAATGAACTCTCTGCATTTCACCCATCCCCTTGGGTAGCAGTGGGCTGCCATTGTGCGGCGTCCGGGGAGCAGTGTGGGGGGGTTGAGGGTCTTGCTCAGGGACCCAGAGTGGCATTCTGTGGATGTGGGGCTTGAATTCAGAAACCTCTGGATTCCAAGCGCAACGCCCTAACCACCAGACCGCCACTCCATAAACTCCCCCTAATTTGGTACCTCTTTTTAAAAAATGTCTAGGCCTAACACCATCACTCTCATGCAAGGTATGCGGCTCGATCATTAAACTGTAGTATTGGTATCAACCGACAGGCTCCGCCCAGATATCGGAACGGAAACTAGATCTGTGCATCTCTAAGGTTAGATGTATAACCAGTTTTATCCACCAATCTTAGCCTCTGCAAAGCTCGAAACTTTTCATTTCTATTTCAGATCATTATCCCATGAAGTTAAAACCAGTTTGTATTGTTTTTTGGGTATTCAATGTATTATAAATTAAGTTATTTGTGATATAATTGATAGTGTCCTTTAAAGAGAACAGAACTATTAGTGAAAATAAGAATCGACATGTCAGACTTTTAAAGGTTTGGTGATCGGCCAGAAAACTGCAATCAGTGCACCCCAGACTGCTTTGCTGAAGCTGTCAGGTTCCTTAAGGTTTTACACAAACTTGTAAATGTAAATCATTCAGATTTATGCGGAAAAGCGGGCTGAATGCCACACTATTCAGATTGCTCCTTTCCCTTTGCAAATATATAATTTTATATATACATTTATTACATAAAATCAGAATAAAACACAACGATTGGGCGTTTACCTTCAGGTATGAGCCGTAATACTTGGTAACAAAAGGGCTGTCGCACTGGCTCAGCACCGTGATCTCCTGCTGAATGTCTTCTATCTCATCCTCTGCTTCCTCCAGGTCTATGATCTTAATGGCCACCACCTTCTGCGTACGATTGTCGATGCCTTTGAACACCTCGCCAAAGGAACCCTTCCCAATGCGCTCCAGCTTGGTAAACAGCTCCTCGGGGTCCACTCTGACTTTCTGATTGTTGAGGGGGAGCGGGCGCGGACAAAGCAAGGGGAAGGGAAGGTGGGTTTCAAAGAAATCATAATAAACAGAATGAAAGAAAAGTCGGGAGTGAATCCAAAACAGCCGGTCGGGTGGCATTCTTACAGGATGCATTAATTCACTCATTGCAACTCTTAAGTTTTATGTGAAGAGAAAAACAGAGGAGAATAAGTGGGGGAAGAGTAATGATTGGATAACATGCAGGTTCAAAATAAAAGTAATAAAATTAAAACAGCTGCTAAGAGTTCCCATGTTTCTCCCTTTAATCCCTGACACATCCTTTAGTAGTTTAATCAATAAATAAATAGCTAAAAACTGTAACTTTGCCTTCAAAGAACAGTATAAATATCCGCCCAGTGTTATATGGGCTATTTTTCTGTAGTATGAACAATATTGTGTGAAATGGAGGAAAAAAACCAATTGAGTTCCACAGGAAGTGAACTAAAATGACTTAACTCTCCAGAGGCTGTTATGTGGAAAACACAAGCGTCTGCGGCAACTAAAAACTTCCTTTTATGACCTCTTTCAAGCAGAGAAAACTTATTAAAGCCAATTGAAGGCAGCTAAAATTAACACTGGAGACTTTTGAAAAGGATAGACCCATAATTCCCTTCTTTTTTTTTTTTTTACATAAATGCATCAGTTGCATACAAACATTTCCAAAATCAAAATGTCCAATCACATAATACGCTTATAAACTATGGCTATTTATTTGGCCGTATTTTGGTAGGTTTATTCCACTCTTTGCATTTGCAGATGATTTGAAGATGCTTAAAACATGTTCAGCATGTTTTTACACCCCAAGCCTTTTAATTTATCTGCAACTATCAGCTTTGATCCCATTTAATGTGTTTTTCTGAATAATTTCTTCTCTTAGCAGCCTAATTCCTACTTAGATTAAATGGCAAACAGAGCTATACTTTTTTTGTCTTCTCTTTACAATTAAACTCTACTGACTTTCTGCAGTAACAAATGTTTTGTTTGCAAATTGTCATTACAATTCTGGATCTATAATGGTGGCTTAACCTAAGCTCCTAAAAACCAGGATGGTTCCTTTTTCAATAAGGGTGATTTACATGGCTGAATCATTCCCCCAATATGCCATCAGGTTCTGCAGAAACCAGCTGATAAACCATTTCCATGAGGTGTATTTGGTCAGTGAAATATCTTTAATACTCAGGTTCTTTAGGACAATATTTCCTAACCCTGATCTATCACATGTAATCCCAAGACATGTGAATAAATTAGATTTCTTCTGTAAAGTTTTGCAACATAACTCCCTAAATATGCCTCAGAAGTTACATTTTCGTGTCATTTTTAGAAGAAAAAAAAACACTTTAGTTTCTCATGGGAATTTCCGAGCTGTGCTTATGTCCTTGAATGCTCCATCTCACTAAGCTGTTTAGGTGCACAGCGTTATTAACCCTACATGGACTCACTGAACAGTTTGTTCTTATAGCGAATAAGTTGGGGAAAAAAGTTCAATGGACATTGAGCTTACCTGCATCCCCGGCAGGTTACCCTGAACGGGAGAATGCGCCATAATGAAGAAGATCGGGTTTGCTCCTCGTCCAGGAACGAAGGGGCTTAGATCGCCCCGGCTGTGGTGCTTTCAAAGCTATTAATCCAGTAGGATTCCTGGCAATCCAAATCTAAAGAGAAGTTTCCGCTGCTTTTAAACAGCGACCCGTCCTTAAAAACACTCTTTATATATTTACAGTAACAAAACAGCCCTAAGAAAGGGAGGAAAACACAGCTAACTAACGTTTACTAACGCTGATGCTAGCTGCAAACAAGAAATCCGCAATATTAGCATGCTAACCAACTAGCTAAGCGTTAAATCCAATTTATGACTTCGGAAAGTTGAGCCGCAGTAGTCAGCCGTATCCGCTATAGTTTATTTAGGAGAAAAGGCTATTTATATCGGAGCAGTCCAAGTGTCACTATGTGATCGCACAGCGTCTCGATGCTGTCAGCTAGCAGACATGGTTAGCAGGTTAGCTCCCAGAAGATCCGATAAAACGGTCCCTGCGCGCGCCGCCGCACTGTGTTTGCATCCGGCAAAAACAAGAGCCGGGCTGCTCCCAGCGCTTTATCTCAGCCCTCTGCACCGCTTAGAAATCTGGCCTCTTATGCAGGGGGTGGTGGTGGGGGGGACAGATCACAGATGTTTTTGTTTTCTCCCTCACTTTCGACCCGTAATCTCGGCCATCTTGTCGGTGCCGTGACGCCGAGCTGGGCGGATCCGGATCCGGATCGGCAGCAACATCCTGACGGCTGGATAAACTCGGTGCTGATGCAAGCCTCTGAGATCCCTGCAGCTTTACAGGAAAGTTGCAAAAGTGACTAAGTCAATCATCCTACTTCTTCTTCCTCTTTAGAGTCAATCATCCTAAATAAAATTAACATCCTATAATACTGCAGCTCTGATAATTATGTATTAAGTTTGTTTTTTTTTTATCAAAAGTTGTACACTCCATTACGGAAGAGGATTAGGGCCACTCAAAAATGTTTAAAAGTTAACTGATTTTTAAATTTTATTTCAGTGTAATATGAGAAAGCAGTCAGAATTCTAATTTTAATCTCAGAATTCTAATTTTAATCTCAGAATTCTGACTTAATCTCAGAATTCTGACTTTAATCTCAGAATTCCAACTTTTTTCTCAGAATTGCGACTTTAATCTTAGAATTCCCCACTTTAATCTCAAAATTCTGACTTTTTCTCAAAGTTCTGACTTTTTTAATCTCAGAATTCTGATTTTTCTTTCTCAGAATTCTGATTTTTTGCTTTCTCAGAATTCTGATTTTTTCTTTCTCAGAATTCTGATTTTTCTTTCTCAGAATTCTGATTTTAATCTTCCAACGTTATTCTCAGAATTCCGACTTTTTTCTCAGAATTCCGACTTTTTCTCAGAATTCTGACTTTTTCTCAGACTTCTAACTTCAATCTCAAAATTCTGACTTTAATCTCAAAATTCTGACTTTAATCTGAGAATTCTGACTTTTTCTCAGAATTCTGACTTTAATCTCTGAGAATTCTGACTGAATTCTGACAGCTAACAAACATGTTAGCAACAAGCCGTAGCCATGTCTGTTTTAAAGACTAAATTAGCTTTCTTGTTTTAATGACCTTCTGCCCTTCCATTAATGAAATAGCATCACAAGGGACCCCTCAAGGACTTTGGTCGGTGGCTGCTAACCAACCAATGAACCCTTAAGACACACCCCTTCCTCATTTGCATAATGAAGCAGAAATGCATACAGAAATGTAAATACAACAGTCAGAAATACATAGCGTTGAAGAAATAAATAGGGTAAAAAATATACAAAGGAAGAATAAACCAGACAAAAATATTATAACATGCACATAAATAAGTACTTAAAGGGGAACGCCGTTTTCTTTACATTGGGCCCTTGATTTTTACGTTATTACATCCTGTTCTACTCACCCATATGAGTTTTGTGTCATTTGGAGCTGTTCCAAAGATATTCCGTTAGGTTATATAAAAAATATCACTGTGGATGTCTGGGGGACAGTGATTCGCCTACATGTTATGAAAGCTGGCGTACCATAAAGAATAAATTATGAACAGTTCAGTTTGTGCCTTCAAGTCGTTGCCCAAAGGAAGATGTTACTTGGATATAACCTAACAGAATATCTTCCAGAACAGCTCCAAATGACACAAAACTCATATGGGTGAGTAGAACATGATGTAATAACATAAAAGCAAGGGCCCAATGTAAAAAAAACCTGGCAATCCCCTTTAAAGAAATAAGTAATGAATAAATAAAGTTGAAGAATATAACAGACAATAAATAAATAAGGTCATTTTTACAAAGGTGTGTATATATATATATATATATATATATAAAAAAAAAAAACTGTTTTCTCACCCCCTCGTGGGGTGGTATGTGTCATCCTCAAGCTCGGGTCCTCTACCAGAGGCCTGGGAGTTTGAGGTGGTCTGGGCGCAGTATCTTAGCTGTTCCTAGGACTGCCTCTTCTGGACAGAGAGACCTCTGATGTTTTACCTGGAATCTGCTGTAGCCACTCTCCCAGTTTGGGGGTCTAGGTTGTTTCTCCCAGTGCTCCACTACCACTGGCACCACTTGCTGCTCTTACTTTCCACATCTTTTCTAGCCCTCCTTCAGTCCTTGGTATTTCTCAAGCTTCTCGTGTTCTTTCTTCTGATGCTGCTGTCGCTGGGACAAGCCACATCTATCACTACCGTCTTCTTCTGCTGTTTACATTCCATCAACACGATGTTCGGTTGGTTAGCCATCACTGTTTGTCAGTCTGATCTTGAAGTCCCATAGATCTTAGCTCCTCGGCTCATTTCAACTACCTTTTAGGAGGTGTCTTCTTATTTTGACCTTGGGACTTCCAGCCTATACTCTCATGGCAGATGTTC
>JAGKQL010000067.1:2208962-2222533 GCA_018398635.1 Cyprinodon brontotheroides | reverse complement strand
AAAAAAAAAAAAAAAAATTCAACCTTTTATTTTTTCCATATGTGATAATGTCTTCATTGAGAATGTGCAATATAAAACGTTTTTAAAATAAAGAACAAACATTACATAAATAACTATCTGATGATCACTTATTAACAGTATTATTATGCATAATAATGCATATGTCTGTGTTATAAATTACCTCCAGATGGCCACAAATCTGTCCCGGGACATATTTTAGGGGAACTGCGTCCTGAAGAGAGGTTTACTCTGTCGCCAATAATCTCTTCATACTGGCAACACAAGAAGTCCCATGCCCATACACAGCCCAATAAATGTCTTCATCTCCGTCACAGTCACGGGTGACCACTTTGCTCTTGTTGGAGTTTGGTTTGTTTGGTCACTGTACCTATTAGATCACCGGTAACAAGGTCATCAAAGTTCTTCGTAAACAGCAACCGGTACGCACGCAGCGGTGTAAATCACGCAGGCAAATCAACTGCTCCAGGTGTGCGGTTGGCTGCTCCGTGCATTCTTGTAGATTCGATTGATTTCAGCAGCGTTCAAAGTCATAAATTTTTATCTATACGTCATCGGCGACACCTCCTCAAAATCACTGCCCAGCTAGAACCGCTCTTCTGTAAACTCACCATGTTTGCTTGAAAAACTTTCTTTCTTCACTTGGCGGCTTATATGCTCTCCGGTCAATGGTAGAATTACACTTAACGGCCTCAATGGTAGAATTACGCAACAGCGCCCCCGGCTTGAATGGTAGAAATGCGGTAATGCTTTCCCGGCCTAAATGGGTTAAGCAACTAAGTTGGGTTTTTTTTGTTTTCTTTCCTTTTCTTTTCTTTACTGGTCGTTAACTTCTGCACCAGACACTCCAGCACAGAGGGTGCAGTTTCTTCTGGGCACAGAGGATGCCGACGAGGATCACATCCCACACGCCCTGTTTACCGAGCTGGACGAAATCTGCCTCAGAGAGGGTGAGGACGCCGAATGGAGAGAGACTGCAAGGTAAACCGCTGCAGACAAGCGTACGGGCAGGACATGACCAGCTGTAGCTTCGTTCTCCTAAAGCAGCAGAGAATTTGATCCACTTCCTGTCTGAATTACTGATGGCAATAAGACTCTCGTTGCGTTTCCAGGTGGCTGAAGTTTGAAGAGGATGTTGAAGATGGCGGTGAACGGTGGAGTAAACCCTACGTAGCCACTCTGTCTCTGCACAGTGTGTTTGAGCTACGCAGCTGCATCATGAATGGCATCGTGATGCTGGACATGAGGGCCAACTCATTAGAGGAGATCGCAGGTAAACACCGCAGATGTTGCTCTCACAGTTTATCACCTTACAACCACAAATTACAGTGTAACTAAGTAGGATCTTATGGCCTAGTCAAAGTCTAGACCTAAATCAAATGGATATTCTGTGCAAAACTTGAAAACTGATGTCTAAAGGCTTTCTTCATTCAAATCAGACACGAATTTAAGTATTTCTTCAAGAAGGATAGACCAAAATGGCAGTAAAGTATAATAAGAGTCATCCGTAATGGAAATGATTTATAGTTTTCCTTTCTCCTTACAGCTATTGCACACCGTTCTTTGTATTTCACAGGTTTAACAATTGATGTTTATATCATCTTGGCTGCAGCCGTAACATCAGCAGGGCATCACTGTTTTTAACATTTGTAATAAAATGATTTAGTTTTGTAGTTGGACTGACCTAGATCAATTCAAACATCATGAAGCTTGTCTGTTTTTAAGGTCAGCAAAGGATATTTATCTGTGCGACGGAACAAAACCTGATCTGGCCCAGTTAAATCAGTTCTTTTCTGCACTGATCAGCTTACTGTTGCTGGCCGTCATCCAGGGGCAGACGCTGTCAGTAGAAGCACATTTATGCATCTATTCTGTTGTTTTACCTCATTCCTCAGACATGGTTTTGGATCAGCACGAGGGGTCCGGCTCTCTGGGTCAAGAGGCTCGGAAGAGGATCCGCGAGGCCCTGCTGAAGCAGCACCACCACCAGAACCAGAAGAAACTGGCCAACCGCATTCCCATCGTCCGCTCCTTCGCCGACATCGGCAAGAAGCAGTCTGAGCCTCATTCCATGGACAAGAATGGTGAACACACACACAGACACAAATGCAGACCTTGCAGTAGTCAAATCACTCATATTGTTTACTGTTGTCGTACTTCAGTCTGTTTCATGCTGATGCAACAGCAGGTCCGCCTTTCTTGTTTATCTTTGTCACCACAAAACCATAAAATCTTCACAGTGGGGCTGAAAGTCTGATCTTTAGGATTGCCTCACCCAATGAAATATTCCTATAGGGCAATTCAGTCTTGTGCATGTTGAGTATTAGGTCCACGCATATTTTAAGATCCCACATGTCTTCATCGCAGCAGACCCGATGCAACACACAGTAAAAAGCTTAGTGACCCTCAGCAGCTGCAGATCAGTAATTAGAGCTTTCTCCATAAGTAAAGGCAGTAGCTGCAGTGTTCAGGCGAAGAGCATTTATACACTTTGACAATGTTCTTAGACGGTTTATGAAAACCGTCCGAACCGTTCGGTTCGACTGTCTCTGTTCGATTCGCGTCTGTTTCGTTCGGTACATCCGCTGCTCCTTTTTCTCATAGGCGAAGTGTTTACACTCCAGAGCAGAAGGTGGCGGTACTGCGACCAAAGCCAACCACCAGTAGTAAACAAGAAGAAGAAGAAGCGAAACAGCGTAGCAGGGTGTAGCAGAAAAAAATCAGTTGTTGTGGAGAATTGTGTGGGTATGGCGAGTGGGAAAGAACAGGAGTTGGAAGACGTGCCAGCAGCACTTTATAGGTCTGCTGTATGGGAGCACTTTGCATTTAGAGTGACCTACGATGGCGGCGGAAAGAAAGTTGTGGATAAAAGTGCAACAGCGTGCAAGCATTGTGCAGCACGTTTTGTTTATGCTAACAGCAACATGACCAACATGTTATGCTAACCCCGAACTCCCTCATACTCCGTCAGCGCTCCGCCCCGCTGCGCTCCAGACCGGCTGCACAAAGCAAAGCCTACAGCCTCCACTCTGGCTTCGTCCGCTCCGCTCTGAGTTCCTTGGAGATGGTAGAGGGCATGCACGAGATGATTCAATTCAAAGCAGCAATGATCCAGGGTTTCTGCGGATCATTAAAAATAATTACAATTCTTTTTTATTTTTTATTTTTTCATTTGATTAATTTTTATGGGATTTCGGTGTAACAATCAACATACACCGAACCGAACCGAAAACCATGACCACGAAACCGTGAACGAACCGTGGATTTTGTGAACCGTTCCACCCCTATCTTAAAAATAACAAACAAAACCACAATATCCACAGGTGTCATGTAAAAGTTCCAGACTTTTCCAGACTCCAATTGCAAGACTTCTCTATCATACATTTATTTGAAAAAAAAAAAGAAGCAGACTAGAGGCTACTATTGGCAGCAGGGGTGCAAAGAGACGCAACATAAGTAGAAAAGAAGGTAGGACTGAGAGGGGGGTGGAGGACAGTGGACAAGACACTAGGAAAAAAATGTCAAATTGCACTGGAAAAACGATCTAAAATAAATAAAAATGTCTTAAATTAAATGTATTTACCCTTAATTTGAGTAGGTAGATGACAATGGAATGAGTATTTTTACTCTTAAAAAAAGATAATTAGCTAATATGCACTTGAAATACAAGACAATGCAACTGTGTTTTCCTTATTTTAAGTGTAAATTCTCTTGTTTCATTGGCAAAATACAATGCACTTACCTATTTATAGAGATTGGGGGATGCAGGAGGAAGGAAGGAAGGAAGGAAGGAAGGAAGGAAGGAAGGAAGGAAGGAAGGAAGGAAGGAAGGAAGAAGGAAGGAAGGAAGGAAGGAAGGAAGGAAGGAAGGAAGGAAAAGTGTTTTTATGGCAATCTTTAGATCAGTCTTATTACAGTGGAGACAACATGAGGTTTCATATATTTTATATATCCATCTATTTATATATATGTATATATAAATTCTCTTTAATTGACCCTTTATGCTTTCTAAGTCGAAGTGTATTTGAGCTTTATTACTTTCAGGATTGAGTATGGGTGAGGATCTTGTAATAAATCATGTGGTCTTTATATCTTAGTCAATTATTGGACAGGCAGTGTCTGTATTCTTCCATAGCTACAGTCTTGTTTATACCACTTTCAACCAGAGGTATAAGTCAGGAAACATGGCCGACTGCACTACCTCACGATGGCTTATTGATAAAACATAGAGATGTTGTTTTTGCTAATGGATACAGATTTTTCACCAATGAGCACCAAAGAAAAATGCTTTCCTTATTTTCCACTGGATCAAACTGTGCCATGCAGTTACTCACAGGAGAGCATCGTCTGGTTTAAATAAGCATTTCTTGTGGAAACTGATCTTCTTTTCATGCTCCCTCTAAGGCCAAACAGTCTCACCTCAGTCCCAGCCGTCCAACAACGAGGGTAAACAGGACGTCAGCCGAGAAAACAGCGCCGTGGACTTCAGTAAGGTGAGCAGCCAGAACAACTACTGTTCTTCTTGTTTATCTTTGGCCACTGAGAGATGAACACATAACAAGTGCTGTATATTTATTCAGTCTGGGATTACGTGTGAAATAATCACCACCAGTTTCTCACAAAGGTAACCTGACTGGTATCAAGCAGGATTGGATGAAGATTTCCTTAGTTATGCGAGTCAGATCTGCCTGTAAAACCTGTTTTTATCCATTTGATTAAACTTGTATCATCTAAACATTGATCTTATGTGTTTCTCCGCTACACAGATTGACCTCCATTTCATGAAGAAGATCCCTCCTGGTGCGGAGGCATCCAACGTCTTGGTAGGAGAGCTGGAATTCCTAGACCGCCCTGTGGTGGCCTTCGTCCGCTTATCTCCCGCTGTGCTTCTCAATGGCCTGACTGAAGTTCCCATCACCACCAGGTGACCCAGCAGCATTCAGATTGTGTTTCTCATTTGGACTTTGTCCTACCTCAGATCTAAATGTCTCTTTTGTTGCACAGGTTCTTGTTTATCCTCCTTGGGCCTCTAGGGAAAGGTCCACAGTATCATGAAATTGGACGATCTATTGCTACGCTGATGACCGATGAGGTGAGGCCACTCTGAAAACAAAGTAAAATGTTTATAGACTTACAACCAAACAGATTTATGTCAGGTTCCACCTATAATTGTGAAAGATCAGCACAATTGCTCTTAGTGTTTCCTGAGATTTTAATGCTGTAAAAATGAGAATAGCTCTGGAATTTCAACCTATTTGATACAGAATAAAATGGACTTCCTGCAGGGCAACAGTTTACTTTCTCCAAAATGAATTATTAATATTTCCAGTCTGACTACTGGGAAAATAACATCAATTAAATTGACACCTTCAGTAGCCATAAAAAGACCCTTAAGGATTAGTAGTTGTGTTTTTGTTAAACATGCAGATTACAATATTGTATGAAAAACAATGTTTTATGAATGAGATCTGAAAAATACTTATGTAGTATTTTTAAGAAAATGGAGCATTTATTTCATTGATGAAGATCTCAGCATATTTAATTCATATTTAAATGATTTTAGTGTTTTTATTGTCAAGATTATTGTCTTGTCTTCCTTTATACACTGCATGAAAATTGGGATTATCCCCCTTTAAATTGCTTTGAATCCTTTTAACTGTAAAAGCCACAACAGCAATGATATTTAGATTAATCTGGAGTTGCGTCTTATTTGTATTCTGTTTGCAGGCATAACAGCTTGAAACGTAATGGCAAGGCTTTCCACAAAGTTTAAGAGTTATTTTCTAGGAAACTTTCATGTGTTTTTTGTAGAAGCTCACTTATGGGATCAAGATTAGATCTCATTGGCTTTTGCTGGTATTCATGCCAAGTCCTTTTGGAACCTTGATGTTCAGTCACCCTGGAACAGTAAGGGGTCAGCACCTAAATGTTCCCACAGGTGTTTGCTGAGTATTAACAGATATTTAAAGTAAGGCAAAGGGCCAAATTCCACTCAACAATCCTCTCTGTCCCAAGCTTTATTTAGAGACAAAGAAAGTGACCGTTTGTCACATTGCATTAAGCTTTCTGTGTATCAGTTACCATGCAAATAACGTTTGGAGGCTTGAGCTAATAACTGCTACTGACTGCTTTGTGATTTTACCAGCCCGGCCAATTAGTGGCAGAGTATCTGTTCTTCCTAATTGCTTCAATTAACAGCAGATGTTAAAATATTATGTCAAAGGGAAAATTCTCACTTAAACCAATTGCACATATATATCATTCCTACATCCCCAGTAGGCATCCTATTATGGTTTCATGCTGGAATTTGCTAAGCTCGAGTTCTTTTAGTTATATAGTGTATATGTAACACTGGACTTTTTTCACTTCCTCCTAAATGTTTTCCAAAGGCTAAAGCTTATAAGCAGGCAAATGTCAGAAAAATCCTGTTTGGACAGCTGGACTTCATTTCTAGTACTAATGGCAAATGCAAACCCAAGATGACTTCACGCTGCAGTCGGAAGTGTTTTTATTTTTTATATGAACGACCTATATCTGATCTTGTCATAGCAGTCAGAACAGCCCAGATCCGATTTTTTTCAAATGCAACCCAGGCCACTTGGCTATGTGGTCCTAAATCCGAGACGTTTCTGATATTTCCAATTGCAGCCTGTGTCTGATTGGTCATCCCACCCGTACGACATTAATACTCGACATAGCTCACTATTCTGCGTCTTGCTATGCAGAAGGGGGAAAAAAAAGAACAAACTTGGAGGACGATGATGCAGAGGGTTGTCTGTCTTTTTTTTATTTCCCCCCACCCTGTGGAAAAGAATGCATCGTTAATACGCTGGCTCCGGTTGGAAAATAAATTAAAGATAGCAGGATATGCTCCAGCGCTACAATCCATGTTTACTTCCGTAAATAAAGAGCTTGCTCGCTACTTGTGATGTCACTGCATCCTCTACTGCGCATGAGGGACACTTAAGTTGTATGAATGCAGGTCACAAAGGAGATCACATAGAAGTTGCTTGTATTTAAAAATAGGACCAACCTAGGAAAACAATCGTATTTCTAAAGAAAAAAATCTGAATCGAGCATTAAGGCCTGCAGTAGGAATGTTGCAATGATTATTGTCCAGCAAAGCATTAGTTTAAGGCTAATCACACTTATTTTACTGGGTTAATGTCTTTTTTTTATTTCTGTATATATTTTAATCTGAAATTTTAAAGTTTTGTGTATAGTTTTAAGAGCATTTTTATGAATTTGTCAACAACATAAATTAGCTGCTTTCAATAAAAACGTTTTTTTCTCCCCATCGAGATGATTTCTACAGACCTAGTGAGGCTAACACTACAGATCCTAGCCCTCTGTTTTGATATGACTTGTTGATCGATAAAGTGGAAACATATTGATGCAGTTCTATTTACACTGCAAAAAATGTAAATCTTAATAAGTAATTTTTTCTTAAAATAAGTGCATTTCATCTTGAATTGAGGAGGTTAGTGAGACACTTTGCCAACGGAACAAGACAATTTACATTTTAAAATAAGAAAAAACAATTGCATTGTCTTATTTCAAGTGCATATTATCTATTTATCTTATTTTAAGAGTAAAAATTATAATTTCATTGGCAGATCATCCTGTTTAACTACTGAAATTAAGGATAAATACTAGAGATGTCCCGATCCAGGTTTCTGCACTTCCGATCCGATACCGATATTGTTTTTGGACTTCCGATCCGATACCGATACTGGCCGATACCAGCCTATCCGAGCATGTATTTAAGTTTAAGTTAAAGTATTTAGCCTTAGTTGTAAGACTCATGTTGAAAAGGGTTTTAGTACTCTTGATAACATCTAGCCAGCTAAATTACGTGAGATTCAATAAAACACAATGATTTGTAACAACAAACTTACCTGTTTATTAAGAGATAAACACAAACTGGACAAAATTATGAATAATAGCAATCTGAAATTGCACAGTGAACAGTAAAACCGTAAACAGTTAAAGGTGCAAGTATTACTGTATGTTTTAATAAAAATGCAAAACAGGGGAAACACTGGCGCCAAAATAGTGGAATGGATCGTTTCAATCGGCGAAACTGGAAAATACGGACCAGATTTTTTTAAAAACTGGATCGGGCAGTCTGGATCGGCATTTTACATGCTTTGCCGATACGCATTTTTGTGCCAATATCGGCGTCCCGATCCGATACGTGGATCGGATCGGGACAAAAGCCTAATAAATACACTTAATTTAAGACATTTTTACTTATTTCTAGGTCGTTTTTGCAGTGTACCTGTGTGTGAACAATACTCCATGGAGAATGACTTTACCTTTTGTGTTAAAATGTGCAGAGCACATTGCTAATGTAGTTTTCCACACTCTCATATATGTTTGATGTCACTCTACAGATTTTCCATGATGTTGCCTATAAGGCCAAAGACAGGAATGATCTGGTGGCCGGCATCGACGAGTTTCTGGATCAGGTGACTGTTTTACCTCCTGGCGAGTGGGACCCCTCCATCAGAATAGAGCCACCTAAGAATGTTCCCTCTCAGGTAAATGATCATAAGGTTTGTTGGTATCTGCTCCAGGATGAAGCCTTTTTTCTCCTGTAAGAAATCATGATCAGAACCTGTTTGAAAATGTTCTCTTTTAGAATTAATAAAAAAAAGAACCAAAACATCTGTAAATGTTTTTATTTCAGCGGTGGCAGAAGTGGAAAGTGGGGATATTATATTATTTGAACTTGTTAGGCTGCACCTGGACCTGTTGGCAGCTCTTTTTAACCCCTTAAAACCTTAAGTGGGGGTAATAACTCAGAATGCATAAAATTCCGCCGGTAACATTTTTACCAGCAGGTGGAGCCATTGTGCGCAGCTCCAAGCTGACACCAAAAGTTCCAAAGCCCACAGCTCTGGAACTGTTATAGCTAGAGGTCTGAAATGTTCTGCATTTGTGGTTGACATGATGTAGAACAAATATAATACAATAAAACCTGCTCTTGCTCAAAAATGTCTTTATTACTGCTGTTCAAAAAAGACCTATCATTTCCGAGAATAAATAAAACAACTTTGAGTCTTGTGTGAACTGATGCAGGTTGGTCTGTGTTCTAGTTACCCAATTTTAATTTATATATTTAGAAACTAGAGGCTGTTAGCTTTCTAATAATGCATTGCACATGTAATTTGGGCTTACAGTACCCAAGTTATTTGCTTTTTCATTTGGGTATGTAAAATAGGCGAGGATTACCCAAAATGAGGTGGATGTTAAGAGGTTAATGCTTACAGAGTTAATTTGAGCAAATTCCTCCAATAACATAAAAAAAAGTATTTCCTTCAGCTTTTATCCATTTATATTTTTCAAATGATCCATATTAATAAAATGTATCTTTTAGGAAAAACCCTCAGGCTGTTGTAGGACTCCCATCTTGTTTTCACATGAGTGCAGGTCCATTTGTGCTCATCATAGAACAGATCAAAGTGCACTTTGAAGCTGGCATACAACCAGCAGTTGATTGACAGTGATGTTCACTGCGCAGGAAAAGAGAAAGATCCCCCCTGTTCCCAACGGAGTGACGGATCTTGGAGAGTCAGAGGCACATGGAGGACATGGTGGCCCTGAGCTCCAGCGCACAGGGAGGTGAGTGTTGGAAACAGAAACATTTACTGCATGCAGTCTGTCACTTCTGGAAGCTCTTGTTTGTGTCCATCTTCCTGTCGCCTGGTGGCTCCATCACTGCTTACAAACTGCTAATTTATGATGCAGACCACACAGCAGGCCCAAAGCCATTCTTCATGGCTTAAATGAAACAAAAAGCTCATGGTTAATGAATAATACTTTGTATCATGTCAATATCCTCATATATAATTCTCTTTAATCCTAATGTTGGATTTATAGTTCATTCAATGATGGACAGGGGACTTCTTTTTATACTTTTCCTTGGATTTTCAACTTTATTTCCTTACTGCTCTCTAAAAGTAATGATTGTATTCATCCAACCATTAAGGTAAATATGGTCCCATTTAGGCGTTTTACACTCTTGAATTAATGTTACTGTTGTTTTCACTTTTCCACAAGACCTTTTAACTTTTCATCATGGAATACTGAAGTGGTAAATCAAATAAAGGACTGATTTGATGGAAAAGATTTCATCCCCTTAGATGTTTTTGAATATTCATATGACAGGGATAAAAAGAAAATGCTTTGAATGTCTACACACTGCAAAAAATCTAAATCTTGATAAGTCATTTTTTCTTAAAATAAGTGCATTTGTTCATGAATTGAGGAGATAAAAGAGACATCTTGCCTATGGAACAAGACAATTTAGATTTAAAATAAGAAAACACAAGTGCATTCTATCTAATTATCTTATTTTAGAGTAAAAATACTGATTCCATTGGCAAACTATCTCATTAACCTACTCAAATCAAGGGTAAATACACCTAATTTAAGAAATTTTTACTTATTTCTGATCGTTTTCCAGTGTAAAAACTGTTCTGTTTTTTCAATCCAAATTTAAAATTGAGTGAGAAATTATTAACTTACTATAGTACACAGTTCATCCTACAAAGTTTACTTTACTTTAACCTCAAAGTAGATTTATGTCACTTCTTCTAAATAAAAACCTTCACCACTACTTGAAATGTTAGCTTTTGGATTCACTTTGACACAAAAAAAAGTTTTTAAGAATTAACCACAATGCTAAATGTCAGCTCATATAAAACCCTTCATAGGTCCCACAAAAACGAAATAACTTTTTTACCTCATGGGGGCGCTATATGACCATCTGCATGCACAGTTTGTCTCTTGCTTTTGGCTAAAAAGATGTAAGGACTTAGAATACATAAAGTCCCATTCTGAACACATGAAACTGAACTTTATTGATCTCCCAATGGAGAAATGAACTCTCTGCATTTAACCCATCCCCTTGGGGAGCAGTGGCCTGCTTGGTGACATAAGAAACAAATAGATGCCACATTCTTTTTGAGGTTCTAATCATGACAAAATGATCAGTACTTCAGAACTCAAACAATGAAAAAAAGAGTTTAAATACATTTTGATTAAAAGCTTCCATCACCCCCCACTGGGTCTCTGCAGTAGTCGAGTTTGGGATGGTGTAATTTTTTATTTTTTTTTGGAAGCATACATAGCCTAATTAATATAGTCTATGAACCTAGAGCAATATGCATGGTATGGTTTGTACATGTCAGGTACGCCTGTCATTGACTCTGACCAAGGCACCTTTCAGTAGAACTGCAGGCTATCACTGCCCCTACATGGTTAGGGACAAATGCAGGTATGACAAATACTTATAAGCCTTCAGCTTACCTGAAGCGTAGGTTTTTGCCTTCTTAAAAATGAGGTCCCTCAAATCGCGTTGTCTGTGCCGCTTGGCCGTGATGCTGTTCAGAGCACATCACCTGCTCTGATGGATACGCCACTGAGGTTGAAAATAAATCACATGTGCCCTCTGGGCCTCCGTAATTTGGTCAGGCTACTCGTAAGCACACAGCCGCCAAATGTTGAAAGAGCAATATTATTACCATTACTGTTAATAAAAAAAGTACTGTTAAAGTTTATACATTTAGTTGAGGAAATGGGGCCTGTTTAACAGTGTGTACTCTGACAGGGGATGGTATGGGGTCATTTAAGAAGGAGGATGATTTTTAAGATTCTTTATTAAAGAAGAGGATGCCAACCCCCCTTATCCTTCCCAGACAGTCATCCTTATGCTGCTGCAGCCACAGCCACGTCTACCTGTCCATACACCTACCTAAAAATGGGAAAAAATGGATTCAAATTACCCTAAACAATGCATGGTTGCTTTCTCATCCAAATACGTCATAAAACTTCTAATCTACTGGAATTATATCTCTCATAACCAGCATTGTAGTTTAAAAAGGACGGTCCAAAACACTCTCTCCAGTGAGAAGACATTCTGTGGACAACATTGCCTTGTTGCACTCAAATATCTGAGAAGAAATGGACATTGTGGTTGAATCACTAAACAGATGGGATGTAGGAGCAGAGGACCAGACTAGGTACTCCTGCTGTGTGGTAAGAACAGGATAAATCTGTGTCTAAAGAATTACAGCTGCAGGATCAGATTCTGACATGTACGAAAACATTAATCCATCCTGCCTACCCTACTCTTTCCAGAGGGATAATGCTCTATATATCTGAGCACAAAAAAGCTCTTCTCTTGTATGTCTACTTGAACCCCAGTCGGCCTCAGCAGATGGCCGCCCTCACTGAGCCTGGTTCTGCTGGAGTTTCTTCCTGTTAAAAGGGAGTTTTCCCTCTCCACTGTCACCACAAGCAAGCTTGGTATGATTGATTGTGTTTGAGTCAATAAGTCAAAGCAATCAACTGGTTTTCCTTAGATAGAAAACTTTTTGATTCAATTCAACTGTATGATCTAGTTCAATCGTCTCTTAAGTGCCTTGAGATGACGTGTTGTGAGTTGGCGCTATATAAATAAACTGAATTGAATTGTATACGACTGCAGAAACAAACCCTGTCCTCCAGAGGTCTCCATTATAAAGTCAACCAATTTCATCAGTCTCTTTATAAATTGGAGAACTTTTTCCTTTTTTAGGTACCTGCATGGGTGTGGAAGCTGACATAGAGGGGAGTGAGTTGATTCTCTGTGAGGGAAAACTTTAGCTAAAGCATGAACACTGTTTTATCCAATAGGACAGCACCAGCAAACATCATGGAGGCACTTCAAAGAAATCTTATCATAACTTTTTGATGTAAACTTGAAATAAGAGTTTTGTATGATATTAAAATGAAACTATATGCTGTCATCAGCTATAGAGGATTATAGCTTCTCTCTGAAACAACAGAGTGGGTGTTCAGTATATTAAGTTTCCTTAAGCTGTGCAGAATCTCCCCTCATCCATTCATCTCCTGCTCCTTACATTAAACCCACTGTCTCTCTCTGCCTCTCGGGACTGAAATAAACATAAGAGCCCACCCAACGTTGTCACGGCAACATCCTCTGATGGCACCTCACCATCGCAGTTTGATGCACCAGGAGAGACTGCAACCAGAGCGGCATGGGGTCACTTTGTCGTGGCTCACTATAGCGCTAGCCTTGTTTACCTTTGTTTATTTTGGTGGAATAACAGAAGATGGACTAGATAGTGCTTGGTAATGACCACCTGCACTGCGCTAACATGTTTACACGCCTCTATTGCTCTACTGATAGAAAAAGAATGAGTAGAGTTTGTCAATAGAGTGTTGTTTCAGTGTTGTGTGGCTCTTTAGCAATTCTGAATTATGACATAATGTTATTGTTTATTAAACTGTAAAGAATTAGAAGTAAAAAGAGCATTGATATTGCTCTGATTTTAGACACTCAGTCACAGAAATCCCTCTCAGGGTAGTTATGACTGTAGATAAATTAACAGCAGAGCTACTATACTTTTATTTCTTTGAATAGATTTTGATCTTTTAAATAAAGATTTTTCATAGAGCTTTCGGTAAATGAATGAATCAACTCTGAGATGATTCTATTTGCTGATCTGGGCATAAATAACATTTGTGAAAATAATGCAGCC
>JAGKQL010000067.1:2116083-2200212 GCA_018398635.1 Cyprinodon brontotheroides | reverse complement strand
CTGAGGCTCCTAAAAATAAAGCTATACTTTTAGAGCAGTTCAATGTGTTTTCTACAATTTCTTTTGTTGTTTAAAAAAATATCAGGCTATTTTATTATGAACGTTACTTGTTAAAAAGATTTTTTTAACGTTTAAGTCCACATGATATGCTTTGTGGTATTCTGCACTTTAAAGATTCATCTCGGTGGTCACTTTTTAAACACCACAATGTATTAAATGAATACAAATGTTGGGAACCAATTCTTTTTTACATTTCTTTAATATTTTTCTCTTTAAACTACTAAGAATTTACCCGATTCTTATGTACACCTTAGTAATTTAATGATATGCAGCACAATGTCCTCCTTTTTGGTGCTATAGAATGGCCATCCTAGTCCCTACCCAGTTATCTGAATCCTCTGTCCTACCTCCTTTTATGGAGCCTAGGCAGAAGTTCAGCTAAATAAATGATTACTTACCCAACGCCCGCCTCTGTCACAAGCCAATCAGTTCTTAACCACACCTCCACGTAACCCAAATAACATCCTTTGCACATCTTAAAACGTCGCCAAATCTACAACTCAGTCTGCTACCCAAAGCCTTGGCAGTGGTAGCACCATGTCAGACTTTGACTCAGTTGACCCGATTCACCGACCTCCTGCCCCTTCTCCACCATCGTAGCCAAGCTTCATCAGAAGGCCATTCCTCCAGGACTCTTGCTGCGTTCCCCGTCTCAGACTGCCATGTTGAGGCTGGTTCTGCCAGAGGTTTCTTCCCAAAGGGGAGTTTTTCCTCTCCACTATCGCTCCATGCTTGCTCATCATGGACAGGTTCATGCAACCTGTGTTATCCAAGCTGGATTCTCGTCTTCGAGGTCCCAGAGTGAAGCTCTAGTATCAGCTCATGCAGTTCACTGGATCTCTTCATACAGCAGTCATGAACTGACCAACTTCATCCATCTCCACTCCACTACCAGTTTCAGGCCTGGGGGGAAACCTCCCTACTCCTACTCCCATTTATGCATATCAAAGCAAAATAAATTCCACTCTAATGTTTCCTGCCGAGGTCTGTGTGCCAAAGGCTAAAGTAAATGTATCAATAAAACTCTTCTAATTGTATTTCTTTTGTGTGAGTTTTTCAGATGGAAATCTTTCCCTTCACTCTGCCTTCTTTCCTTTCATCCTTGTGACCTCATAACCTTCCCCTCCAGCCGTTCTGACCCTCTTTCTTCCCTTCCTTTCTTCCATGTGTCCTTCTTCCTTTCCCTTCTTTTTGACCTTAATTTCTTTATAAGGTACTTGTGTCCTACTTCTCTTCCCTTTGTCCTTCATTCCTTGTATGCAACCACTCTTCGTTTGTGATACCAATTAATTCCCCTTCCTTTCCTTTCTTGCGTCCTACCTCCCTTCTCCTGTTTAGCCTTTCATTCTGTTCTTCCTCTCTTGCATCCTTCTTTCCTTCTTCCTTTACCTTTTTAATCATAGTGGGAATTCCTAGAGGAGACTTTCCTACATTTTCTCTGTCTGTATGTCAGCCTTAAGGTCACAGCAACCTTTTTTTTTAATTTTCTGTTTTAAACTGAACACAAAGGTCTGAGAACCCTTTAATTTTCCTATGTAACATGCAGGAGCTCTGTGCATATAGTAGCTGTGAGGAAAACGTGGAGAAGGACGATATGCTCATGGAACAATCACCAAGATGAAACATTTAATTTTGCCACACATTTATGTGGCATTAGATCCACAATACAGTTTAAATCGAAGCCCATAGAAATGTGCAAAGAAAAAAACATTTAATATAATGTTTTCCCTATTCCGGTCAGTCTTTGTATGTCGAATGTCGTCTTTCTTTAGTTCTATTCTCTGCAGATGAATGAGAAAACATTAAGAGTGAAACACTGACCTCTTCTCTGTGTGTTTAAAGGAGTGATCCAGCCACAGTGAACATCACTGACGAAATGTCCAAAGGATCTTTTGGGAACGTGTGGAAGGCTGTGAGTCCAGCTGAGAGCTCTAAAAAGGAACCGAGCTCAAAAGGGTAAGCTTCTTATTCCCAACACTTAACATCTGCATAATGCTAAATGATTTTGTGCTGGAAAAAATATTAATTTCAAGTTACAGGTTTATTTTTCTCCTGAGCTACATTTTTTCACCAGTAAAGATGTGAATTTCAGAGCAGCTGTGCCCTTGCAGATTTCCCTCTGCGTAGACTAACATAGTATGTCCTGCCTGCTTCTCTCGCTCCATCCTACCCCTAAGCTCCCCTTCCTAACCTCTCAGAAGCTGATATCCCAAAGGTAAGCTGTTCCCTGCAGTCCCTGTCGGCATGCAGAGTCTCATTTTGTCTTTACTCCAATCTGTTGCACGATAAAAAAAAAAGAGACAGTCTGTAGCACGGGTGTCAAATTTCAGTCCTCTCAACTTTTAATTCAATTCACTTCAGTTTATTTATATAGCAACAATTCACAACACATGTCATCTCAAGGCACTTTACAGTTCAACCATATCATGCAGTCAAATTGATTCAAAGTTTTCTATGTAAGGAAAACCAGTTGATTGCATTGACTCATTGACTAACACACACCTCACACTAAGCATGCTGGTAGCGACAGGGAGAGGAAAACTCCCCTTTAACAGGAAGAAACCTCCAGGGCAGAACCAGGCTCAGAGTGAGCTGAGTTCTGCTGAGGCCGACTGGGGTTGAAGGAGAAAGAAGCAGAGATACAAAAGGCAACTGTCAACCAGCTCAACAGGCGGCCCCGTTCAGGAAAAACACAGTCAGGCAGAAGAAACATGCGTCCCAAACTACAACTACAAACTAAAAGTATGAAATTGTGAAGGGAAAGAACGGCCAGTACCCCCCTCTCATATCATTAAAAGACCCAAAGCCAAAGTTCAATGAGACAGAAGCAGAAATACAGAAAGCAGCTGTCAATAAACCTGAATCAAATATATGGCTTATTTGAAAATGGGTAGGGGGTTCAGCCATCTAATTCAGGTGTTTTAGATTTTGTTAAAATGAGGACGTTATGTCCCCTAAAAAAAGGCCGTTGCGCCTCGGGGCTTCCTCACGGTTCTTTTCCTTGGAGCAAGTTATTTACTACTCTTAACTCAAACTGGGTAAAAACATATAAAAAGGACTATAAAAACAGGAGTAAAAAAGTAACAGAGTTTATTTCAGATCAGGTCATTACAGGACAGAAAAATGCATTGGATGAACGTCCGGCAAAGATTGAGCCCCAAGCAAGGTCCCTGCCTCTTATAGCTCATGAGTCTATGTGTGTGTGTTGGATCATGTGATGTTTAGCTGTCCGTGATCAGAAACCGGACACGCCATCCATGCCCTGACCTGTATGCATCTTGCCTCTATGCCCAAGAATTACAGATAGTTTCCCTTTATCAACCGCTCCAAGATGTGCCTCATATCCTGTGTATCTTTTAAAAAGACAAGAAGGCTGTCCTATTTAGATGGCCTCCGTACACACAGTGACATCCACAATGTGAAGGAAGGCCTTCTACTCTATATAATCTGGCTAACAGAATAACAATGCACATGATGTATAAAGAATAAATCTAACAATTTAAACCAGCAGGACTGAACTCTGACACCCCTGGCACAGTTTCATGGTTGATACTGTAGTATTAATTGATTATCTTTAAATAGTTCATGTTGTCAGGGTGTGCATGTTAAGACGACATTTTGAATCAATTTGTAAAACTCTTCATATCATTTAAACAGTTTTTTGTGTTGTAACAACAAATTTAGACTAACACAATATATGATATTTATGAGGTGGAAGGAAAAGGATTAAATTTAACAAATAAGAATCTGGCAATTTGTCATGTATTCAGGTCCCTTTTTTATTTTTTACCACACATGTTCGGCCACTGATAATTACTAGTAGAACCGTCTTTTGTTACCCTTATAGCTCTGGCTGTAATTGTTGTTTTTATCAAGACTAATTCCCAAATGGGACCCTGTTTGTTAATTAGGTGACTTTTAAAGTTTATTCCAATACAAATTAAGGTCATATTTTCATATTCTTATTTGTAAAAAAAACATTTAAACCTTGTTTCCTTTTGCCTCTTGCTTAATATTATCATTCTCCCGTTATGAAGTACTTTACTTTATGAAGTAGCTGACTGTAGGATGATTTGGTAGGTGTCTGTAAAATGTTACTGAATATTTCTGCACCTTAAATTATACCCAAATCCAATCTTCAGTCATACATCCTTCAGATATATTTGCATGTTTCGTTTGCATGTCCCTAACAATTAGCCCATTAGCTCTAATTTCATCCTAACATTACATTTGCTTCAAGTTTCTATTTTTTTGTTTTCCTCCCAAAAGTTGTGCCAGAAGCGGTGAAAAGCGACACAAGAGGAAGAGGCATGACAAGAGCTTGGACAAGGAGACGAGTTTGTAATGACACATACTGGCGACGCCACTGTGCTGTCAATCAGTAAATACAAAAAAAAAGAAAAAGAAGCAAAACAAATATACCGTGCCACACTCAACCACCTATGTACTGTGCTACACTGTGTTTTTAGTCATGTAAGTCCGTGTGCAAGCTGTTCAAAGGCAAGACGTGTTTGTTGGGAAACATAAACAGCATAAGGAAACTTGCTGGGAAAAAACACCAAGTAAAGCAGGCAGAAGGAAAAGCCAAGTTTGGACATATTCTGGTACACATGCAGACCGGTAAGGCATATGTCAGTTATCACTTTGTGAAGATCTAGCATATCTACAGAGGGAACATCATAGTGTTGCATGTGGAGTGGTGCTTCAGCATCATTTCTGTATCTTACAGCATTGGCTGAAGCAGGGTGTCCAACAATTAAACTCTATCCAGTGGAGTTTATTGGATTTTTGAAGCCGTCTTCTCTTTCTGAGGATCTTCCCAATCCAAGAATCTGCCTCTTAGACATTGCTCCACAATTAACATTCAAACCTCCCTCTGATGCCCTATCTAGACTAGAGAAATGTAGTATTTTTGTTTATTTATTTTCTGTAAATGCAAACAAAAATTGTTCCTTTAAGTGTTTCACACACAGATGAGTTTTAGACCTGATAATAAAATAAGATCCAATAAAACCTTGCTTTAAAAATCAGTTAGATTTACCATTTGAAATGCTACATAATCAGAATCAATGTGGATAGAATTAGAAATTAAAGAGCACTTTTAATTAAATTTAATTAAATTCATTAATTTATATAGCACCAATTCACAACCCATGTAATCTTAAGGCACTTTACAAAGACAATTCAACCAGATCACACAGTCAAATTGATTCAAAGTTTCCTATCTAAGGAAAACCTGCTGATTGCATCGACTCAAAGGCAATCCCTAACAGTAAGCATGCTTGTAGTGACAGTGGAGAGGAAAAACTCCCCTTTAACAGGGAAGAAACTCCAGCAGAACCAGGCTCAGAGGCCGACTGGGGTTCAAGGAGACAGAAGCAGAGTGTTTTTAAGAGTCTAAATTAAATTAAGTGCTTTTAAGATCTAAAAAAGGTTCTAGAGTAATCTTTTTGTGAAAATTGAATCAAATGTGCATAAAAAATATAATCTTTCTAATGCAATTTCACTAAGGTTTTATAATTAAAGCAGGCTTGCTGGGTTTGTTGAGACTTAACTTACCCACTCAGGATTCCAACTTTAAGGTATTTCCTTAAAGCAATTTCTTCTTCTGAGAAATAAATTGAATGCATCCTAGATCTGCAACTTTTTATGCGGTGCTCCTAAAAAGTGCTTTTCTTATGTTAAAATGCATTTCAAACTCTGGTACTTAGATAATTTGATATATATTGCAATGGTACTGCTCATAAAAAATGTTTTCTGCTCTAAATGAGATGCTTTGAATCTGTTAAATTCTAATTTCTGGTCTGCAAGTGTATCAAATTTTTGTCAAAATTGACCTTTCTTTCTGGTGGCCTAGCTTGGTGCGGACCATAAGTTACGATGATGATATTGTACCAGCAAAAGTGTGAAGCCAGAATTATGATTCCAACAATACCTTAGTCAACAGGCCAATTGCTGACAGATTTTAAATGATTTTAACAACTCCTTTCTTCGTATTTTGTATGTTTTTATATTTTTCCAAGAACAACTGCAAGTTGTCTCTTCAAACACCTGCCACAGGAAGTGCAAATGCATTTTATGTGGAGCATTAAATGCTGCAGCAGAATTTCGCACCTTAGGATAGAAAACAGATTTGATGTCGGCCAGAACTGATCCAACTCAGAGGTACCTTAGAGCGCTGGCTGCGTAACTTTCTGAAAGTATACATTTTATATATACTATAATGTAAATCTAAATGTCTATGTGTCAGTGACTGTATTCACCTTTGATGTTGCACATATAAATGTTTCTCCTTCAGTCGAGCGTTTTTCCTCGGTTTGGCCTCCTGAGAAATTTCCATTTTAGCCCTCTTACTGAGAATGAACTGAGAAGATTGATACCTTAGATGGGCCCTGGGTCAATTTGCCTTTCCTCAATTTGTACCAACATGTTGCTATTTAATTTGTAAATCTTAAAACCAAAACATTTCATAGCCATGAACCTCAACCATGGTAAATCAGTTGATTTACTTTTTCTTGCAGTTTGAAAATCCAAGAAATCCTTAATTCCTATGTACACATTAATTTGATTATAGACAAAATGTACAATACATTTTTGTTTATTTTAATTTCAATAATATTCACTGTTTAGTCAGTTGTCTTTTAGGAAATATGATTAATTATTATCCTAAAATCAGACATGGAGCTGACAGATATTTACAATCCAAGACATAAAATCATAATTTATAACTATACAACAGATCATAGATATTTTCTTCAGATTGTACTGGGATGATCCCATACAAAAACAAAATGGCAAAGGAGTGTAACAGACACACACTAAAGCTAGCATGAGGTTAGCTTTTTAAGCACAAAGATTAGAAATGGTTGCTAATTTCGAACAACATTCAATTCATTTCAATTTATTTATATAGCTCCAAATCACAGCACGTCATCTCAAGTCACTTTACAGTTCACCAGATCATACAGTCAAATTGATTCAAAGTTTTCTATCTAAGGAAAAACTAGTTGATTGCATCACCATGGACTTGGAGGCAATCTCTCACACTTGTCCATGCTTGTAGCGACAGTGGAGAGGAAAAAACTCCCTTTAACAGGAAGAAACCTCCAGTAAAACCAGGCTCAGTGTGAGCGGCCATCTGCTGAGGCCGACTGGGGTTCAAGGAGAACAGAAGCAGAGATACAAAAGGCAACTGTCAACCAGCTCAATAGGCAGCCCCGTTCAGGAAAAACACAGCCAGGCAGAAGAAACGTGTCCCAAACTACAACTACAAACTAAAAGTATGAAATTGCGAAGGGAAAGAACAACCAGTACCCCCCTCTCATATCATTAAAAGACCCAAAACTGAAGTTACTGGGAGATTTGATTGGGCTGAACACAAAGACTGATTATCCAGCCTCTAGAAATAATACCTAATGTTGATAAGCACTTTATATCTTCTTGTTTTGACTTCAAATTGAGTTTTTTGTGCAAAATATGAATCAACATCAGAAATAAAAGAGCCAAATCAATCCTTGAACTTTTCCAATGTAAGGAAATCAAATGGCTTATTTCTCTGCTTTGTTTGGGAAGAAAACAAAATAAGGGCCAAACTGCTCCATATTAAATAGGAAAAGATTGAGCATAAAATATCCTAAACTACAAAGGTACTAAATAGCAAAAAAGGAACTTGAAGCTAACGCAAGTGGAAGGCTAGTTAAGACGATAGCACAAAGATTGTAAATGACCAAGCTGACGAGTATCCAAAAATAACTAAAACAATTACAGCTTAAGTGCCCTAATTATTATTCTTTGGGTTTCATTATAAAAGAAAATGCTGAAATGCTATTTTTGCGGAACTGAATTTAAAATCAGTCCTTTGCTAGTTTTAGCATATAATCATGCAAGAAATTCAAGAGACATATTACTCTTTTTAATTAACTAGAATATATAGCTGACAAGCTGACAAGCACTATCTTTTTTTTTTTTTTCATTGCAGAAAGCTTGTAAAATGTAATTTGTTCCAAACAGAAATCTAAATTTGCGCTCATTCAGTTAATAAACACCAGAGCCATATCAGTCTTTTCAATTTACTCTTCGAAAAGTAAGAAAGTGAATGGTTATTTATTTTTTAACGCAGTACGTTTCTGGGGCAGCTTCATTGAAAACAGTATTTTCCAGCTTGCATGGCAGCATAGTTCAGTAACTTGTAACCTAAGCTAATATTAACTACCTTTTGCTTAAAGCGGAGAGAAACTTGCTTAACTTTTGGGTGATTGTACATGTAGCTCAATGTTTTCCAGCCACATACTCTGTCACAATGTCAGTAAGTGTCATCTATGGACATGTGGTCTCCTCTGAAATCCACCTTGTGTGTGTTAGCATCCAAATCTAATTGTTTTAAAAAAAAGATATAATAAACAAATCCTGCATGATGGTGAAATTATTTCACTGCAGGATCATGGTTTCTTCTAGAGATGCAATAATCCTATTCTTTTCTTCTGGTAAGGGCAAAATGTAAATGGTAAAGAGTCTTAACAATGTATAATACATAGTATATTTTATTCATGTAAAATGTTACTAATATATTACTAATATGAGACGTGTTGATTTCAAACTTTTGTCGTTTATCTCCCCCCACTGTCTAATTGATAGTTCTTTGCTGATTAGAGGAATCAATCATGGGTCAGAATTAAATCAGTATTTAAATATTTTTGACCAGTTCTGGGTGAAATTTTGCCTTAAATTTGGTCTTATTAGACAGGCACTTTGTGTTTAACAATTTAAGTCACCCTATCAGTTTAGAACTGTTGTGCAGTTGTAATTAGTTTCATGAGAATGAGAGTGTGTGTGAAAGAGATGATAAATAAAACTATAAAACAGCTACAATTGTTTGGGACTTTATTTTTTTTTATATGTCATATTTTTCAATAAAGGGAATGTTTTTTTGTTTTTTTTTAGACCTCTACAATTACACCAGTCCTGTATAGCAGCTGCCTTTTTTAACACTAGGGTAAAAATGTGGTTCTGATTTTTAGTCGGTGTATTTTATTTAGATATTGTGACACAAAAACAATCTGATGATTTTGAAGTGGAATATAACTGGAACTAAGGGGCCAAGCCCAGCTCCTGAAAAACAACCCCACACCATAATCCCCCCTCCCACCAAACTTTACACTTGGCACAATCCAGTCAGACATGAATACCGTTCTCCCTGGCAACGCCAAGCGAACCGATCCATCAGGTACCCGAGATGGAGAAGCGCGGTCGTCACTCCAGAGAAACAGCGTCTCCACTGCTCTAAAGTCCATTCGCGGCGTACTACACCCACCGCATCCGGCGGCTTTGCACATTACACTTGGTGATGTATGGCTTGGATGCAGCTGCTTTCGACCATTGAAGCCCATTCCAGCATCCATTCTCATTCAGGCTGTGCTGTTCTGCTGTCCCTAATTTCCCCAAACACTTCCATTTTCTTTGCCAAGGGCACAGCTGACGGTCAGGGGCGGAGCTAGATGGGGGGCTCCTGGAAAACCATTCTTTCACAAATGTTTGTAAAAACAGTCTGCATGCCTAGGTGCCGAATTTGCCAGGGGTGACCATGGCCACCCTTAGCCAATCAGATGCAGATACTATGCAGAATGATTACTGATAAAAGTAGGTAATTGAATAGATGTTCACCCAAAACTCAAACCTGAAAGAATTTTATCCACTATACCTTTTATCTAGAAAGCCCAGATTTATGAATATATTTATCTATTTGTTAGCAAAGACTGTGGGAAAATACAGTTTGTCTTTATTTAGAAAATATGGATGTTTTGCTCTTTAATTTTCCTGTTGGAACATTGTAGATTGACAGAGAGGTTTTGGTGCCTGTCTGCTTTCGGCCACCCCTCAGTGTACATTGGTTATTGCCTGGCCGCCCTTATAAAAATACTCTGGCTACGCCTCTGCCTTAAATAAAACCCAATTACAATCCAGTGATAATTTAATTTGTTTGTTTTCTTTAAGTGCAGGTTTGTAACATTTGCATTTTTATTTTTCCCCACCTGACTCAATACCTTTAAACCTACTTTAGTGGTAGCAACAGCTTACACTAAAGTGGTAGCCAAAGCACAGTGTTGGGTAAGTTATTTTGAAAATGTAATCCGTTACAGTTACAAGTTACCTTGTTTGAAATGTAATTGTAGTGTAACTTTTTCGATTGCTTTTAAAAAGTAATGTAACTAATTACTTTTGATTACTTTTGGAGTTTTAATAAAATATTGACCCGTGTTCAACATTTAATTTTTGAGAACTGAATGTGAACCTTAAAAAAGCACTAAGCTGAGGGAGGGAACTGCTGACAGGCAATCACAGGATAATCCCTGCAAGAAGAGATGCCCAGCACCCCAGGCATGTAAAGATTTCCTCAGACTCTCACTCTCATGCGAGGGCCATACTCTTTTTCTGTTCCTCCCCCAGGCTCTATTATTTACGCGGTTTGCAGACTAACACAAGCAGGTTCAGAAACCAAAACTTTCCTACAGCGGTCACCTTATTGAACTCTTCCCAAAGACCAGTCTTTCCTTCCCCTCTATCCATACCTTACTGTACCATCCCAACATTTGTACAGTGTTCCTCTTCAATTCGCACCTGTACAGCCCTATCTACAATATCGAAGTTTCACTGCTGCTCTCTAATTAGAGTATCTTAGTGGCACACATCAGATTGAACTATCTGGAAATTAAAGGTGGCAATAAAGTTAAAGCTGGTATATTTTTCACATTTTTATTTAAAAATATATACTGTAGTTGACTGTTTTAATGAGTGTTTGGCTATGTAAAACAAATGACTAATGTTGGCCACATGAGCTCTCTATGGCCAAGAACCCTGAAAATCACTCATGCTTTTTTTTTTTTTTTTAAATACACTTCTGCTTAGCTTAGGTCTTTATATTTTTTTAAAAATGTAACTTAATTTGTAATTCTTAATATTTTCGGAAGTAACTAACTGAATTACATATTTTCTCATTGTAACTGTAACGAATTACAGTTACTTTTTTTTTGTAATTAAGTAAATTAATTACTCCCCAACACTGCCAAAGCATGTACTTAAGTGTCCGTTTGGGAAACATCCACACTCAAGTGCCCTCTCAGGAGCCAAATCATAGGCTAAACTGCCTTCTTGGGGGCTAAAGGCTTGTTAAACTGCTCTCTAAGAAGCCAAAACACTTGCTAAAAGGCCCTCTTGTAAGCAAAATTAGTTCTAAACTGCCCTCAACTGTCCTGTTGGGAGTCAAAGCACTTGCTAAATGCCTTGTTGGGAGCCAAATCGCTTGCTGCCCCTTTTTTTTTCTGCCCCTGCCCTTCAAAAAGTCTATGCATGCCACTGGTGGAGAACGTTTTTCCTCACAACCTTTGCAAAGCAAAAAATTTTGTTTTTCCTCACAACCTTTGCAAAGCAAAAAATTTTAAGATCAACAACAAAAAAAAAGATACAGGATAATGATTACTATGTTAAATTATAAAAAAGCTGGGAATGAATCAATATTTTAGTTGGTTTTTAAATGATGCAAGTCAGATTTCATGTAGTCAAGTCGTAAAAATACGAAATATTATTCCCTTTATTTCACCTTATAATGCCCTAAAATCTTAGCAGATTGTGCACTTTTAGGAACTGCTGTATATAAACCCAAACAAAGGACACAAAGTTGAAATAAATGACGAGGTTTATTTAGCAGAGTAAAATATTCTTTTGATGTGACAATCACGTGCTTTCCATACGACTACCTGAGACAGAACACTCGGTGTTCCTGTTTGCAGCTTAGAAATATAGAAAATAAGTTTCATTTGTAGAAAATTTCATGCCCTGAATTTCATTTTCTTTCCTTGTGCACCTTCAATCTGTGGAAGAATAGCGTTTCTTTGTATCTTTGCAATACATTCAAAGTGAAGTAAAAAAAAAATTGACATTACAACATGCAAAGCATAATGGCTTCCTCCTGAGTTTGGCTTTAGTGGGCCTTTGAGGAGACTCTCATTGGTCGCCTTGCCTTTTGTTGCTGCAAAAAACAAAAACAATCAAAGTAATCTGAGAAAAGCAAACCAGAGCATTTGTGCAATCAGCTGTTATGACTGCTTTACCTCTCCCCTGTAGGTTTAGAGGTCATGACCCAGAGTAAGTATTCTTTGGCAGCCATGGCGTCCAGCACCTTGTTCACATCGCTGGTGAAGCTTCCATCTACATGCCTCCTGCTGAACGTCTTAGCCAGCGTGTCCATTTGCGATCTATGTACAAAAGGACACAATGTAAACAGTGCCCATCAAGGGTCAGCAACCCTTTTAGACCTACAAGCCAACAGATGTTGCTATAGCCTACATTGATGTAAGCGTTTTTATGTTTGCTTCTCTCGTGTGTTTTGTGGTTCATCCCATTGCTAGCAAATAGAGATACATCGAATCAACACAGTGGAAAGGTTCATGTGATTTATTTGATCACAACAATGACAGGAAAGGAAAAGGGGAAGGGAAACACAAAGCAGATGATTGGCTCAAGATCAGTCTGGTTCCCTTGATGGAATCACGGAGGAAGCGGACAGGCAGGTGGTTTTTCGGAGACTTTGAAGCTGCATGGAGGAGGAGGAGGAAGAAGGGATTGGCCTACTCTCTTCTGATTTCTCCAGACTTGAGCTTGGCCACAAAGTCTTTGATAGCTTGGTCCTTGAGGTAGGAGCTCACATCGCTGGTGAAGGTTCCGTCTGCATGACGTTTTTCAGCACTGCTGGTAAAAAAGAAAAACCTGAAACTCATAAAGTTTTACATTACAAAAGGGTTTGACTTCTTAAATGTTCTGCCACCAACCCGCTTCTTTTGTCACTCATTAGCCATCGAACAAAGTCCTGGGCCTTCCTGTCCTCCAGGTATTTGCTGTAGTCGTTTGAAAACGTTCCCTCAGAGTGTCTCTTCATGTTCGACAGCTCCCTGGGCTCGCTGTCTAATGTGTCCTCCTCAAAGCTGCAGCAGATGGAAGGCATCATGTCACCTTTTGGTCATTTCTCAGACTCAATTAGAATTTAGAGACAGAAATAGTTTGTTTTTCGACTGGTTACAGTAAACCATAAAGGGATTTTTAAAAATTATATTAGTTGAAACATTCAGTTTAAAATAGCTCCCTCTTGTAGCTGCATATAAAACCCATTGTGTAACCGCACAAAAATACCTGCTTAAAGAGAATTGATAAAGTTTGTATTCTGCTCAGTTATGCCTAATGTTGCTAATCCCCAATAATACCCAAATTTATATATACTCTATATTCATCTTAATATCTACTTTTTACATTAAATAAATGATGCAATATGGCATTAGATCATTTTTTAATGCATTGGGCACTTATTTATAAAGGAGCTCTTAATTATGCACATAGGACATGGAGATAGGAGGGTGTGCACCTCTGTTAATCCTCCTGTGAGAAACAATAACAAACGGAACAAGTTTTTAAATGCAAAAGAAGAATTTAATCAAAAATTATACCTCATTAAACAGTGGCAGCATAAACCGCTGTTATGAATTTTTATGTTGGGCTTTTTTTAGATAGCAGAATCCTGCTTTGGACTTAGCCTCAAATTCTTTTTCAAATAGATATTCCATGAGCAGAACATTTATTCTCCAGGTGCGGAATATTTATATTGTTAAAACACTTTACAGTACAGTATTTCTTTTTATTTTTTTTAACTCTTCACTATTATGTTATTCTTATGCACTTTTCTAAGGTCCATATTTGTTTGACCATTTGTTTTTCTATAATCTTTTTGCTGCTGTACACACCAGAATTTCCTCATTGTGGGACAATAAAGTGTTTTCTATTCTATTCTATCTTATTCTATTACTCTTTATTCTGTATTGCACTGTGGTTCAGTTTAGGCTGGTTATCGTAGAGTTGTTTTGTAAAATTAAAAACCGTATGATCTTATAATGTAACATGTTTTTTTTTAACTTTATCATCATAAAACAACTGATAAGACTTTTTTAACCACTTACTAAATGCTTTGTCAACTTGTAATTTCAAATACAGTGGTATTTATTTTAGTCCAATTTCATGTTGGAACTGTTGACCCATTTAAGTCTGATAATGATTTTCCAGAGAGCTTAAACTTTTGCTCAGGTTTTATATTTTTTGTTTTTCTCTTGTATGTCACAGGCTGCAGTCTGCTGGTAGAAATGCTAAAACGTGAGTTAAAGTTGATCTGACTGTGCTACACCTACAGGGTTTTACCTTAAGCTGTCCTCCATGCCGAGTAGAGGAACCTGCCAGCTGAGCTGCGCAAAGCCCAGGACCAGGAGGAGGCCGGCCAAGAAGTGGATGTTTCTCATGGTCATAAGCTGCGACATAGAACAAGGCATGAATGTGGAAAACTTGTCCGCTGAAGGTAAAGCCATATAAAGACAAGAAGTTTAAACTCACCTTCTATTTTTCCCTTCCAAACAGTGCTGTTAGTTCCTCTCCTGGGCGTCCCTGTATAACCACCTGCTCTTATCTCCCAGGTTTATATACTGCAAGAGGACGTCCCAAATCCTCAGGTGGACCCGTTTTACCCCCCGACCAGTCATCTCATTACTCTCAACCCATTAGACACAGGGCCCTTCTTCGACGGGCAAGTAAACGAGCCGAGCGTTTGTTCATTTGAAAGGTGGAAAGACGCAGTTCATGCGTGATGCCTGCTTGTACTTAGGTGTTAAGATCAAACAACTGCTGCTCATCCTGTCAAACAGACAGTCAGGGAGATGCTCTAATGTGCTACTGTGTCATCACAATGAGGAGCGATTGCTACGCTGCTGTATTTGGACAATGAGTCAGTATTAGAGGCTTCTTTCCAATCAGATGCAGAGAATTGGAAATATTGATCAGTTTTTGCATCAGCGGCAGTGAGGTTTACAACTCGGACGCTCAATAACGTTCCGTAAACGGCTCATATTCCCTTTTCTCTTCATCAGTTAGAAATGAAAGTAAATGTAACTTTTATTTTTTCTGGTAAAGCACTTTATTAAACTGTGAAAAAGTTATCAAAAAGCAAGACTTTTAAAAGCGCAAATAGCTGCTTCATCTCAAAAAAGCAAAAGTTAATGGAAACGCAACACTGAAGGATTTATTTCTTTTTCATTAATTAAATGCATTTTATTGGTAGTACTTGGTAGACTTTTTTATATACATACTTCATAGTATTTTATTATTTTATGATGGATCAAAGCAAAGTGGTGCATTAGATATTTTTTCCTACATTTTTCACCATTAAAAAAATTTGGGGATGTTTGTATTGTTACATCAAATAATAACAGGATAATTATCTCAGTCACTGCTCTGGGTTTTAGGTCAGGGCGTCAAGCTCAAATCAAACTCCAGAAATCTATCCCCAGCAGCTCTCCAACAATGGTACTTTAACTGATCTGGATGTCACATTAAAAGTATAAAGGAGGATGTTCTTTTTCCAGGTAAACCATCTAAATAATTGGTCCTCCTAATTGTCAATCATTCTGGTGATATGTTTACGTAAGGCTGTCTTACATGGGGTGAGTGTGACATAGTAGAAAAATTGCAAATCTTCTTTTGCACAGTAAGCTTTTGTATAAGTGATGCAAACAGCAACTTCTAAACCAGGGGTCAACCAGGCGGTGCCCGCGGGCACCAAGGGGCCTTCAAGGACCACATGGGAGGCCCTCTTCGTCTTTTGAAAACAGAACAACTCACTAAGCGGGTTAAGTTAAAAAAAAAATTTTATTCTGTTGCTCTTCCTTTTAATCATTTATGCATTATTTCATCATGTTAACTATTTCATCATATTTCAGTGGTTTCAAAAATGACAATATTAAAAAGAAGAAAAATTAGAAATGAATAAAATAAGAATAAAAATTAGTTTTTATGGATGAGATTTACTGTAGGTGAACACTGATCCCTCCAGTTCATAGGTCAGTATTGGTAGCCCTTCCTATGACTCGGTAGCCATGAAGTCGCCCTCAGCCTTGAAAAGGTTGGTGACCCCTGTTCTAAACAGATCATGCACCAGGACAGAAGGGCTCTTGCATGCATATGATAGGCGTTCCCTTTCGGAAGCAGGTACAGGGCGGGTCTTAAAAAAAAAAAAAAATGAAAATCCTCCACTATACCTTTAAGTTTAAAAGTCTGCAGCAGTAAAATTTGTGTCCTCTGTGTAATAGTAGCCTCCCGTCCCTTGTTAACGCTCCACCAGTTTACATATCCTAAAACATATTGGCTGACCTGATCTTGTTGCGTATCTCCTCCACTTTGAGTAATATTTATAAATGAGAAATTTTAAGAACAGGATTTGTTTCACTGTTGTTCTCCCATCATGGTGCCACATTGAATTGTGACCAGTTCTTTTAAAAAATGCTTTTTTTTTTTTGTCGAAACAATCTGCATTTAAACACCTGTGGCATGGAAGTGATTGGAAAAATATCAGTTATTTGGTAGCTACATAGCAGGATAGTGGATGTCTCTGTTTTAACACAGCTGGGTTATAAGCCTTATATTGGTTTTATTTAGTGGTGCTGAGCCAGGGGACCATATAATAAATAATAATACAAAAAATATGACAAGTATCTTACAAAAGAATGATAAAATAATTACTTTTTTATTAAAACATATAAGAAAAAAATCAGTAACCTTATTTCAGAAATAAATTCGGTTCAGTTTTCATCATTTAATAAATGTATGTTATTTTACAAGGTAAAATACTATACATTTTAATATACAACATAAACAGAATGCATTACATTATCTCTAAATATTGTATATATAATATATAATGTTAGATGCAAATGATTTTTTCCGATTTCATGGTGCTTTTCTCATTTTCTTGGTTGAAACATTGCTTCATAGGTTACGACAACTCATTGGCCATCCACAATAAACAACCTTAGCACTGAGAAAATCAACTAGATAAACACAAATAAGTATAAAATCCTCCCCATGTTGGAGCTTGATTAAAACCTCAATGTTTTAAAGAAGTCGGTTCCAACAAGCTTATATCAGCTCCAGTAGCTCTGTCCTTACAAACGATATTTAACTTCCTGTAAGCAAGGAAAGCGTGAGATCCTTCTTTTAGCCTGCTTACCGCTATTACCCAGCAACAGGTGGAGGAGGGGCAACACTGTTAAACTGCGTGTTTCAGTCTTGCACTTTAACATCTGATTTGACTTCAAATCCTTGGAAAATCACAGACATATTTACCTGCTAAGTTGCCTAATTTAGGGACCAATATAGGGGATGTAGTTTACAACATAGACCTTTCATTAATTTTTAATCAGTTCTACATTTTAACTTTAAATAAAATATAGATAAGGCACATATGAATTTGACACAGAACTTAAATGATGAGCTTTTTTCCACTGGTGACTCAGATGATTTACCAAATGTGGGCAAATATGAGGTGAGGCTTGTATTTTGATTGTATACAAGGACAAAACGAGTGTCAGAATCAAAGAAAACTGATAAAATATCTCTTTCTGTTTGTGGCATTTTCAAGTTTGTTTTATCTTTAGGAAAATATGAAAAAATAAATCACATTTAAAATTACTGCCACAAAATTGAAAAACATTTAAGGTTGCACAATCCCTGCTTATTATCCAGTCTTAGATTAATGCAAGGCCTCTTTGGCACATAATAAGGAGGTATAAGTTAGAGCAATTCTAACAGTATCTTTTTCACATGAGAAAATAATTAAATATAGATTATTTTATTCAAAGCATGTATTTAGGAACTTGGACATGTGATTGTAGACGTGCATATTTGCTGAGCCTCCCAGTCCGTGGTCTTTGTCCGTGTACCACTGAAAGAGGTACATAAAAAGGAAAATAAGCATACATGGCAATAAAGTTCCCTGAATCATCATTTGCATTTTCAGTGTTACTCACCATGGCCTCAAAGTCAACCTGCTCCTCGACCAAAGCTTCTGAGATCTCAGCAGCCTGCTGGAAGTGAACATTATCTAGAAGGAAACAAGGCAAAACTTAATGAGTGAAGTTACTAGGCACCCGACTCCAGAGCTGATCGCCATCCTTCCATGATGATAAGCCTTGGTTTGTTACTCGCTGCTCACGTTTTCCATTTAACTGTTCCAACTGCAAACAAGAAATTAACTAAAAAATAATAATACATTTTATTTAACAGCGCCTTTCTGGACACTCAAGGTCTCTTTAAAGAAAATACAAAAAATAAATAAAAAGAAAGATGAAAATACAAAAATACAAATACAGGAACATAAAAACAATTATGCAAGAGTGACTTCATTCTTCCCTAATGCCACCTGGTGCTTTTGGCATACACATGCAGGTCAGCGGCTTAACAGTATTGGAAGGAGGTTACTCAAACATGATATTTCCCCCCAATGACACGTCACTTTCCGGTAGGCTGGCAAGAGCGTCCAAAAAGGGTGTCAGCAATATGGTCTTCATACGTTATTCGTTCATACGCCGCCCATTTTGTTTCGACACTAGGGTGAAAACCAAGTCACGGTGAAATGTTTTGTGAGCTTAAAACAGTAGTGTATAGATTTCTAATAGCTTACCGCCATGCGCGCATTCTATCTACGGAGCCGCAGACCAAACCAGCCGCGATTCAGCTCGGCAAAGAACTCATGCTCTTCCTCATCACACCGAAGTCCTCAGACATTTTTCTTTCTTGATGTTTCTTTGCACAGGTAAACAGCACATTTCTTCTTCTACGCTTGCATTATCGGCAGAGCAGACGCTGAATGCGCACTTTCTTCCGGCGTTTGGTCTGCCGCTTCCGTGAATCGCGGAGCCGCCAGCATGGGGCTTATATTAGGAAATCCTATACACTACTGTTTAGGCTCTAAAACGCTCTAAATGACTCTTCTGTTTCGAGTAAATTCTGGATACTACCCACTCAGGACACTTGGATTACATTGGACGAGCAGTATGGAGGAATATTGACACACGCTTTTTGTGGACTTTTATGGACCTTTCTGTCCTCGGCCATAGACCTCCATTATTTGAATGTCAAGCAGACAGCAAGAAGCCTCCCAGATCTCCAGATGCATTTGAGATATCAAAAAAGTACTCCAGAGTTTTGTTCAGCATGGGGTGAGTAGAAAATGAAGGCTAATCATGTTTTGGGTGTACTATTCCTTTTTAACGCCTCAATAACATAAAAACATGTCTTTTTTTACACTCAAGGTTACCATGCCATAAAAATCTCGACAATAATGCCTGTCTAATCTGCTTGATCACAAGAGTTCAGACCCTGCTACCCTACCTCAACCTGCAATTACTTATTTCGACAAATGTCTCAGGTCGTATACTGACATTAAAATCCTAGTAGAGATAATTATACACCGAAAGGAAATCCATAACAACATGAGCTGAAAAGCCGCTCACTAAGGAGGAAGCCATTTTTTTTTTATTAAAGCAACATCAGACAGATAAAGAAGAGTAATTAGAAACCTTATTGAATAGGAACATATACTGATGTCTGAGGATATTTAGATAGATTGCTAGCATATAATGGGCTAAAAATGCAGCAAGTTTTTAAAAAGACAATCCAAAGTTTAGTTACTATGACTCTAAAACAGTTTTTTGAAATAAATTGTTTCATATAAAAGAAAAAAAATGTGTTTAATACTAGTCCGCCATAGAGTTGCAGTGGATCTATGCTTCTAGGGCTAACAAGCTGCGAGATTTTTCCCATCCACACTGCAGTAAACATGGTGACCATGATGACGAAGGTGCAAAAACTTTCTTTTAAATCAAGCGGGGGGTACTAATAAAAGTTTGGTAACCACCGGCCTAGCATACGACATGTGAAAGCTGCTATACCAGCAGAAAACTGCATGACCTAAAAGCATAGTGGTGGTGATGAATGGCGATGTTAACTTAGATTAGATTAGATAAAGCTTTATTGATCTGACCTTGGAGAAATTCACTTGTGACATTGGCTCTTATAAATAAACAGAAGGTGCACAAAGGAGGAAAATGTGCATGAAGTATATACAATGGATGGGATTTAAACAGTATGTACAGTAAAGTGGTGACATGTAAAGTGCGGCTTCTGGTTTTCTAAATAGTATAAGTGAGGTAACTGAAATAGTTGAAGGCCCTCATAGTACAGGATCATTGAACAAATCAAATAGTTATTGCATAGTGCATCTGTGAACATCACGTTTTGCTAGTCACCCTTTCATGAACACAGTGCTCACATCACGGCTGCTTCCAGCAGGAGGCTGTACCATAGCATGAAGCCAAAATAAATTTAATTCAGTTTATTTATATAGCGCCAATTCACCACACATGTCATCTCAAGGCAATTTACAATTCAACTAGATCAGAAAGTCAAATTGATTCAAAGTTTTCTGTCTAATGAAAATCAGTTGATTGCATCACCTCATTGATTTGAAGGCAATCCCTCACACTAAGCATGCTTGTAGCGACAGTGGAGAGGAACAACTTCCTTTTAACAGGAAGAAACCTCCAGCAGAACCAGGCTCAGCGTGAGCGGCCATCTTTCGAGGCCGACTGGGGTTCAAGGAGACAGAAGCAGAATCGAGTCAAATCATCTCAAACATGAAGTTTCCTGCTCCGACGGCCTTTCATAGTCAGTATATTTAAGTCCAACAGAGTATCAAAATGATCAATAATGGGCTACAGTGGCGCTGGATGTAGGAGTTTGGCCCTGAAATCGGCGATTGACGGGTTCAAGCCCCTCGCTCCTGACTTTTATTGTCGTTGTGTTGTTGAGCAAGACACTTCACCTGCATTGTCTACTGATGGTGGTCAGAGGGCCCTGTGGCGCCAGTGTACCGCAGCCCCGCTTCTGTCAGTGAGCCCCAGGGCAGCTGTGGCTACAATGTAGCCTGCCACCATCAGTGTGTGTGTGAATGGGTGAATGAATGTAGTGTAAAGCGCTTTGGTGAAGTCTCCTGACTTGAAAAAAGGCGCTATATAAGTACATACCATTTACCAATAATGTGCAGCTGATAAGCTATCGTAAAAAAATTCACCAAAATTTTATAGAAATATGTCAGACTCATTATCAAAGTTATGCTACCAAGACTTAAGGTAGCTTTGAAGGCAAAAGATGCTGCAACCGTCCACATAAAGGGTGTACCTAATAAAGAGGCCGGTGAGACTGTATTTATGGAGCAATTCCTTCTTGTATATACGGAAAATACTTCGGTTTGACATGACTTTGTAGTTGTCAACTCCTACTTTACAAGAAATTTCTACATCCTCCTTTAGGTTAAGTTTCATCCTTCGGTGATACAAAAAAAAATTTTATGAGTTGATAATGTTTCTGTAAATCAAGGGAAAACTTTCAAATGAGAAAATCTCAGTAATAAATAAGACAACCAAAAAAACCTACCGTCAGCTGTTCCATGAACCAGAAGATACTGTACTGATTGGAAGTTCTTGGCTCTGGCTGTTACTGTGGAGTTCTTTGCACAGTCAGATTTATGGTTAGGATACAAGATAACTTGACCATATAACAGATATATATTTCTGATAGTGAAGCTTACATCATAGGCATCTCTATTCTCTGAGGGCTGCCTCATATAACGCTCTGTGTAGATGGAGTCTGGAATAAATGGATGGATACAGGTCTTATAATGTGCCACTATTACAAGGACTGGATTAGGGCAAATATCAACACCAAGAAAATACCATAATATTCCCATTTGGATACAGGAGCCACTGCCATTCCACATTTGAAAACTCCGCTGCCAGAACCCAGGACCATTGAAGATACATACCCACCATAGGACTGTGGAAGATAAGACCTCTCATTATATCACCTCATCGGTACTATAAAAAAGACTGACGTCAAAGTGGAACATTAACTTATTTTTAGAGCAACAACTTGGCCTTTGAACTTCAAACAGTATACATCCACAGGCGCATATTATTACATAGGCCTTATTTTTGGCTACTTACCCATCCCCATATAGCAATCCTTGTTTCGTCAATAAAGCCCATTTTTATGAACTCCCTCAGAAAAAAAAAAACGATAAAAGAAAGGAAATTAGATCAAAGTAGTCAACAGAATGGCCTTATTGTCTTATCAAGGTTTCGTGTGTAAAGGTAGATGTTTGCGACTTGTTTAAACCGCCAATCTTCTTACTTAGTCGCTCTTATCTGATCTTCCACCTCATAGGTTCCCAGCCGTTGGTAGATTTCATGCATCAGCTGGTCGCCCTGGTAACCGCTTCCTCTTCCGTCAAAGCTGGCAACAATGACTTTCTGAGTGCTTGCCAGGTAGGTGGACCAGCCCACCCTGTACCTCATGTCTACAAAACGCAGATTAGCCTTCATTTTCTACTCCACCCCCATGCTGAACAACACTCTGGTACTTTTTTGATATCTCAAATGCATCTGGAGATCTGGGGAGGCTTCTTGCTGTCTGCTGACATTCAAATAATGGGAGGTGCCCAGGCGCCCGAGGCAGAAAGGTCCATAGAATCCACAAAACCGCGTTTCAATATTCCTCCATACTGCTGCGTCCAATGTATTCCAAGTTTCCTGAGTGGGTAGCATCCAGGGTATACCCCAAACGAAGTCATTTAGAATGTTTTTAGAGCATAAACACAGTAAGTGTATAGGATTTTCCTGAAAGCGCGCACATGCTCTACGGAAGCCTCACGACGCTACGGAAGCGGCCAGACCAAACCAAGCGATTCAGCTCGGCAAAGAACTCATGCTCTTCCTCAACACCGAAGTCCCTCAGACATTTTCTTTTCGTTGTTTCTTTCTTTGCACGGAGTAAACGGCCACATTTCTTCTTCTACGCTTGCATTGTTGGAAGAGCGAACCTGAATCGCACTTTCATCTGGTTTGGTCTGCGGCTTCCGTAGCGTCATGATCGCGCATGTGCGCGCTTTCAGGAAATCCTATACACTACTGTTTATGCTCTAAAAACATTCTAAATGACTTCGTTTCGAGTAAATTCTGGATGCTACCCACTCAGGACACTTGGAATACATTGGACGAGCAGTATGGAGGAATATTGACACGTTTTTTGTGGACTTTTATGGACCTTTCTGTCTCGGGCACCATAGACCTCCATTATTTGAATGTCAGCAGACAGCAAGAAGCCTCCCAGATCTCCAGATACATTTGAGATATCAAAAAAGTACTCCAGGGTGTTGTTCAGCATGGGGGTGAGTAGAAAATGAAGGCTAATCATGTTTTGGGTGTACTATTCCTTTAAGATTATGACAAAGTTATAAATACGTTTTTTTTGCTAATTTGTTACTGTGTTTTTGCTGCAAAAAAAAAGTGTCCCACATTAACAATATAGTGTCTCCAGACATCTGACAAACACGTTGCCTCGATCAACTTCTCATCTTTCGCGGCTTTCTCCGCGGCCTGCCTGTCATATATTCTCCACATGATAGTTAAGCCTGCGCAGGTAGCTTGTAGATGGGTCACCTGGCCAGCCTCCCTGGAGGAGGGGCTGGCAGCAGCAGCCTTGTGAGACAATACACCCTGATCTCGCGAAACTTTCCAGGTTTCACTTCGCTAATCCAGTCTGGAGACTCTCCGTTGAAGAATTTGGAGCGTTCACCAAGCGAGCGTCAATCGAAAGCGTTAGCAGCTTTGGCGGGATTTTGAGTTGCGGCCTGTAGCGCCGAAGCGTGACAGTTCAGAGTCACAAACGAACATGGCGGCTTCAGCCACGATGAAACTAAGCGTTAATGCGTGGCTGCTCCGGGCACATTTTTATCAGAATTACACAGTATTTTCTTCACTTTGCTGAAGAAAGAGCAAAACACTTTGCTCTGTGCAGGCTTTTCTCAGATGGCAAGATGTTTTTGCTCTTCTCCGACTGGATTTCGGCTCAGAGTTTGATCCATCGCTGAAAACCATAACCAATCTCTGTGGAGTAGCTCGCCCAATGTATGCTTCAAAGCCGATCTGATTGGTTTTCATTTGGCCCGTTCTTATCACCAACGCATAGGCCCAATCAGCTAACCAAATGGCATTTTAAGCCTCCTTCCCAAAATTACTTCAGCGTTACTTCAACGTAAGGTTTCCAGTCTGGCGAGGGTCAGGTTAGGCAGCTTGTGGCTATCCAGGGGCGAGGGGATTGGCTAGTTGGCTGATAGAGCTGAGCCTAGGCAGACTGATTTATTCTCGCCCCCAAAAATAGATCTGCGCTAAACTATTAAGGTGAAAGTCATGATTATTATAGACCCAGCTCCCAACCCAGCGGTAAGAACAGATTAACAGCGATATTTTTTTTATCGCCCGATATGAGTCTGGTATTAATGCCGATAACGTCCCACCACTAATATATATGTGTATATATGTGTGCATGATTGTGTTAGTTTTCCCAGTAGATACTTACACGTCTATTAGCAGAGGATACCTCTCGGAATCATCAAAGTCTGGGGGTAAATACATCTGATACCAAAGATCTGTCAATTAAAACAAGTTTTTCATCAGATAAGAACAATTTAGACCTAACGGTTCATATCTTTATTTATTTTTAGCTTTTTATGAAATCTGACGGCTTTTCATTTGGCCGTTCTATGTCTCCTATGTCCTGATAGACTGTCACTATGTAGACTGCATGGAAATAGACATTTCCCCCACAGGCAATTATTAGAGAGCTTAATAGTTAAAAGCCTAAACTGTACAGTCTTTAGTTTTAAAAAAAACCCTTACATTTACTTGCTTTTTTATTTTTTTTAAGTTTACTGTCACAAAAGCAATGTGGCAATGGTTGTCTTGATGCCAAAAGAGCCCAACAGATTTTACTTTCACAAGTGGAGCAGCAGTACGGCTATCGCCATAGTGTTCCGCTTAAACTATATAAATAGTTTTATTATAATTATGCAGGGAGTTTTATAGATTATATGGACACTGCAATGTAAGTTGAACAGGAAAGACTGAAAAAAAGGAAAAAAGATTAAAGAAAAAAGGAGATAAAAGGGAGATAATGATAAAACATCTTCAGTCTGCTTCATCATCTGCAAACAGATGTAAACAAACACAGCACAACCAACGGATATAGTATAAGAGATACAATAAAGTACCACCTAAGTGGTATTATTTAATCAGACATGTATACTGTGGTAGCTGAAGATAAGAATACGGATAAGAATAAGTACCTGGAGCCAAGAACCACTTGTTTTGTTAAATTAAAAATATTTTTGTGACAGATCCATAATATTTACAAAAGTAAGTTTTATTCTAAATGATAACCGGTTGTAGAGAAATGAACTTACTATAATTATTGAGCTTAATGGTCCCTCGACGAACAGTAGGCATTGAGAGTTGGGATATTTCACCTTCAAATGCCTTGTTCTCTTCCAAAGTCTTCATCGCTAAAAGTAAAAATATATAAAATACAGATTTTCTCTCTTTTCATGTAGTTTGATGATAAATTATGTCAACTCTAGCTTACGTTTATTACTCTTCGTATCTACAAGTGTAATAATACGGGATTGTCTAACCTTTAAAAGGGGAAAAAAGCCTTTTATTCCGATTTGAAAGAGATATAGAAAGCAGTAACATTTTTAAAACTGACCACTGCAGCTGAAACGGTAGTAGGAGGCATTGTGGCTCAGGTAGGCTGAGTTATATTCACAGTCCGATAGAAGGGAGCAGGTTAGACACCTGGAGTCTTGGTTTGACCACCTGACACACAGAGACACACATCAGTTTCAGTTTTCTTAGAAAAACAACCCTTTCTAAAGGTGCGAAATCCAAATTCTTACACGTAGACATTCCTTCCTCCAGGCTTGTTGTCTTTTTCATTACTTGAATAATACCTGAAGAGAAAATGGAATTCAGATTGGTGCAAAGTAAGAATCTATCAGTCTATATTTCTGTATAAGAAATAAGGTTTTAGAAAATTTAAATTTGACTGCGAAATTTAAATTAACCCCACCAGGAATTGGCTTAGAGCCTCTTCAAACATGGCTGAAGCTTTGACAGGAAGTGATAATATGAACTAGGATTTAAAATGCTTTGCTCCGTCTTGGTCGGGTCCTTCAGGGTAACAGAGTTTCCTCTTCTCACTTTACAGAGTGTGAAACATCCTTGTTATATTTGAAAGGGCTCCAAACTACAGAGGCAGTGGCAGTGTTGTGATAGTGGGGCGTTCTGCATCCTGATGATATACGATAACTACATCAGTGTAGGCGGGGTGGACTGATGGAAAATTGCAAGAACTCAAAGTAATTTTCTTTTCACTTGATGCCTTTTCCTAAATTAGCACAAACAATCAAAGCACTTTTATTAAGTTCTGTAAATTGGAAAAAAATAGCAATATATTATAACTGAAGAGGCCAGAATGGACTGGGGTGAGAGCTAATGTGGTGTAATTTTAGCCACAGAGGCTATTTCACAGAAATACTATAGAAAAAAGAGATGGGGGAGAGTAGCTCTAGCTTCCTTTAGTAATTTTGTTCTTAACTGAACCCGAATTAATGAGACCTCTCATGTTAAGGTAAGCCCTTTGCTGAGGGGCTTGCCAGAGCTTGATCTTGTTATGCAGAACACGGCACCTGATGGCTGTTTGTTATTCACCATTAGTGTTGCTTTTTATGCCCCCTACACAGGGGGACTTATTTTGTTGATTTTTCAATGCGAAATTTGAATAATAATAACTGAACTTTATTGATCTCACATTGGGGAAATTATCCTCTGCATTTAACCCACCCCTTGGGAAGCAGTGGGCTGCCATTGTGTGGCGCCCTGGGAGCAGTATGGGGTAAAGGCTGATTTATACTTCGAAACTAGGTTTCGAGGTGCAGACACTCTGCTGCACCTCTACCAAATTATAGGTGACCGCAGAAAGGAGGCCTCTGATTGGTCAAATCTAAATCCGCTCTACTCTATGCGTATTTCCTGTTTGGTACCTTATCGACTTGTTTTGTTTGTATGACCGCCATTGTGGAAAACGACTCGTGAAGTTGGACCTGTCACTACCCGATTCTGTCCAAGAAGCAGGATCCGTTCTATTCATGCGCCATCAGCTCATTTGCGCATCCAGATATACATAAAGGTCACCCTCGATTTTATTTTGTTAAAAGACCTAAATGAAGTACTAAACTATAATGCATTAAAAGGTTAATAATGTATTTCCTGAGAAAATAAATACCTTTCTGTTTTATCAGTGCGTCTCTGCCTGATATGTACACAGAAATGGGATCCTCTCGCTACTTATAGAGCTAACTTTTTGACTTTAGTTTAAACGCAAATCTAGTCTTTTTGAGTTTTATTTTTGTTTAGTTTTACCTTATATATATAGAAATCAAAGAAACAACAAAAAAATACAAATAAACATGGTTTAATCATATTTTTGCAGGACTGCTCTGACATATGTTTAGAGTGATTCGTCCAGAGAAGCAGTTAAGCGAAAATGTAAAAAGCATCAAAATTGTCTCACAAAGTCATAAGCATTTTTAAAAGAATTATATATTATAATGTTTGAGTAAGGTTAAGTTTTAGTACCATAATTACATTCTTTATGGCAACCGAGGAGGTATATCTGTTACACGTAGGATCATGGACGGATCGTGTAGTGACAGGACCAGCTAAAAGAGCGAGGTGCGAGAACGCTGGGACCCTTTTTCCACCTGGATTCACGCTCTTTTTTCGCCCTCATGTCCCTCCATTTTCAGCAATCACGAACAGCTAGTTCGTGATTGTCCTTCTTGCGTTGTGGCATGGAATATAACATAACGCAGACCACGCCTCAAAATTTAGCATAAATCAAAAATGTCTGCATCAAACCTGCGACAAGCTCTCTGCGACACACTGCTGCAGGAGTATAACCAGGCTTTTAAGGGTCCTGCTCAGGTAGTTGAACTCAGAACCTCCAGAACCCTAGCACAATGCTCTAACCACTAGGCCGCAACTCCCCCGGATTTTCAAACTTGGAAGGAAACAAACCCTACTAGATAGCCAGGAACCTTGTGTAAAATCGCCCCTAAATATAACAGTATATTGTGCAAGAACTGTAGGCAGTTCTTTTTTGCAAGAACTAATTTCGGTGAATTTTATGCAGGACTAAAAAGTCTGGGAACTTGAAAACAGACATTGGTCGTGAAAGTAGGACCTGATGGTTAGTTATCCGCTGACCTTTTGTCTAGGTCTAGCCACGCCAACAAGACAAGGCAAGGCAAATTTATTTGTATAGCACAATTCAGTACAAAGACAATGCAAAGTGCTTTGCATGATTTAAAATACAGGAAGATAAAACGGAATCAAAGCAAGTAGGAAAAAAAATAATAAAACAGGTGATGGTTGATAACTGGTTAGATATTTTTTTATGTATGAAGTCTAGAAACTTCTATACAAGTTGATGGACACTTACACACTATCTGCAGTGACTTTGAGAATATCAATGGCCTCCCAGTTTCCAGATGTGATGGCTGTAGCCTCTCCCTGCATGTTAAACCAAAGCAGATCAGTGTTCATATCAGAGAATCTAAAAAAAACAAGCATTTTGCCTCATTGTTTATTCCACATTCTCACTTCTGTACAATCATTCTGCTCACCTTAACCACACGATGGATGTGCTTGTACTTTGCACTGTCACTCATGATCAGGTAGTAACTATTTCCATCGGGGGCAAAAACCGGCTCTGATGGAGAGAACTACAGAAAGACACCAGTAATTAAAAAACTGAATTTAAGTTAGATTTTTATGTGTGCATTGCTCCCTGTAAAAGGCTTTAATTCACCCGTACCGTAACTTGATAACACAGAGGAATTGCGTATGTTTTAATTGACCTACAGTAAAAAACGAATCGCCTTGGTCTTACTGTAAAAGTTATAGTTTAGAGAAAATAATAAATACATTTTACCAAAGGGAGTGAACATACCCGCCCAATCCAGCCAGTGCTTGTCAGCTCCAGGTCCTACAACAAGATAACAGCAGGTTTATGAACACAATAAGTCACATTTCATAAAAGCGCACCATATTACATCAGCTGCTCTAAGCAGAGAGACTGAGCATGTAGAAAACATTTTTAAAAGCTCTACTAAAAGTTACTGTGTTACTTTTAAATCATAACCCTAAGAATCCTCAAAGAATCGGATTGATAAAGTACTGCCCTGGTCCTGGAGGCGAGGCCCTGCATTATTCCGATGTTTCTCTGCTTCAACACTCCTGATCCAGATGTTTGCAGTCCAGCAAAGCCTGATAATCTACTATCGATATAAGCTGTGTTGGAGCTGGGAAACTAAAACATGCAGGGTAGTCTGCCTTAAAGACCAAGGTTGAAAAACACTGAGCTAAATTTATGGTACACAGACCCTACAACAGGGCAATCTGCTGAAAGAAAAAATACAAGAAAATCTTTATTTTTGATATTAGGCCTCTAACTAATGATTATTTTGCATATCGATTGATCTGTCTATTATTTTTTCAATTAATCGATTAATAATCAGATAGCAAAAGGTTCCTTAAAGAAGATTTTTAACTAAATTAAACCAGGTAATACTAAAACTTTTCCACCTACGGAGTTCTGGAATGAGCATATTGACAGACCAAAAAAGTTTTTTAAATCTTAAATTTAAAATGTTTATGTATTTTTTTTTTTTACAATTTTTATTATTATTATTATTATAAAAACTAATATTATTTTTTTTGTTATTATTTTTTGTAAAAGCATGTTTTAGAGTCTCTATACTCCAGTTAATGATTAATTGATTGCTAAATTAGTTGACAATTATTTAAATAATAGATTAATCACAATTAATCTGATTAATTGTTTAGCCCATATATATATATATATATATATATATATATATATATATATATATATATATATATATATATATATATATATATATATATTTACAGTTAATTATGCGTAATAAGAGGTTCTTTTATTTTTGAATTACAAATGTTGATTTAATTAGTGATGTTAATTTACCAGAAGTTTTTTTCTTAGATTAATAAAAAAAATAATCAATAGATTCATTAATTATTAAAAGAATTAATAGCTGTAACCCTACATTGATTGTTACACATATTAAAAATATATGATAAAAAAAACGAGAGGACAGAACAGTTAGGTCTGTAAGGTTAATATATCAAACTTAAAATCCAAAACTGTACAGAGAGGAAAGCAGAAGCATCAGACCTGTTTGCGCTGTAAGTTTAAATGAGACAGGTAGGCACTTGAATGAAACAAACTAACTAAATTCTCATCATTCTAAGTATATCTGCTCATATTCAAACATGGTAGTGGCAGCACCATGCTGTGGGATGTTTGTCAAAAAGGCTAACTGAGGCCTACAAAGATTAAATGGATTTGTATGTTGGGATTAAATTGAACACAATGGTTAATAAAAACCTTTGGGAGTCACCTAGTTAGTAAAAAATAAACACTTTGAGTCCAAATCACACTTTTATTATTGATATGTTTTTTTTTTCCAATAAGGACTCCTGCACACTGTCCAACTTGCAAGAGAAGACATTGGCATTTGAACACTGTGCAGGAGTCCTCTTTAAATTTTGATCCTTTTTTCCTCTTATGCACCTGTCATGTTATAGATGTTAAATCTCTAAATATTTTAGCTCCAGCTGCACTTTTTTGAATTCTCCAATCACTTTTAACCCTAAATAAAAAGTTAGCAAAAAAAAGGTAAGAGTTGATTTTTAAGGAGAATACTTTATAGGTCTGTGCATATCTTTAAAAATTTACCTCGACGGGATTCCAGGCAGATCCGCTGAAGTCATAAATCTGAAGGATGAGGTGGTTCTGCAGTCTCTTCAGCCACTGAACAGCTATACGTGTATCAGTTACCCAGGTAACGGTTGCTAAGTAGTGGTCGCTGTTGATGGAAAAAGGAAAAAATTAAATTAATGTTTAAGAGAATTTCTCAGGGGGAAACGATATGATTGAAGGTATTGTATTACATTGTTCTGAATGCAGCTGGAACAACAACTTCAGTGATTATTGTTGTGTTGTCAGTATCCACAACAAACAGTTTCACAACAGGGTTGGGAGTACCTGGCTGCAACAAAACAAGAAAAAACAATCAGATGGGCTGGAAAATGTTAAAATATGTCAGAGGACATGACAGTCAGAACAACGGTCCCACCTTAGGGTATGGAATGGAAATGGTGCTGGGGTACTGCCCATCGCCATAGAAGGAGTACTCAATATTATGCACCGGAGTGTCATTGAACTCAGCATAGGCCAAATACTTCCCTCCAGGTGACCACCAGAAACCCGCATTAGATGAGAACATCTCCTCTGGAAATGACAAATCAAAAGCTAAGTAAGTAGCTGCATGATTATATTTTTTTACTGTAATTATATTTCACTTAATGTGATGCTGCAGTATATTGATTTACATTTTATACTAAAGCTAGATTTCCTCAGAAGGAGAATAGGACTGTAGCAGAAAACCCTCATCTGGAAGAAATCAGGCTCAGAAAAAAAAAAGCCAGGAGTAAATGTCTGACCAAATTCTTCAAGGGAAAAAAAATACTGTTTTGACAGCAAGTTAGAAAAAGCTGCCAATGCGGTCATAGATAGGGAGGTTCCTTGTGGAAAAACTGAACATTGATATAATTCCGTTACCCTCATACACCCAGTCTGGAATCCCGTTTAAGATCTTATTTGGCTCCCCGTTTGTAGTGAGCTGCTGCCTCGGGGACTCAGGGCTGGTCTTCAGATACACGTTGTTGTCCCAAACATATGCCTGCAAAATGAAAACATCGTAAATCAAAAAAAAGAAATGAACATGAAGATAAAAAGCATATTTCATAGCGGTAGTCGCTGATATTAACTTTAAGAAAAGTTAATACAGTGATGCAAATAAAAATAAAACATTTTAACAGATAAGGAGTTCTAGCAGATGTTCGAACACAAAGGCCAGAAAGATGCTTCTGGCAAGAAACAGATGGTGTTTCTCCCTTAAACCGCTGCTATAAGGCAAAGCAGCCGGAGATCCATCACTCTACATTCAGTCTGGATATCTGAGATCGGATCAAAGCGGAGACGGTGGGATCACATTGTGATTTTAGGCCATAAAAGATCAGGCCAATGCTCTCATTCCAACCAATCTGATCCGATCTGGAAAGGAGACGATACAAGGGGATTTTTTCATCTGCTCCTTCAGCTCCACACAGAATTTCTAACCTAATTCTAGTCCTGTAGGACAAATAGTCCAAAACCTCTGGGACCATACCCAGGGGCAGATTTAGGAAATTTGGGGCCATAGGCGAAAACAGGCAGGGGGCCCTCTGAATTCAGAAGACAACACATTAAAACAGACCAATTATACAGATACATACATTTTGATAAAATATACTATACATTATTTGTTCTACATTTCTTCTTGTCCCTTTTCTTGTTGTTTTCCCCTCTATTTTTTTTAACTCTGCTGACTTTTTCATGCTGTCTCACAAGCAATGAAAGATTTTTCCAATCACTAAGCTTCTCCAACTCACTTAGCTGATTGCTCCTTCCTGTGTTTCCAAAAAGGCCACACAAAAGTAAATAACTCCGTCCTTCTTTTCACTGTAGATGAGCCATGATCTAGGCTTCTGTTCTCCATTTTCATTTGTATGGAAATAATAGCTGCATGAATCATGACCTAGAACCAAGATAGAGGGAGAGCAGGTAAGCGGGGTTACCAATCCACTGCTCTGGGAGAGAGCAGAGAGTTAAATACTTTATATGTTGTTCCCAAAGAGTCACTCCAATAGCAGAAAAAGTTGCTAGATTTGGCTCTAGGCGCTTTGTTAAATAAAAGTGCTAGAGGGTCTGAAAAGGTCACAAAATATAGCGGTGACAAAAGCGTTAAGTTGGCAACACTGCTCTTTATATTTTTGTTTTTAATGGTTTGCTGCTGTCAGTTTTGGACCTTTCTTCGAACATGTCGCGCGCAAATGGACCTGATCCACATTATAGTGGACACTGAAGGGGCTGAGACACACTTATTATAAGCGTACTGATGGCATTTTATGAAAACATAATAAATATGCACGAATAGCTGTATTAACCATAGCTATACATGTAAACTGAGTTTTTTGGGGCCCCCCAGGAACTTGGGGCCCTAGGCTTGGCACTTCCTAGTTTGGCCTAATGGTAAATCTGCCCCTGACCATACCTAAGGTAGCCCTGCTGCTTCTAAAACGAAGCGAGAGTTTAGAAATAATGCTCTTTAGCCAGTTGAGACACTTGGCAAGTATGCAGGGCATGTTTGATGGAAAGAAAAATGCATGAAAACATGTGTTACATAAAAAACGGCCACGGAGTTGTTTCTGCAAAGAGGATTCTAAAAACTACTCAGAGGGTGTACTTAGTCTTCAGACACAGCTTTTCTATTTAGGCTTTCTTTCTTCCATGAATGTTTAAACGAACTTGTCTTCTGCAGGCTTACCAGTTTGTTCCCAGTAGGAGCCCAAGCAAAGTACTGGACTATATCTGGAATATCAGCGGGGCTGACATCTTTGCTGAAAGAGATGTGAATCAGTTCTTTTTATAATTGTAAAAGCAAAGTTAAAAAAAGATCAAATTTTGAAATATCTGTGTTTAAGATTTCATTGCAATTGCAGCAATTTTGCAGCACGAATAAAACGAATAATGAAATAGATGACTTACTTTGAATCTCGATCATAGAGGCTATAAGAAGCTGTGAATGAGTGTCTCCACACCTGATGGATAAAACAAAATAAAGGGGTTAAAACCCATAAAGGCGTCATGTTTGACACTAAACAGGACAGAAAAGCTCGCCGTACCTTGTTATAGTTGCTCATGAAAGCGACATATCTGCGGTCAGCAGACAGCATGTAGTCATAGGCGTGCCGTGCTATCTGCATTGTCCAAAGAAATATTAGATACCCATGCCATTTTCTTTTAGATTAACTTTATTTATCCTAACATTTAATGGGTAAAAATTAGTAGTTTGAGAAGAATGACTAACAAACAAGTCTCTGTTCAGAAATTCTTTAACATCACTTGTCTTCACGTCGTAGAGGGAGACAGAGTCGTCGGATTCTCTGTGCAAATACTCAGAATCTGTTGTGGAGCATCAGAGAAATGGATGGAGAATCAGCCAGAGGAGTTACAGAGAAAAACAACTTTATAGAAATGAGCTGTGCATGACTCACAATGAGCTAATGGTGCATGTCCTGTTTTTGCAGTACTCAATAAATTCAATGCCTTACAAATGGTTACACACACCCTTACATTTCACTATGTTTAAAAAGGAGAATGCATATAATATGTGTTCGTGTTGGACCCTACTGAATCAAAACCTTGAAGAAACATCAACTCTTGCAGTTTTTAACTGGCTTGGACTAGATTGAAATAGTTTATATGCCTTGATGTTGGTTTCAATTAGGATTATATCTGAATTAGACCTGCAAGTCGATAGAAACCAGTTAACTAATGGGTTTGCTTATGTGTCTGTGTTCTTCTGTTGAAAGAGGAACCTCTGTCATCACTTATGTCTGTCAGCTCTTTAAGGATCTTCCATTATGGGCGAGCTTTGGTGGTGCATTGGTTAGCGAGCACAAACCCATGCACAGAGGCCTTAGTTCTTAACCTGACTAACCCTGCTTCACATCTGACCTGTGGTCCCTTGCCCCATGTCTCTCCCCCTCTCTCATACCCCATTTCCTATTAGCCTACTTTTAAAAAAATTGACCACTAGTGCCGTAAAAACAGGACAAAAAACTGAAAAAAAAGGATAATCAATTATTTAGCTTGATCTGCCACTAATTTTAATATTTTCTCCCTGCATGTTGATCCCTCTACCCTGAAATTAGCTTCATACAACTCTGTCTTCCTTTTTTTCCCTACAATATTTTAATTACAGCATCCTATTCTTGTATTTTTTATATTTGTTTGGACTTTGTTAAGCAAAATAATCACAACTAACACATCTCAATCAAGTACATTTTCCTTTTTTGTAAGAACAATAAACACCCTTCACATACAAAAAACAAACAAAAAACTAAATACAAGACATATTCACATAGCTAAATAACTTAAATAGACGTAGCCACAGCAATCAGTATGTCCATTTTAAGCATTGGGGTCTGCAACTGTCCAGCTTCCTTGTCCCTACTGAAAGAAACCATCCCCACAACATGACAGTGCCACCATCGTGTTTCCCTGTGGGGTCACTGTGTTCAGTGTAAGGTACAGGGTTAGTTTACACTACTACAAATACAAGAAGGTATTTTCCATACCTTCCCCCTCATGTTAGCTGTGTCCCGTACATGCTTTGCATACATTTTCAGATTCACCAGATTAACCCCCAAAACACAATGGAACCATTTATGCTTCTGATCTGACAGATATTAAGATGTCCAATAACTGGATTTAAAGTAATTTAGTTACTCTAGATTCATTATAATGAATGATTAATCTACTTTTAGATATTAATTTATAGAAAAATATGAAAAATTCCGGTTCAACGTTGCCTACCGCTTCATACCAATGATTTTATAAAGCTCTATCAAGACTAAAGTCATGGTCTTTAACTTGATATACTGCATATGACAACACTTGTAAAACAATTGAAAGGCAGATCAGATAAAGGTACAGGATTATAAAGTTCTTTAGAGAGTTTTACGGCTGTACAAGTACGTACACGCCTCAGTGTTATCAGTGGAATCATGTTCTGTTCACATGACGTGATTTAACCATTTCTCCCACCTGATATCCATTTCATGTTGTAGAACGCTGGTCTCAGTGAGGAGTTGAAGACGTCGGTCAGTGTGAAAGTTTTTGTGATGGACGCCTCATCCTCTGAAACACAGTTTTAGTCAAAATAGCACTTATTAAGGACCTCTCATTTTGTCTTAAAGCTGATTTGATTAGCCCTAACACACATCGTTAAGTGTCATCATTTCAGTCTCACCTCAATGATTGGCAATTTAAAGTAACTTGTATATATTAATGTATCACATTAGGGTTAATTAGAGATATTTAGTTCTATAGTAATCTTGTATTTTTCCCATCATGGTGGAATAGCCAAAGAGGAAAAAACCCAAAACACCTGTAAATGGGAACAGAGGAAGACATTTTTTTCCAGATATATCCTTGAACCAAATGTAGATTTGAGCATTTTCATCATTTATTTCTATAATCAATGGAAATTTTTAACTATGTATTCCCCAGTGGTGTCAAAAGTACACATATTTCTTACTTAAGTAGAAGTATAGATACTACAGTTTAGGAACACTCTGGTAAAAGTTGAAGTATGTGAAAAAGTTTGTGCTCCAAAAACTACTTAAAGTTTAAGAATTTTAACCTTAAAAAGCAATGAAACACAGATGTATTGAAAGCTCAATTTTGACTATTTTGAAAAATTCTCTGAGATAGGGTCAAGGATGAGGGGAGATGCTTGTTGGTCTCCATCTCCCGATCTCGCTCTAGCCTGTGTCCGACCTTTCAGACATTTCAACATCTTTTTCTGAATCCCACATTGTAGCATGGCATAGACAATTCACGTTAGCAGTTTGAAGAACACCTGCTTGCTTCTGATGATTTTCTTTAGCTAACCAATGAGTGTTTGCGTTATATGACTCATCATCTAATTACACTAGTTTTCACTAGATGTGGATGGCCGCCAATGATCTGCATTGGATGGCGCACATGGCGTGAAATAAATATTTATAAACATTAAAAGTGAAGCCAAGAGTAACGAGTAACTTTTGTTTTTAAAAATGTAAGGAATAGAAAGTAAAGACCACTTGTGTGAAAATGTAATGAGTAGAAGTCAAAAGTAGGAAGAAAAATAAATAATGGAGTCCTAAAAAGTTTACTTAAGTACAGCAACAAAGCATTTGTAATTTCGTTATTTGACACCTCTGATATTTTTAACATGCAATTCATTTTAAAATGCATAAAACCCAAACAAAGCCACATCAGAAGTTATCCTCGTGGGAATTGATGCCATTTTATCCTGAGCTTTACGTGTTTCTAAATGCAGCTGCTGAAGAAGTTATTGTTTTTATTCGGGAATCATGTAGGGTAAGTGCTTAAAATATCTGTTTTGTAAGATGTGAGTTTCCACACAGAAGTTTCTTCTTATTAATATTCTTTTCTGGCGAGTAATGTTTTGTTTTAAAAACGTAAGGAATAGAAAGTGTAGATCTATTGTGGTTGAATGTAATTCAGTAGAAGTCAGAAGTAGGAAGAAAAATAAGTAATGGAGTATAGATAATACCTAAAAAGTGTACTTAAGTACAAAAACGCGGTATTACTTTTTCACTTTCTACTTGAATAAAGAGGTCAAATTGATACTTCCACTTTCTATCAGAATTTTTTTTAAACTGCAGTATCTATACTTCTACTTTAAGTAACAAATGTGTGTACTTTTGACACCACTGGTAACAAAGTATTTGTACTTATAGTTACTTGAAACCTCTGGTATTCCCTCAAACACTGGACATCCATACCAGATTTTTAAAAATGTGTCCATATTTTCCCCTCAAATCATTTTTACATAGTTGTCTTTGTGTTTATTACATAATTACACCATCCATTTAAAGTTTAGTCGAAATACTTAAAACAGTTTCTTAAAAACGTTTATCCTATTAAAACTAAACACTTTAGACCCAGCATACTGTAATTTCTTCATGTTTTCTTGTTTTGCTGTGAAAACATCCTTGGATAAAACAGCATTCCTTTACAAAATGTTCTCACAAATCAAACTCCACAGAAATCGCGTTTCCTCTTGAGGATTAACCAATATTTCTGCATTTGTGAGCCGAATATTTCCCTTTAAACTGCAAACATAGAGCCAATCGTGCGTAATGACGCGCGCCTCTCAGGCAGCGCGGCGCGCCGCTACAGGAGGAATAACGGGAAACACGCACCTTTTAGAAATATTACCGTGGGGACCGCAATCAAAATGACCACCACGGCAACCCCTAGGACACCGAGCAGAACTTTGGAGACGGAAACCTGCCAAAAAATAAAAAAAAAAAAAAGAGAGAGAAAAATCAGAGAAACGACTTTAATGAGACAAAAAAAGTAAAATATCCAAGTTGGAACAAATACTTACCATTGTTTCTGCGATTGTTACCCTTCCCAATCAAAACGCATCGATTTCCCCAAAGCTACGCACAGAGGGAACTGTAAAGTAACGCGAAAGTCATGCTTTAGAGTTAAACATTATCCCAGCTGAAGTTTCAAAGGTGGGACAGTAAAATCTCCAGCGGTGTAAAGTTCTCCAGTGTTTGAGGAAATGGTTTCCCCAAACTGTCCACCCTGCAGCCGTCACAACACAGCAGCCTGCTGACCACGCGTTACTCCCCTGGAATTACTGATTAGTTTATGCTGACTGTAGAAAAACCTTCTTCAACTTATTTCAATGTCTAAATTGAAGCCTTTGTATTAATTTAAAGAAGTTATGTACATAAGTTTGCCTTAAAATGTGAAATCTTAGATTTTTTTAAATATACATTATTTGATTAATTAAGAAGGCTTGCGATGAGCTAAAATATAAAAGATTATTATGAAAAAAATTAAATGAAAAAGGAAAAAAATGACTGGAGCCACAGGGCCCTCTGACCAACAAACAGCAGGTGATGTGGGTCAAACATGTTAACCCTTTATAGGACACTAAGTGAAATACTTTGAAAATCTACATTTCCAGCCAATAGTGTTATTGGAATCCATGAGAAGACCCCATTACCTTTGCAACAATAAAAAAATATGGATATTTTGATCGCAAAAAACAATGTCAATGTAATAAGAAACTTGCCCGAATATTTTAAGAAAATGAAAAAGAAAAACACTTATTTTAAAACAACAAAAGTCACCTTTTAGGCATTAATCCCGATACTGGCACTTAAATATTTTTAGTTTATAAACCTAAATATGATTGTAAACTAGGCTTTAACTTTACTTTTTTTACTTTTCAATTAGCTTTTTACCTTTTTTTCTTGACTTCAACTTAATTTACAGTAGGTAATATATCATTGAAGCACTCATCTAATTGGTAGAATGCCAAAATAAGAAGTACAGCCATGTAGCAGGATATTTGCTAAATGACTGGATATAGATCTTATGCTTCTAGACCTCACTGAGGGACGTGGAGACTCCATTTGTACGGGGTCTGCAAGTGATCAAAAACGCCAACTTGTCCTGTAAAGGGTTAAGGACACAACAGCCGGGACGGAAGGAGTTGGGGCTCGAACCAACAACCCCTTGTTCACAGTACAGATTCCTAACTCCTGAGCCCATTGCTGCTTAAATTATGGATTTCATACATGACAGGTACAGACAAACATTTTATAGGATTATAGGAACTTAGAGATTATTATATAGATATTTCCCTGAACTTACAATCTATTCTCCAGAACTTTAAATGAACTCCTGAAATCTTTGGTAACCCCTGTTTTATCAGGTATATTACAAGTCATATAGTATAGCTTCTGAAAGTACCCTGTAAATTCTGGAAAGTTACCTGTAAGTTCATATAAAGTTCCAGAAAGTAAGAGGCACATTATAGTATAATGATAATTCACACACTAATACAGACCAGCTTCTGAAAGTACCCTATAAGTTCTGGATACTAACCTGTAAGTTCCTGTAAAGTACCAAAAATTAGGGTGAATTATAGTATATTACAATTTATATACTAATACAGCCCAGCTTCTAAACGTACCCTGTAAATTCTGGAAAGTAACCTGCAAAGTTCCAGAAAGTAAGAGACACTTTATAGTATAATGACAAGTCATACACTAATACAGACCAGCTTGTGAAAGTACTCTATAGGTTCTTGATAGTAACCTGTAAGTTCCTTTAAAGTACCAAAAGTTAGAGCAAATTATAATGCATTACAATTTATATACTAATACAGCCCAGTTCCAGAACGTACCCTGTACATTCTGGAAAGTAACCTGTAAGTTCCTGTAAAGTTCTAGAAAGTCAGAGTATGTGAATGTTTTTTTGAAAGTACCTGATAAATTAAATGGAGTTTCATGTATGTAACCATTGAGTACCATTGCAGTTCCAGTATCTTACATGAAGTTCTTGAAAGTATTCAGTAAATTCCAAGAAAGGTTTAAGATAAGTGATATCTGATAAGTTTCATGGTAATTATACGGCTCAGAGGGGTTATCTGTGAAGATTCCATGTTAGTTTTAAGAAATGTCCTGAAAATAGCCTCTAAGCTCTGGGAAAGGATTATGTATTATGTAGTACTACTCGGGTATGTTAAGTTAAGAGTATAAGTAAAAAAATATCAGTGCTAAAGAAGCTGATAGTTACCCAACCTTATTGAGGGGAAATTTCAGAGAAATAAAAACGGTACAGAATAAATAATGGCATCATTAATCAGCATATTCTATTTAAAAAAAAAAGGACTTTGTTTACAAGTTTAAAGACTTTTTCGCTTCCCATTGAAGAAGATTTTTAGATTCAATATGTCTGGAATAGTGTTGAGTTCCAGTTTGTATACAGTAGCCCAACAAAGCCTTGTTTTTGTTTTGAAAACATGCAAATTGGACTCAACGCACATTACATTTTGAATCGAAAAAGCTTCTTGGATGGGAAGCGAAACCTCTTCAAACTTAGAAACAAAGTGGATTATTTTTAATTTTCTTTTTTTGCAATGACTATGACCTGAATGACTGAGAATCTTCACCACTGTGATCTATATTTCCTTACTTTCAGTTTTGATAGTTATCCGGGAGATTGTGCTGCTACACTGCAAAAACGATCCCAAAATGAGTAAAAATGTCTTAAATTAAGAGTATTTACCCTTAATTTGAGCAGGTAAACAACATTAATTGCCAATGGAATGAGTATATTTACTCTTAAAATAAGGTATCTAGATATTATGCACTTGAAATAAGACAATGCAATTGTTTTTTCTTATTTTAAGTGTAAATTGTCTTGTTCCGTTGGGAAAGTGTCTCACTTAAATACTTAATTCAAGAAAAAATTACTCATTTAGATTGAATTTTTTTGCAGTGTAAAAATGACAAGAAACCATAGTCCATTTGTGCACCAACATTTAAACCACTACCAGTTAAAATGTCTTTAGCAGTCTTCATTCACTCAGTGACCAAAGTGTCAGCCTTCTCTTTAAGATGCTAAAGATCACAAATTGCTTCAGTTTGACTAACATAAACAACAACAAAGTTAGTATTTTATTTGCTAGTAGAGGAAAAAAATAGAATAAAAAATAGAACCACTTATTCTTACTTTTTTGGCCATTTTTTTGGCCATTCAGTACCTTCTGTCAGTAAAAAACAGATATCCTTTTATCACAGATAGCTCTATTATCACAGCTGACACTGCATTGCTGCCAGGCTGCAATATACAGTAGAGCACAGTATTATAAAGCTGGGACTGTAGCCAATAACCTGACTGCCATAAATGCCAGTAAATTAATACTCAATATTTACACGTTCATTAATGGTCGTCCGTTCCAGAAGGGGGAAAGTGAAACCACATACTTGACTGATAATGGTAATACCAGATGAAAGCCTTAGAATATAATTCACATTTTAGTAAAAGCACATGGCCGCCTTGAATCGTCTGTTTCTGCTGTGTTTTCACAGACAGTGGGAGTTAGTTTTTTTGTACATAGTCTAAAATCCGACTGTAAATGTTAACAGCCTGTTAAAAGCTTAACAAATACAGAGCCGTGTCTTTATGAGGATCAGCCATCATATTATTACGCAGTCATTCCCCTCACACCGGACATCCTCAGCAAACAAACACACCATGGATGTCTTCTCTAATGCAGCGTGGCTTTGTTTGCGGAGTGGCGCTTTGCAGATAAATCCATTTACCAGATACTTAAGCTGACTGGAGCCGTTTATTGTTGTCACTTCGAATGCATTTGGTCTTATTGGACAATCAGAGTGCTGATGTCACTGAGATCCAACAGAAAACAACAGGAAGAAGAGGGAAAATTATTGTATTATATTAATCATATATGAAAAAATACTAATGTTTAAAATGTTTTAAGATAGTTTAATAAAAAATAAAAAAAAGTTGGTGTAAAAGTATTTCTTATACATTTAAAATGAACCAACAGTTGTGTGCAGAGTTTTAGATTTCCAAAAGTCTATCAGAGGAAGTGGAGTTCAGTACAGTTCATACTATTTTTATCAGATTTATTTTTGATAAAAGCATTTTAACGCTACGAATCCTTTCACTTTACAAACATGCACTACTTACTGTTTCAGATTCTTCATTTCAGTTCACTAGAGTCACTGTTGCAGAAATGACTGAGAACCATAGATGAGAATCAGCTTGTTACTAACTCATGCATTGCAGTGTTCAGTGTTTATTCCCAGGGATAAACAGGGAGGCTAGGCTGTCACTTCAGCAGATGTGGTGCAAGGGTCACTGCTGTAATGGCATTCTTGGCTTGGATCTTAATTATGTTTAGGTTTGGGACTTGTTAAGAGGAAAAGCGGTGTTTGTAATGAGCCAGCGGAGCTTCTGTTTACATCCTTATAGCACATCTGCATGGGGAACATTAGCAAACAGTGTCTCCTCCTCTGCATAAAGACGCATCAAACTCTCTACTCATATTTCAGTCGAATGATTAGGGAACAAAATTCAATTAATTTTAATAGGTTTTATGAGAGAGGCCAACAAAGTAGTGCTTGGTTTTTAAGTAGAAGAACACAATATACAATATTTATAGTTAATTTCTTTAATCCAACTCACTAAACCAATGATTACCTATGAAAGTTTTACATTCATGTCATTTTTTTAATCCAGCACAACCAACAACCACAAAAAGAAACACTAATCTTTGCTGTGAAGAACTTATTTGCATGTAGAATAACTGTCAGGGATAAACAGATGTAGTCTGCACCTGTCAGGGGGTGGAACTGTTGGACATTTAGGTGGGATTATTTACTCCGTTTAGAGTAATGAGGCCGACGACCGTCTCCAGTGGTGGTGGGATTCAACCTGAACAGTTCCTTAGTTGGATGCAGTAACTTTTGATGTCACCGAGGTACAATTTGAAATCTTAACCTGAGCAAACATGGATGTTTGTGGGGCTGAAGGAGAAAACTAGAGTACCTTTACATAAAAAACAACATATTTTTTAGTTAAAGATGTTTCCACAAAATAATCTGCAACAACTTCACTTTCTTGATTGTTAATAGTTCATATCCAGGGTTCAACTGACCCAGTTGCTGCAGTCATGCATGAGTGCTGAAACCCCCCACCAATGGTGTATAGTTGATTTATAACCACAAGGATCCACAAAACTCAAGAGAACAGAAAGTTCCAGCCCACACACTCAGGAGAAGCACATTATGTACTTGCTGCATCACATTTTCATCAACTTGATGTCTTGATGAGATCAGATTGTGCAAAATGAGCTATTTGTCCTTAAGCTTTTCCATTTTGTTAAAAGTAACTAACTTAAAGGTTAAGTGGGAGTTGTGTGTCCCTTGAAAAGGACCATTTATACTCCAAGTTTTGAAAATATCACATTTATTATCGGAAGGAGGAATAATTAAGGAATGGCTGCAAGATAAGCAAGCAGCCAAGAGGCTAATTTTATCTAGAGAAGCTGCCGTGGATCACAGCTCAGGAGGAAGGATCTGTTAAGAGTTTCTCCTTATCAAAAAGCTGCAGTGAGGAAATGAAGGTCCAAGGGCTCCTACTATAACCAGCTTCCAATAGCACCATCTAGTGGCTAGAGGAAGGCAGGATGCAGTTTTCCTTAAAAAAAAAAACAAAAAACAAATTCTAATTGCTAAAACATTAAATTAAATTTACAAGTTTAAATTTACAAGTGGAATATTTTTCTATTAAAACATTTTTTTAATAGAATTTTTTTTTTTCTTCAGCTGTAGTTAATGTTCCACCTTTTGCATTCAATCTGGGTTAAATTAACATGTTTTTTTTAAGACTAATTGTTTTTGATCAAAATAAAACATGTTTAGCCAATAGGTTTCCTCCAAATGTGAAGTGAGGAAACTTCTTAAAACGATGTTGCTGTGATTGTTTTCAGAACCATTTATAGACTGAAACACATGAAAGGGAATAGGGAAGGTGTGTAGGAGTAGTTGGATCCGAAAAACAGGAGTTTCAACTTGAACTCATGATAAAGCATATTTTTTCAGACAATCAAGCAGTGTAGTTATATATGCTGTTATGGTAAAACCTAAATCAAAGAACCCAGTCTAAAGTTGTATATATAACTCAGTGCATGTATATATGCAATATGTGTGTATATATATATATATATATATATATATATATATATATATATATATATATATATATATATATATATATATATATATATATATATATCTCTCTTGGTATATATAGCGGATATATATATATATAGTCAGCCATCAATAGTCGCAAGTTCTCCCACTTAAAAAGATGAGAGAGGCCGGTAATTTTCATCATGGATATACCTCAACTGAGGAAAGATAAAATGGGTCTAAAAAATCCAGGGCATCGCTAATGTCCGGATTTTTAAAGAATTTATTTGCAAAAATATGGTGGAAAATAATTATTTGGTCAATAACAAAAAGTTCATCTCAATACTTTGTTATATACCCCTTGTTGGCAATGACAGAGAGATCAAACGTTCTCTGTAAGTCTTCACGATGGTTTTCACACACTGTTGCTGGTATTTTCGCCCATTCCTCCATGCAGATCTCCTCTAGAGCAGTGATGTTCTGGGGCTGTCGCTGGCCAACACGGACTTTCATCTCTCTCAAAAGATTTTCTATGGGGCTGAGATCTGGAGACTGGCTAAAACACTCCAGGACTCCGAAATGCTTCTTACACGGGGCTTATCTGTTCGTCACACTGGTTTGATTGTGTTTGGGATCATTGTCATGTTGAAAGACCCAGCCGCGCTTCACCTTCAATGCCCTTGCTGATGGAAAGGAGGTTTTCACCAAAAATTCTGTTCATACATGGCCCCATTTCATTCTCTTTCCTCCACACGGATCAGTCGTCCTGGTTCCTTAGCAGAAAAACAGCCCAAAAGCATGATGTTTCCACCCCCCATGCTTCACTGTAGGTATAGTTGTTCTTTTGATGCAACCTCAGCATTCTCTCTCCTCCAAACCACGACGCCGAGTAGAGTTTTTACCAAAAGGTTCTATATTTTGGTTTCATCTGACCATATGATATTCTCCCAGTCATCGCCTGGATCATCCAAATGCTCTCTAGCAAACTTGAGACGGGCCTTGACATGTACTGGCTTAAGCAGGGGGACGCGTCTGGCACTGCAGGATTTGAGTCCCTGGCGGCGTAGTGTGCTACGGATGGTAGCCTTTGTTACTTTTGTCCTGCGCTCTCTGCAGGTCATTCACTAGGTCCCCCGTGTGGTTCTGGGATTTTTACTCACCGTTCTTGTGATCATTTTGACTCCACGCGGTGAGATCTTGCGTGGAGCCCCAGATCGAGGGAGATTATTCAGTGGTCTTGTATGTTTTCCATTTTCTAATAATTGATCCCACAGTTGATTTCTTCACACAAGCTGTTTACCTATTGCAGATTCAGACTTCCCAGCCTGGTGCAGGTCTATAATTTTGCCTCAAACAGTCCTTGACAGCTCTCTAGTTTTGGCCATGGTGGAAACTAGAGAGTGTGACTGTTTTGAGGTTGTGGACAGGTGTCTTTTATACTGATAACGGGTTCAAACGGGTGCCATTAATGAAGGTAATGAGTGGAGGACAGAGGAGCCTCTTACAGAAGAAGTTACAGGTCTGTGAGAGCCAGAAATCTTGCTTGTTTGTAACTGACAAACAAGCAAGATTTCTGGCTCCCCTGTCATTACTAACAGAAGGGTATATAACAAAGTATTGAGATGAACTTTGTTATATTATTGACCAAATACTTATTTTCCACCATATTTTGCAAATAAATTCTTTAAAAATCAGACAATGTGATTTTCTGGATTTCTTTTCTCTCATTTTGTCTCTCATAGTTGAGGTATATCTATGATGAAAATTACCGGCCTCTCTCATCTTTTTAAGTGGGAGAACTTGCACTATTGGTGGCTGACTAAATACCTTTTTGCCCCACTGTGTATGAACATATATATGTAGGTATACCTATAGATACTCTTAGCATGTATATAGCTGTAGTTTATTACTCCTAGAAAACCATATTTATTGTGCAAGAATAGTTTTAGCTCTGTTACACTGGTAGCCAAGTAATCCACCGACATTTCGTTGTCAAGATTCACCTTGTGTTTTTTTGTGCAATGACAATAAAGGAAGTCTGAGTTTAAGTCTAAAGCCCTCCAGCCTCCTGAAGTAGCCGAAGCTTGTTTAAAACAAGCTTTCGAGTGATGGTGGTGGATTTTTTTTGAGGTATTTTCGTACTCATCGGTATACATCCCCTAATCAATATATTCTATCTTCAGCCCCTGGCATTGCAGTATGCATGGTATGGTGCTGGTGTTACATGTCAGGTACGCTGGGGAAGTCGCTGGACCTTGACCAAGCAGCACCTCATACTTGAACTGCGCCTCAGTCAGTCAAGATTTGGAAAAAAATCTCATAAAACATTGCAAATGAATATCTGAATCCTTTCAAGTCAAGTACTTTTTATTCAAATTTAATTAATTAAATTGAAACATCTGAAATAATTTTCAAAATCTGAAAAAATCCGCTAACAAATTCAAATACATTAGAATTAGCCTGAAAATGAAATAAGCCTGTATAACATCTAATAATTTTACTCACCTTTCAAATATTAATTTAGAGTATTTATTTGATAAAATAGACTGTTTATCAGAAAAATCACTATTTCTTCTATGGGTTAATTTAAAGTAAGCTAGAATACTTGCTGGCAATGAATTATAGCGCCTTTTAGGACAGCCAATAGCGGCCTTTCTTGCTGGGGAGTTGGCAACACTGGTGAAGGGAGGAGAGGAGCAGAGAAGAGAAGCTCTTGAAGAAAATTCAAAATTTTGACAAAAAAAAAAGAGTTTAAATATTAGAAAAAAAACATATAATTAAATTGAAATGGGTCTTAGAGTCAAGGGCGTACGTTTGATCTCAACTTTAGTAGGGACACTATTGGTCTAAAGTTGAATTGGTCTGATGTCATTGGTCCTACTCATTATGCATGCTCCTATTTTTTTTATGCTTGACGTGATCATCAGTTCGCACGTCGTTTAAAGAGAAAAAAGCCTGTTTTGCTACATTTATACAAATTTTTATAAGAATTACACACACAATATGCTGTTGGTCAATGTTTGAAGCATCAGTGGCTGGGAATTATGTAAAATTAGGACAACTTAACACTTTGAAAAGGGTTACATTTGAATTTACCAGTGACTAAGATGGAAGGTAAATACGTGCCTTTTTAACCAAAAATAGTCTAAATATGTCTGTTGTTTATGTATTTATCCAGTGTTTTCTTTTGGAAAAATAGAATTGTGCAGAGATAAACAGAGGTAAAATAGGAGTGGGAACTATAAGAGGAACTCACACTGAGCATTTAAATGATCAACTTTAATATACAAGTTGTGAGAAAATAAGCAACTGCTGCAACAATGCTGAATTGTAAATTATAAACATGTTATTCACATAGAATTATTGGTAGGGACAAGTAGGTCGGGCCAAAATTTTGGTAGGGACATGTCCCTATGGTCCCTATGCAAAACTACACCCATGCTTAGAGTTCAAAAAGTTGTGGTTCTTGCACATCCAGTGCAGCTTAGTTCTTTCTATATTGTGGCATTTTGAAACAATTTTGTCAAGAGGAGCCAGCACCATTGCAGCCATGCAAAATTCTGCAGGCAACTGTTAGGACAGCTCAGTGACAGCACTAGGGGGATAGTTCGTAATTGTGATATTAAAAAAATACAGTTTTGACTAGTTCAAAGTAACTGAAATATCTTGATTATAATTCCAGATTTGTGACACTTTAACTTGTAGTGGTCAGCGGAAGATTTATCACTCAGGCCAGATCCACCCCCTTTTGGTAACAGTGTGAATAAACGGAGATAAATTGTTCTTTGGTTGATAATTAAACAACAAATCAGATGACGTCATTTGAGATATCTCAAGATGCATTTGACTCTCCAAAACGTGATTTAAGATTTCCTGATTTGTTATTTTCTCCCTGGACATAATATAAAATATAAAACATCATTAAGGGCAGTCAAAATTTAGTAAATAATGTTTGTCTATTCTATTAAAATCTCTAAAATGGGTCTGTATTATGAGTTGTCTTCTCAATTCAGAGGGCCCCAATGTCCCACTTCTTTTGCCTAGTGGTGAAAATTGGAAGTTCAGTTTAATATAATACAACTCAGTGAATAGTTCCGTCTGAAATTGAATGAAAATAGTTGTTTTAATGGTTATATTAGGTCAGATATGTGGCGGTAATGTTTGATTTATTCTTGAAAGGTTTTATCTGTTGCTGTGTAAATGAGTTTTCGGCTGTAATTTAAGGACAGATTCTAATAATATCTGCAGCAGGGTGGGGACTATAAAACTGATAGTTTTAAATTTTTATGTACTGTTTTGCACAGTTTGCTTAACTAAGTATATTCTGTTGTTAAATATTAGAGATTTTGCAGATATATTTTTTTATACATACATTATTTAGATTTACTTATTTTCTTTTCTACCCCTTTTATATAATATAAGAATATCCCTTTATTGTCCCACAATGGGCAAATTTACAGCAGCAGAAAAAGATGATTGAAAATGGTCAACAAATGTGGACCTTAGAAAAATGTATAAGGATAAACAACATAATAGGGAAGAGTTAAGCATATAAACAATACAATGCATGAAAAGTGTTTAACTAATATAAAAACTGGAGAATAAATAACCAATATGCAGCTATGGGTATTTTTACAGTAATGGATATTTGAAAATAGCAACAAAATGACAGCAGCATGTTATTTGTGCTGGACTAAGGTTTCAATCATTACATTTGCTTTTTATCTGTTACGTGCTCACTGCCTCAATTGGCAAATTTATTCCACGGACCTGTTTCCTCTGGCAAACTTTATTTGTTCACTTTATATTAAAAATAAATAAATAAGCAAACAGTTTTTGAAAAATGTTTTCATTCTTTTTCACTGCTTTTGTGTGTCAACTGTTACAGTTGCTAAGCAACAAAGCATATGAACGGTGGAAACCACTTGAAGAATAGACCTGTTAAATTCACAACCAAAACTCTTCGGTCTCCTTATTTTCACGGACTTGAAGGATCCAGTCTAGGTATACCGCGTCCTTGGAGGATGCAGCCCAGGATTTCGAACAGAGCCTGAGTTTGAGCCCCACTCCCACAGACTGCCACCCTGGGTCTCTGAGCAAGACCCTTAACCCTACACAGCTCTCTGGAAGCCCCACAATGGCAGCCCACTGCTCCACAGGGGATGGGTTAAAATACAGAGGTAAATTTCTTCAATGTGAGATCAATAAAGTTTTATAATTATTATTAGTATTATTATTATAATTATTATTATGTAGTGTATTGTTTTTAGGATGATTTACTGTGTTATTTCCCACCATATTTTCCTCTTGGCTTGTGAATACGGAAGAGGATTAGGGCCACTGGAAAAAAAAAAAGTTAACTGATTTTTTAATTTTATTTAAGTTTAATATAGGAAAAAAGTCAGCATTCTGACTTTAATCTCAAATTCCTGACTGTAATACCAGAATTCTGACTTTTGTCCCCGGGAATTCCTGACTTTTTTCTCAAAAATTCACAGTGACTTTAATCTCAAAAGATTCCCGGCTTTTTAAAATCTCAAACTACTGCGCCCCGCCAAAGGTGCAGAGTTACTGCACTTTTAATCTCAGAATTCTGACTTTTTTTCTCCAAATTCTGACTTTAATCAGAATTCTGGAAACTTATTCTCGGGAATTACAGGCTTTCCTCAAATTCTGACTTTAATCTCAAATTCTGACTTTTTTCTCAGAATTCTGAATTTAATCTCAGGAATTCTGACTTTTCTCCAGAATTCTGTGAGATTTAATCTCGAAGAATTCTGACTTTATTCTCAAATTCTGACTTTTCCTCATATTTAGGCTGATTGAATCTCGATTCTGACACCTCTCTGACTTTTCTCAAATTCTGACTTTAATCTCAGAATTCTGAATTTAATCTCCGAAGAATTCTGACTCTTTCAGAATTCTGAGCTTTTTCTCGGAATTCTGAGGATATCTCGAATTTAGATGGATCTTAATGTAGATGGGCAACATGGAGAGAGGAGATATTGGGAACACACAGCTTTACTTTGGCTGGGTATTGAGTTGTTTGGGGTGGCCAGTGACACATTGGTGAGAGCTCTGTGGAATTAAGGCAACTTTACACACATGCCCAAGGGATTTTAAGTATTCCAGCGGAGGCGGGGAGATTAGGAGCCAAAACAGAGAAACTAATCTCCTAAAACAGACACACTGACAGCAGCGGTACAGGCATGTTGAAGTAAACTGTCAGAATTCTGAGATTTAAAAGAGTCGGAAATTTTGAGAGGAAAAAAATAAAATTCACAAACTTTTCCTATGTTAAACAAATAAAATTACAAAATATAAATTTAACTTTTTTTTTTCCGGTAGCCTAATCTTATGTTTTTCAAAATGTATATATTCAGTTTTCCTTGAATCAATTAATGGAAGGCTCTGAAATAAATGTCCACAATATGGGAGGCACATGGCCAGACGTCTGCTTTTCACACTCCTCTCTCTGATTGGACTTCACCCGAGAGTTTCCGATATCTGTACAAAGACCGGATATGACGTAAGACTCCGACTTCTCGGAAGCAGATACGCCTCGAAGCCTAATTGAAGCGAGTTTTTTATTACCTGAAAAGCTTTAAACTTGAACCTGGTCTGTGCGGACAAGATGGCTTATCCAGGATACGGCGGGGTGAGTTAAATGCGTGTTTCTGTTCTTTTTTAACGAGGCGCTCGCGCTAGCCGTTAGCTAGAAAAACAAACTAGCCTGTAGCTTCCTGTGAAAGTTATGAGCTACAGCTGTGCTTTCAGAAGAAAAGATGGTATCTGGTGTCTGGGTCACTTAGGAAAAGGGGCTTAGGGGCAAATAAAATTCATCTAACTTTAAAAAAAAAATAAAGTTTATAGAGTCCTATTAACTTATATCATCTTATATATTTTACTTATAATCTAAGTCAGGCTTCCTCAGATCCAGTCCTTGAGGTCCAATCTTTAAGATATCTGCTTCCAGCACACCTGAGTCCAGAAGATAATCAGGTGATTCAGCAGTGAGTCTGAAGAGGCTGGTTGCACACTGAGGAAACCAAAATTAATCATTTGAAGTCAGGTGTGAACACCCAGAAGTGCTGATTAACCCTACATGGGGCGAAGTTACGGTTTTTGATCGCTTGCATACCCCTTATAAATAGAGCCCCTCAGGCTCAGTGAGGAAGGATAAAGCAAAAGATCTATATCAGCCATTCAGCAAAGATACTGCTACATGGCTGTACATCTTATTTTGGCATTGGACCAATTAGAGGAGGCACAGTTGAAAATGATATATTACCTACTGGAAATGGTTTTTAAAAAAATTAACAAGTCAAGAAAAGAAGGTAAAAAGCTAGTAGATTGGGTTAAAAGTAGTTAAAAGTGTAAGCTAAGGTAGGCTGCAACCCCAAAGCCTAGTATACCCGGGTTTTATAAACCATTCCCTAGCAAAATCGCTCATTGTTTTCTTATCAAATGCACTTGTTATTACAATATATATGGAAGACAAGTTAGGCTTCGTACATCTCCCACATTTTTAACATTTGATCATTTAGGATGAGCCACCGCCAGAATAATGTATTGCCCTACTAGCAAAGTCCCAGTTGAGGGGAGAAAAAGGAGATTAGCTAAGTCAAGAAAAAGGTAAAATTAGAGTATCGGAAATTTAGAGTTTTACCATAAACCTAAGAATAACTGTGAGAGTATATTTAGGATGCCAGTATTATCACCATTAATATAAGGTTCATGTTATTTCCAAAAATAGGTTCTTTTCACTCTGAGTGTTTTTAATGAATTTCTTATTTGGGCAAGTTAGGCGTTTCTTGTTGACATTCATTTTTGCCATTAAAATATCCATATTTTTTCCAGAATGTTACAAAGGTAATAAGTTTTTTCCTGCATTCTAATAGCTTATTGGCTGGAAATACATTTTTCAAAGTATTTCACTTAGTGCCCTGTAAAGGGCTAAGGAGCCCTATAACGTAACTCAAACAGGGGAGAATTCCAGGGGTTTTTAACGTTGTTTCTTGGCAAAGCCAGGAGGGCTTAATCAAGAAGTATCAGTCTAAAGCAAATGTCAGTTTTTTTCTACTGTTAATTGTATTTTATTACCCCGCTTTTTTTTAGCAATGAATTAACCTTTTAATTGTTCTTAGCCACTTTGAAATGGCAATAAAACATAATTAATATAATCACTGTGAAACTTCATCATAGCAAAATGTTTTTTACTCTAAAAGACCTGTTAAAAATAATCATACCCTCGATTTAAAACTTAACAAAACAAAGCAGATATTGAAACATTTTGGAGGATTAAAGAAAAACCCTAATAAATTAACCAAAACAATCAAATTACTTGACAATTTTAACCCAAATGTAAAAAGCTATAAGTGTGTTAATTTATATCTTGTATTACTTGTTTTTTAAGAGATCTCAGATAGTTATATGCTTTCTTTTATTAAATGTCAAAGGTCTTGCTACAGATCTCCTCATCTGATTGGTTGTTAGCTGGGCTGTAGGTCTATGTCAGATTGGGATCTTCTCCCAGCTTCGGCTTATTACTGAGTCTGGATTCTGCATCAGGTCTACAACATGTCAAGGCAATTTTTTCCCCCATGTTCTCCCACGTTTAAACCCTTACTCCATCCATTTATTCTGAATGTTCCACCCAGGCTCAGACGGGGAACGATTTTCGTCCCTGTCAAAGCAGAAATGCATTTAGCTTTTTCATAAAAGTGCAGCGAGATGTCACAGCCACAAAGAATGTATGCAGATGACCACAGCTTTATAGAAACGGATGTAAAAGCTCTTTGGTTGTTCTATAGTCACCCATAAACTAGAGGCTTATATCTGCTAGCTTAACAAGGAAAAATAATATATTTTCTGTGAAATCTCAGTGTGAATGCTGTATGTTGAATTCTTAAGCTGAAAGCTGGCAGAAACTATCTGAACTTTACCACAGAAAACCTATTAAACCGTAATACATTAACAGTTTGACCTAAACCAGTGTTAGCAGAAAGATTAGCGGAGAACAAGGAAGACTATCAGCTAAGTACTGCTTAACAAACTGAAATTGCCTCAACAATTACTGAATTGTAATTATTGAAAGAAAAGTCAGAGAGCCGGTGAAGAACTGTGCATTGAATGAGGAACTAAGTGTTAAAACTGAAAGCCTGAATAGCTTGAGAAGCTGAAGTTTCCTCAGAAAAACTACTAGCTAGACAGACGATGAGAAATAGATGGTGCAGCAGACAGATATGCACAGATTAACGGCAGGAAACGAGAAATGGTTTTAAATACTTTTTTTGAAAGAACATAAACACGTTTCCATATTTAATTTATTTATCCTCAAATCATGACTGACAGACGAGAGTTAGAGAGACGAACATACAGACAAAAATAGGCAGAGAAATTCAGAACAAAATGTTGATGCAAATTAATGAGGCGAGGTACGGAGGTAGTAGATGAAGAAATTGGTGTGAGAAATAAATGTCAACTAATTTAGTAATCGATTAATCGTTAACTGGAGTATAGAGTCTCTAAAACATGCTTTTAGCTGACAGAGATTCCCACTGAGCAGTAATTATATCAAAATGTCATGGAAAATGAATTTTCGCAATGCAAGATTTAAAAAATTTCTAAAAAACTTCTCAAGCAGAAAGCTTTACACACCTTGGTTTACCTTTAGAAAATTTCCTTTATGAACCTTTTTCTCTGATTTATTAATCGATTAATCAAACTACAGTTTAATCAATTTGCAAAATAATTGTTAGTTACAGACCTAATTAAAAGTAGAAATAACGATATAGAAAAAAGCTTATCGATTAAAAAGCACATTTATCGGGGACATCATAATTATTGGAAAAGATTTGAAAACCATATTTTATGTGCAGCTCTGTACGGTCATTTTATAATATTGCTAAATGATTTTAATTTTAATAAAGTACAAACACAAATCTTTATTTAAAACAACTTTTGAACCATAACAGAATTGTTTTAAAGGAAAAATAACTTAAGAGACCTAGGGTTATGTTAATAAATACTGACAAAGAATAAACTAAAGTGACCAAAATAAATATAACAAATAAAAATTCCCGAAGATTCCTCGGAGGACGATGTAGAGCCGTACTCAGACTCATACAGAGCCTAAACAGCTCGTACTCCTGCGGGTGTGAGCGGCTGAGATGATAAAACAAGTTGCTTGTGTTTAGGGCTGCAACAACGAATCGATAAAATCGATAAAAATCGACTTTTAAAAGCGTTGGCAACGAATTTCATCATCGATTAGTTGTGTCGCGCGATTATTGCGTCATCCGCCGCGCCGTCATCACTGCCTCATGACTGAAAGAGGAAGAAAAAAAAATATGGCAGAGCGAGCCAGCGCCGCAGGTGCAGTGTTGCCAACTCAGCGACTTTTCAGACCCCTCCAGCGACTATTTTTCAAAAAAGCGACTAGCGACAAATCTGGCGACTTTTTTCGGTGTCACTGGCGGCTTTTGGAGACTCTTACGTGAAAGCATGTATCGTTCCTACTCTGCTGTGGGGCGCCTCCCCCACCCCAACCGCGTTTTCCCGCAGGAGTCCCTCTCAGCGCTACAGTCAGAGCCTCAGCGTCCAGACTGCAAATGAAGCCCGCATCCACCAGGATTGATGGCGCAAATTGATCACAATAATTAAAATAGCCTGCGCTTTGTAAAGTGAAAAAAGTTGTAACATGCAACTTTTTTCAAAAGAAATGAACATGGCACGGAACCACCATGTTTGTTTGGTTTTAAAGTGGGGAAACGTAACGTTAGTTTCTCAGGTAGCTCATCTGATGCTTTCCTTACCGTGTTAGTAGGTTACAGACAGTGATAAGGTTGGCTACTTATTTTACTTTTAATTTCATTTGAATTAGCTCAAGCAGCGTTTATATTTTCTTTATAAATAAATGAACTTGCAAATTATGAGGGCAAGGCTTTTAAAGTTTAAATCTTCTGGCAAAGATAAAGTAAAGAGGATCCTGCAATTTATGGAAGTAAAGCAGAATAAAATCCAGCAAGATCAGTAATATGTCAATTAATTATCTGCCACATTCCCATGTAAATATCTGTCTTTGGAGGATGTGTTTTTTAGCACCCCTAGTTCTCTCATTTTTATTCCAAATACAATTTATAATTTGAATCACAGGGCTATTTTTATCTCTATGGTTCAGTATTTTCTCAAGTAGCAACTTTAACTGCTATACTTTCCTGTCTTAAAAGGCAGAACTCTTCTAGTCTAAAAAAACTCATTTGTTGAAATGGGGGGGCCTATTTTTTGAACCCCTTAGGGGCTTTTAAAAACAAAAATGTCTTTTTTTGCGCTTTATGAAACAAAGTAGCCTATATTTTGTGGATGTACAGCTACATTTCTCATGTAAGTTTGCGTAGTTTTAACATAAACATTTATTTTTCATATTGCACCAGTACAGTTAATGAGCAACCTGTACTTGTGTGCTTGTTTGTTCTGTCTAAAATGTTTATTTTGGAATAAAGAGGTTAATATAAAAAATATTTTTTGTCCGATTCATCGATTAATCGAAAAAATAATCGTCCGATTCATCGATTTTTAAAATAATCGTTAGTTGCAGCCCTACTTGTGTTACCAGACTTAGTTTTCACTGGTTCCCTACAAATTTTACAGATGACTGTGGTTTGTTTTTTGTCCGACTTGCCATGACCGAAATACTGCCAAACTGGCGAACTACGAAAACCTTTCATTGGAACAATTTCCTTCGCCTCTCCTTGCTGTGACACCTTCACGCGCTCTGTGTTGTTGTTTGAGCTGTATGCTATTTTTTCCTATTGTGCCACACTTCTATCGATAATCGATATATATCGTTATTGAATTATCGCTCAGGCCTTATTAAAAAATATAATCTGATGCAGGGAGAGAAACCTCTACATAAGCGAGCAGGATCCTGTCAGTGTTTATGTTTCAGTTTGTCTGCGGAAGTTTATATTTTCAACTTCCAGGGTGTACATTTAAACTGAAACATGTTGGAAAGTCAGAATTGCGAGTTGGAAGGTTGGACGGTGCCTTAAATTAAATAAATAAATGATGTTCAAAGGTTTAAAATCTCTGTTTGATTCCTCCTCAGTACGGTGGCCCCATGCCAGGGATGCCAGCCCAAGGAATGCCCGGAGGACCCATGGGGGGGCCCATGGGAGGCCCTATGGGAGGCCCCATGCCTGGGCAGATGGGTGGACCCATGGGAGGCCAGGCGCCCCCTGGAGGATATGGGGGGTATGGAGGAGGCTTCCAGGGTGGATTTGGCGCCCCAGCTGCCAATGATCCAATGTGGGGTTACTTCACCGCTATAGCTGGACAGGTAAGCGTAGGTGGGCTGCATGTCGTAACCATGTGAAATTCTTTAGAACGGAGGTTTCAGTTTTTTTTCTTGGGCTTAGCTGGCTTTATTGTTGCAAGCCCAGACGAGTCTTTAGACATAAAAAAAAAAAATTCCAAACATTTTCTTCTTTTCAGTTTGATTTTATTCAGAGAAATCTGACAGGAAAATTGGTAAAATGTTTAAAAGTTGGAATTTAAATCCCTGACAGCTGCATGACAGACTAATAAAAAGCATATTTACATGGGGCCCTCGCTCTGTCTCTAAACTCTGAAACATAAATCCAGCATGGTGTCCGTATTGACTGCTGGTAGCGGACGCCGATGACACATGTCTGTCCCTGATCTGTGCAGGATGGAGAAGTGGACGCAGAGGAGCTCCAGAGGTGTCTGACTCAGGCTGGATTCACAGGCAGCTACAACCGTAAGTTGACCTGCTTTTCTTGTGACGTGGAAGAACTCGAACGCTGAAACCAAATGAACTAGAAAAATACACATTTAAATAGAATAAACATTTCCTGTTCTAGATTTTCTAATTGGTAGATGCCAGACCAATGAGTTTTATTTATGTTTTTACACAATAAGATTACTGTAACTTTTCTTTTTAAATGCATGAGCCTAAAATATGACGACGATAATCCTATGACGTCTGATCGAGTCATACATAACATTTAAGTGGAATGAAGACTCACCTGTTGCATCTAAAGAAGCCGTTCCTTTAAAAACAAACAAATAGTTTTTCAACATGTCAAGACTTTAACTTTAGCTGCCCATCCCTGTCTGATGGAACTAAAGCAGAGGAGTTTGACTATAAATGGGGAAGCTTGCAAAGCTTTCTAGTTGTGAAGTACAGGGGTGGCTGCATGATGTTGTGCAGGTTAGGAACTAGTGCATTTCACAAAAATGGGAAGTGAAATAAAGCAAGATTTCAGCAGATCAGCCTGGATGTTTAGACACAGATGAGTTTCTTTATATTCAAATATCCTACGCCTCATATCAGGTTACTTAGAAAGTCAACGTTTAGCCTTCAGAAGTGCTCATCCCAGGGGAAAATGGTGGCCATAGATTGGTCCAGTATTCCAAACATTACCAGACGCTTATAGGAGGAATACCAAAACGTTTGTCAGAAGTTAGAATATTAAAGAAATGTAAGGAAGGTTTGGGAATTTTAAAATGGTAATAACACCATTTCTTTCTCATTATTCTGGACTGTAGAAGAATTTTTATTTTTAACCAACTTCAAGAAAATGAGGTTGGTCAGGCTTTATGTCAGTTTTGAGGGGGGAAAAAAGGGGGGGTTTTCGTACACTCTATGTAAATATGTGGTTTGAGCTTTAGACTGCAGTTAAATCTTGTGGTTTAGTGGCATTAGATATTCTCAGTTCCTCCTCTGCATGAAAGAACAATGAATGCTCCGGTATTTGAGTCTCTAACAATCCAGGAACACGTTTGACCTGTTCTTATTAGGTATGTTTACCGTTCAGAAGCCAAACATGTGATAAGCTAATCTTATTGAAGGCATAAAATCATTAAAACAAACAGTAGACGGTATAATAAAGATAATATAAAATCATGATGGGCTACAGACACAGGTTTATTACTAACCTGAATCTGCACCTTTAGTGATTAAAACAGTTAAATGATTCAGACGCATCTTCTGGTCGTCTTGGTTTCCTGTCCCATTAGATCGTTTTTAACTGACTTCACCAATCAATGAAACACGGTGGAGGAAGCATTATGCTCAGGGGTGAATGGAGCTGTATAAAGGGGAGTTATTTAATAAAGTTTTAGAGTGGGTCATATGTTCACCTTCCAGCTGAAAAACAACCTTAAACATCCAGACAGCATTTTCATCCCTTCTGTTAGAGTGGCCTAGTCAAAGTCTGGAACTTTATCCAATTACAAAACTGCAGCAATACCCAGAGATGTTGATTTTCACATGATCGGATTGAGCTTGAGCTGTTCTTTGTCTTTATAATTCTGAAGATACGCCTTAAATTACCTGGATGTTAATTGTGGTCATAATAATCTGATTTATGGAGCTAAATTGGGGCCAACAAAGAACTAACTAACCTAATTAAGTTTTTTTCTTTTCTTTTTTTTTAAGAAAATATTTTTAAACTTAAAGTTAAAACTACTTTTTCCTCTCATGGCTTCAATCGTATGACCTTATTTTGTGTGGTGGGCGGGGCCTCCGATGACAGGTGTGGAAACATGACTAACAGCTAAACATAGCGACAGAATAACATGTTCCCAGCTGATGCGTTCAAAGACAGTGGGAACCGGAAACATTTTTAAAACCTTAATCTTCTACCTGTATGTGACTAGTTTAAAAAAATAGTATGTTTCAACAAATAAAAGCAAATTCCATGAATACATGACCTGAAGATTTGCAGCTGTTATTTTACCAGAAGATTATAAAAATATAAAAAAAAATAGAACTAGAAGAAGAAAATTAAGGATAAAACCAAATAATGATTACTAGCTAAATTATTATTAATGTTTGGCTGTTTAAAAATCCAGGGAGTTTTCTTTAGCTAATTGTAGTAATTTAGACCATAAGCAGAATTATTAATCACCGATCAAAACATTGACTCTTTTCATTCAAATGCAAACAAAGGATGGTGGTTCTGGCTCTGAGTGATAGATCGTTCATTGCATAAAATAACAACAAAAGACCAATAGTACCTTTATTAGCCATTGATCAAACAGTATTATTGTATCTAATAACTAAGCAAACACTACATCCATACTGAAAACAAGCTCAAGTAAGAAATGAAACAAAGAGTTCGTTCAAAAGCCTCTGAGTTTTAAGGTCTAATGCATTCAAGGTTGCCTTAAAATCGCAGCAGATAAATGTGAATAACTTTGTAGCTTTTTCAATTCAAAATGTCAGAATCAGCGTTGAGTTTAAAGTTTTATATACTAGCCCAAAAACTTGTTTTGGCCTTTTGAAAACAAACTTTAAATCTTATGAATGAGGGAGTCGCTTTTTCTCGTCGCTTTGTTGTTTTGGCTTCTTTTGACTCTCCATTCCTAAGGGCGCTTCACCTGTTCTTCTGGTTTAATTTGCATGTTTTCCAGACACTTATGTTGACATTTGCACTTTCCCCTATTCTCTAGCCTTTTTCTCTCAGTATTCAGACTTCTTTTCTGAACATACGGCTTTACGATCAACCGGAAGCAAATCTGTGCAAATATATCGCAATTTAATATATTTGACAAAAAAGTACGTTTATAAAAACAATTTCTTTTTTTTAATAAAGCATTTTAAATGCCACGATAATCACAAATGTAATTAATTTTAATGCAAATTAATGCCTTAATTTAGAAAATAATAACGTAATGACTTGTGGAAACCCTGTATATGGACCCAGTTTATCTCCACTGGGTTTGAATTGACTCAGCAGGGATGAATGAATGAAGCTTTAGGAGTTACAATGATTCATCCAAAGTCCAGAACGCAGCCTTTGATAAGATGTTTGCTTCAAGTTGTGAGCTCATTATGAGGTGACCATGGCGTTTTCACACAGTCCTTCAGTTTAGTTCTGTTAATATGTGACTATAGGTGTTAGGATCACTTCTCTTAAACCTCCAGACTCTTACTGTTGAAGTTGGTGTTAGAAAGATGTTTGGTTACTCTCTGATGAACAAGATAAATTAATCTTAAGTGTAGCATGTCTTTGTTTTCAGCTGTAGGTGTAGATGGCTCTATGGTGCAGCATCAGTAAATGTCTGCCACCAGTGTGTAATTTAAGCTCAGCATAAATCTAGAGGGGTTGAAGTGGCAGCAGGTCGGGTTGGTTTTTGAGAAAAATATTTTAGACTACATTTTTTTTTGTTTTCTTTTTATTGAGCATCAGTGATATATTACGTTGTATCAAATACAAGTGACACATTAATATTTTAACCCCCGATCCAAAGAACATGTTGGACAACAATCCAGTAAGAGAAAATAATTGAAGGTAATGCAAAAACAAATAAGAACAATAAAAAATAAATACTGTGGAGCTGTGCACTAAACAAGAAATGGTTCACATGGATTCAATCATGATGACCAATGCAAGTTTTAAAGGGGGGTCATAAGAATGATTCTATAAAGGGGTATTTTACAGTCCTTAAAGGAATAGATACACCCAAAAACATGATTAGCCTTCATTTTCTACTCACACCCCCATGCTGAACAACACTCTGAATTACTTTTGATATCTCCAAATGCATCTGGAAGTCTGGGAGGCTTCTTTGCTGTAGCATTCCACAAATAATGGAGGTTATATATTGTGCCCGAGCTGAAAAGGTCATAAAAGTCCACAAAAAGCATTAATATTCCTCCATACTGCTCGTCCAATGTATTCCAAGTGTCCTGAGTGGTAGCATCAAAATTTACTTTCAAACAAGGAAAAGTCATTTAGAAACGTTTTTAGAGCATAAACAGTAGTGTATAGGATTTTCCTGAAAGCGCCAAATGAATGAAAATGAAGACTAATCCTTCAGCTTTGGGTGTATCTGGTCCTACAGGTCTCTGAATAGGGTGTGTAACATTGAGTTTGGGCTAAAAATGACATATAGTTGCTGTTCTGAGCCCTAATGCAAGCCTGGTTAAAGCGACAGAATGAAAGCATTCCTTTTTATGGTGTGCTCATTAATATTTAGATGAGCTGTGCCTGATTGGTTGGTTTACAACGCGAGCAAAGCTGTCGAGCAAAGGCTCATCATAGCAACAAGCGCTTTCATTCACTGGAAACATCACGCTGTGATATGGTAGGGTGACAGACATCCTCTTTTTACTTACGTATGCAAATCAAATGGATTAGCCGTTTTATGGTGGGAAGTTTAAATTGTGAATTTAGAAAAGGCGGTCGATGGGTTTGAACTTCTGTCGTCCATTTCACCCCGTTGAACTTCTCGTTACTCATCATGACAATGGGAAACTTGGTTTTGCTTTCTGTGAGCCCTTTAAGTTTACCTAATTGCGTCAGCATTGGATCCTGGACAGAGAAGAATTTGTTCCTTGACCCCCTGATAGTATATTGTATTTTCTCTAATTCTATGAATTGTGTCAGGGTGCTAAACCACAGAAATAATGTGGGTGGATTTTTTAGTTTCCAATGCAATAATATGTTCTAAATGCATACAGCGTTGTGAACGCAATTATGTTTTATAGCTTTTCCTTAGTGTTGCATGTCTTCTATCTGTTTTATCAGATACGGCCATAAGTACGTTGGGTTGGAGATTAGTATTCAATGCTTCTGACAAGGTTTTAAAGATGGTTGACCAACAGGTTGCCAGGGTTGAACATGACCGAAACATCTGCGCTCAATCAGCAGGAGTGTTTTGCCACCTGTTGCAGCTTGCATCTGTGTTAGGATATATTTTAGCCAGTATTGGTTTGGAGTAGTGGATGCGATGTAGGGTTTTGAAGTGTATAATGCTTAGCTTGGCACAGGAAGTTCTGTTGTTTACTCTTAATATAGCGCTCTCCCAAGTGTCCTCTTCCAAGTCCTCCCAAACTCTGCTCTGATCTTTGACAGTGTTGTGTTTTTAAAAGAAATTATACAATCTCTAATTCTGGAGACCTGTCTTTTAGAATTGAACTAATTTTAATAGATCCTTTAGATCAGAAGTTGATGTTATGTATCGGAAATTGGAATCATGATGTTAAAGGAGCTGGTGGACTTTGAATGATCAAAATAAGCTAGATATAGGATGGTTGGACCAAATTTGTGTGATAAATCTTCAAAGCTTGCAAAGGTACAGTTTATTCACATGTCTCGTCTCTGCCAGAGAACAAATTCAGATTCTACCTAGCTGGGGGGAAAACACCCTCACATTTCGAAGCTTTTCATGACTATAGGATTGTTGGTGTATTGTGAGGGGAGCTAGAAGTGAACAGGGTCCTGAGAGAAGTGAAGATGCAAGATTCACCTTCAAAGTGGAACCAGTCTGCATCGGGAGTGTGGATTGTCACCGTGTTCATAGACAGACCCACTTGATTTTAAAAAGGAAAAATTCGGTTTTAACACACAGCCCATTTTAGATTGGCCCGATTGGTCCTGTGCTCTGCTATTTGACCATGCAGAATCCCCTGGCTGCTTTAGAATGGCTTTGATAGACATGTCCGATAATCTTAAAACAACCTTAAGCGTTCTTTTTTTAAAATATGCTACTCACCGGTGCGTCAGCGCTGTTCAATGGCGTTCCAAAAAGTTTAGGTGAAGAAAAACCGTTCCTATAGCATTGTTTTATTTAGCATTTTAGTAAATCCCAGAATTTTTTTTCGATACATCACAACCGGCTTATAAACTTCAGCTTCCGTTCGGAAAGCGAGGAAGCGTTGCAAACTTCCAGACCACTAGTCTGGACCGGCGGTGATCTGTCTACTCCGACGTCAAAGGTCAGACTCCTCAAGTACTAGGTATTCCATTTTTCAGAAATTTTAAAGTGTTTAACAGAGGCGTTAGCACCTCGGCGTCCGGGTACACAAGTGAAGCAGAAACACTTGGGCCTCGCGAAAAGACTACAACTAAGGCTTAAACAGGCCCCATTTCGTTTCGGTGGCGGGAGGGATTATTGGCTATTCTAACAGAACTCAATGGGATTTACAAAAATGCTAAATAAAAACACTACAGGAGCGTTTACGTTTCTTCCGCGAAACTTTTTGAGCGTCATTGAACAGGCGCTGACGACCCGGTGAGTAACATATTTTAAGAAGCGTTTAAGGTTGTTTTAAGGACATTGCTCCGGACATACACTATGGAAGCCATTCTGGAAGCAACCAGGGGGGATTCTGCATGAGCCAAATAGCGAGAAGACCAATCGTCAAAATTTTGGTGTCGATCGTTCGATTTCATCCTGGACACTACAGAAAAGAGGCTAAAAGTGTTAAAAACCGGAATTTTCCTTTAATAGGAGACCTTCTGTTTTTTTTTCAGTTAAGAGCAAATTATATTGTTTGGAGGTCCAGCTTCCTCTTCTAGGGCTCAAGGGAAGGAGAAAGAGTATTGAGCTTCCATCATAGATATTGCTTTAATAAGCTCCTCTTGCTAAGCTCTTTTCATCATGTTTATATTAGCTGAGTACGATATGCAGCTGTTAGTGTTTTCCACAGTAGAGAAGGACAAATGTCATTCTTTTTGCAGGAATTTATAACGTCATCTTTTTTTTTGGGATATCATTTCACAAAAGCTCTCAGTCTAGTTTCCATGGGATGAAGGTAACTGGTAGAGAGTTAATGCAAGTTAGAGTAATACAGGGGCATGGTCTGACTCTGCTATAGACGAATAATTCAAGGTTATGGTAGAAGGGGAAAAAAAAAAAAACAACAAAAAAGTATTTTGATCTTCATAAGAGGACTGTACAGTGAACTTATTCCTCCTTTTTTGTATCTTTGCAGCATTTAGCTTGGAGACCTGCAGGATCATGATTGCCATGCTAGATGTATCCTTTGCCAGGACGCCTCTCTGGGGTGAATGAGTTTTAAACCTCCTCTGTTGCAGTTTAGTAAACCTTAGCCAGACTCTCTCCAGCGGGACTTCACAGGGAAGATGGGTTTCAACGAGTTCAAGGAGCTGTTCACGGCTCTCAACGGCTGGAAGCAGAACTTTATGATGTTTGACCAGGACCGCAGCGGAACAGTAGAACCTCATGAGATGTCCCAGGCCATCAATGCTATGGGTGAGGGATAGAACTGTTCATGATGATGGATCCCTGCTAAATGACGGCTCCTGTGCTCAAACTCTCTTATGGGTGAATTTCAACTTGCAAGTACAAATTTGGATTCTTCTGCATCTCACCTGACCCACCGGGTCGCCGGCGACACGTCATCATAAAACGCTACAACAAAGGAGGCAGAATCTACTTTGACGACTACGTGGCGTGCTGCGTTAAACTGCGAGCTCTAACAGGTATGAACGCGGCATCTGATTGAGCCTTTACTAACTGAAATTATGACGGTTGAATTCCTGTCTTCACCGCTTCCTTTTTCCCGTTTCAGACAATTTCAGGCGGAGGGATACCATGCAGCAGGGCGCCGTCTCCTTCAGATACGATGATGTAAGTAGACTCCTTTTGTCTTCCTCCTTTTTCCAAAACATTCATCCCGCTCCTATTTCCCCATATTCTCATCTCAACGCCAAATATTTCTTATATAACGACACAAAGCATAATTAAGGTGAAGGTGAATGAGGCATGGCTTTTAAAATCTTTGGAAAATATAAATCTAAGCCCCTTATTAAAAGCTAACATTAATTCTCATACAGAGGAATGGTTTTAAATGTTTTAAACGTTCTCTCTAGATCAGCTCGTCTCTGTAAAGTTAAATTTTTCTTTTGTATTCAAGCTCTAGCTCAATGTTTGTTTATACTAACATGTTGGGGTGTCTCGCTGGTCCATAAAAGCGCCGTAGATATTTCTACTTGACACGGCGGTAGGTGAAGTGGAAATGCCGTAAAAAGAGGAGAAACTGTTGACATCACTCTTCCAAAATGGCAGCGAACAATAGTGTCAATGATCATGAATAGGTGGTGTGCTTGTGGTAGAATGTGCAAAATATATTTTAGATAAAAAGTTTTGATTAAAAAAAGAACAAAAAACTTTGCTTAATGACTCACTGCTTTAAATATTTGATTTTAGTTTGCATGTAATAAAAAAAATCTAAATCCAGTGGCTGTTTGCGACAACAGAAAAAAGTTTCTTCAGTCCTTCCGCTTTGAATGAGGTCTTTGCCTCCTGTTTTAACTTTGTGTTCTGCCACCCGCTGCAGCTGGTGTTGTGTTAGATCAGCATACCCATAGTCGATACGCATGTGCAAGATGTCAGATTTGCATACGCCTATGCTAGTCTGACACTACAAACGTCAGATCAGCATACCCTGTTCATCCCTTTAGTTTTGTATGAAAAATGCACGTAAAACTACCTAAATGGGTATATATCCCTTTAGTCATGTACAAAAAACAATTTAATTACTTACTTTTTGAAGCGTATGGTGATCTACGACGAAGTATTAGGGCCACACATGAAGAGAAAAAATATTTTTGCCATGACGAGATTAAACTCGACATGTCGACTTTAAACTCAACATTTCGAGAATAAAGTTGAAATGTCATGTTGAGTTTAATCTCGACGTGTCGACAATAAAGTGGAAATTAGTTCAAGAGAGCCAACCGCTGCACAGGATACACGCACAGAATCCTATACAGTTGCAGCACGTCAAAGACTACCTTCACTCTTAAAACGCAGACTGCAGCTTTGGAGCGCGGTTGCTCTTTTCTCCAAACTTTGGAATGTCAAGATTAAAGTCGCCACGATATATCAACTTTATTCTCGAAATGGCGAGTTTAAAGTCGACAGGGCGAGTTTAATCTCGTCATGGCAAAAATATTTTTTCTCTTCATGTATGGCCCTAATACTCCGTCGTAGTGATCTGACCTGAAATTGCTTTTTTTTCGTACATGACTAAAGGGTTACATGTAGCCTAATAAACTAAACTAAATGTGATATTAAATGTGTGATTTAGTCTGGCCCGGATGAATGAGACATCAGAAGATTGTTGATGAGAACAACTCGTTGTTTTTCAACCATGTCTGTGCCTCTTGACCAATACTCTGACCAATGAGCGGAACTGACTGTGATGTAGTACGCACGACAGAAAGTAAACAAGCAGCCTGACGGTAAAACACATTGTACGCCCTTTTAAAAAAATGAATGAGCTTGTGTAACTATTCCGCTAACGCTAACGAAAACCCCAAGTCTAATCCTTCCAAAACCATTCCAAAGCTGAGTCAAATGAAAACTGCTCAATAGTGGTTGCCATATCTTCCTTGTTTTGCTTTCTCCATGCCCTCAAAACCCCCTGCCACTTTGCATCCAGAAATTCAAAACACATTCTGCTGTGATTGGCCCGCCAGTTCCAGGCTTGGGGCTTTGATCGAGGCTAGACCACCGCAGGCAAACACATCTTACGCTAAGGGTGGGGCTAGCTTACCGGGCTAGGATACGCCGCCATTTGAGTGTATATTTTTGTACAAAACTAAAGGGATAAATGGGTATGCTGATCTGTTTGTGTCAGACTAGCAAACGCATATGCATTCTGACGTCTTGTGTATTGATTATGGGTTTGCTGATCTGACAGACCACTGCCCTGCAATGAGGGGCGATTCCTCTGAGCATATTAGCAATGGTATCTAGGGAGAAGGACTGGGAGATTAATCAATTCAATTCTCCTGTTAATGAAAATGTTTGGAAAACCTGGACTTTTTTTCCCCCTCAATCTGCGACTCAGGCTTTTGTAGCTCAGAGGAACATCAGTGAATCGATCTTTGCTTGTTCAGGTGTTTTATAAAATATGTGAATCAGGAAATTGTCTATATAATAAAAATGAACGATTGTTTTTTTTCTACTTAAACAACTTTTTAAATATTTTTTTTATTTAAAAGGTCAGTGAATAACATGGATGCATAAACACCTAATTTCATTTCAGTGTTAAATCTCTGTTTAAAGTAACAGATTATAATTCAAAATGTCTGATTTTCTTTATTCTGACCCCGCTGATTTTTAATTGGTTACATCTGATTCAGAGTATAGGGTGAGGTCAACATGTTTCTGTCAAGCCTTGCTCCATTTTCCTTCTACTTTATATTAATATGTAGAATCTAATTTAAATAAAAGGCATCTATTTTCAAAAACTTTTTAAATGTTTTTTAAAATTTGCTGTAGCTCTAAATTATCTATAAAAAAACCCATCTACTTTGTTTGTAGTCATTCCCAGCTGTTTATATCCAAAGGACTTTTTATTTACTAGTATATATTACAAGTACTTTCCAGAATCTTCATGTTTAAACCTGCCGTTATCTTGTGGCGCTGCACTTAGACTTTGCGCTCTCGTTAAAGACCAGATTTATTTTTTTCCCTGTCAGATTGCTGATTCACCAGAAAACTAACACTTTCTTGTTCCCTCTCTCTCTTTAGTTCATCGTTTGCACGATGTCTGTCTAAGCAGCGCCCCCTGCCCCACACCAAGAGGTCAGAGCGTTCAGGTCAGTGCCTCACAGGAATGCTACCGGAGGCCAGTATACGAGACGGCAGGAAACGACTCCATGTTTGTAACGCTTCAGTGTGTTCCGTACTTCTAAAGCAAATGCAGCATTATTCACAGCTTAACCTTTAAATTAGAACCTAAATATCTGTATTTAATAATCTACCTGTAGTTTCTTTATTAGATATATATATACAATGAATTTATACATAAATAACGGTGATACCTGTTGTGCCATTATCTTAATATGCTCGTATTCAGATTTTTCTTTTTATATAAAGTTTACATGTACAATAATGCTTGTAGAGGAAACCCTGAACTAGTGATTTAAATTAGATCTTTAACCAATTACAGCATAATTAATGTTATATTTACCTGTCGGTGCCTAAAATACTGCGCTCCCAAAACAGCCAAGCACTCACAGCTCTGTAAGAAACTCCTCATTTTTTGTTACAATAAAAAAAACACAGTTTACTCTGTATTCATTTTCTTTATTCATTTATACAATTGTGCATTTTTCCAGTCTATTTACACAATATATATATATGTAATTTCTTTAAATATAGTCAACAGAAACATTCAAATCAGCTGTTTAGTGTCGCGTTGTATAAAATACAGTGGCAAACGTTTAAAAAAATGCATAAAAACAATTGAACAGCACTAGATTTAAAAAGTGACGTTTAGATCCAGTACAGCAAAGGTTGCTTATCTCTGTGCAAAACTTTGCAAATCGCACAAAAAGTTCAGCAGAGTCCGACTTCAGGAACGTTTGTTCTGCATCTCAAGTAAGAAGAATCCTCACATTATTTCGCATCTTTAATTTAGAGTTTTCTTCTAGGGGAGGGTCTGCATGCACTATCAAACCGTGTACAGTAAATGCAACATGCATTTCTGCTTACCCCACATCCAGCTTGCTACAATAAGAGGCAGTGCATCCAGCATCATCATCAGGCTTAGAAACCATAGAAAACTGACAACCGATGAAATCGCTAGGTTTTAGAAAAATAGGTCTATGGTCCTTCCATGTGCCGTCTCCATGCAAATAATGAGCCGTTATTTGACTAAATTTGTTCACAGAACTAAAAAAAAAAAAACCCCCACTAACTTCCTCATGCAGTTTGATGTAACATGACCGAGTAGACCTACATGTGACAGCAGAGGACCTTTTAGTTGCATTGCACTGATGCTATTTATAAAGGCTAGAGCAGGTGAGTAAAGCTAAGGCTGTTGGAGGCCAAACTTTTTTTTTTTCTAATTATGCTTTCTTTTAGGAAGTTGTAGTTTTTCAGGATATAATGGAAGACCTAAAGCATGCACCAAATCCCCCGTCTCCAGCAGTTCCAGCTCACTGTGAAGATAAATGGGTTGCTTCTGGCTGTAGAGTTTTGCAGGTAAATGTTAAAAGGGATTCACAACTAGTTTTAACGATAGACTTTCAGATGTAAATGCAGTTAAAATACTCTAAGCCAGTGTTTGTTCAAGCCCTGGTCCTCAAGGCCCACTGCTCTGCATGTTTTGGATATTTCTGAGCTTCAGCACACCTGATTCAGATGATTGCAGTTCAGCAAGGCTGATAATCTGCTATCAGTGATAACAGGTATTAATGATAATATCACTTTATCTAGAGCAAACTCTATGAGACTCAAGGGATATACTACTTTACTTTATGTAGTTATAAGACAGGGGTGTCAAACTGGTTCCAGAAAGGGCCGTGTGGCTGCAGGTTCTCTTACCAACCAAGCAATAGCAAACCAGACTCAAGTCATCTCATCAAGGGAGTCCAGTGTGAACATGATGACTTGATGATATGACAGGAGTCTGGTGTGCTATTGTTTGGTGGAAAGAAAACCTGTAGCCACACGGCCCTTTCTGGAACCAGTTTGACACCTGTGTTAGAAGATATTGGCCGTTTCTCAATTCACAAGAACGTTTTTTGATAACACAGGAAAGTATGGACTCTGGGAGAATGGGAACGCACAGCATAAATCTGGGTCAATTGGAACAGAAGCGTACTAGGGGCCGAGAACAACATCCGGAGGCTAAGTTTGATGATGTTGCAGCAATGCATTCTGGGTTAAAGATGTATGCTAGCTCCATATAACTAAATAAACCTTTTGAGTCTGAAGCGCTTGTCACTACATGATCCGTCCTAGAAGCACGATCGGTTCTGCACATCCAGATATACTTCCGGATTGTCGTCAATTTTATTTAGTTAAAAATACCTTAGTGATGTTTTCCCTCCCGAAAAATGGTAAACGTACTAAAATATAATGTATTAAAGGTTAATAATGTATTTCTTGAGAAAATAAATGCCTTAGATTCCTGTTTTATCACTCGTCTCTGCCCGATCTGCACCAGAAATGGGATCCTACGCCACTTCTGGGAGCTTTGGAGTTTTATCCTTATGCTATATAGTGCGTAATCTAAAGAAAGAAACCACTAAAATGCAGATAAACATTGTTTAATTGTATTTTGCCCGACTGCTCTGAGCATGTCCCATGATGACGTCAGAGAAGCAGTTTAACGGAGAAAATGTAAAAAGCATAAAACAATTTTTACAGATGTGTATTACTATTTTTTAGTAAGTTAAGAATAGAAATAAGTCGTTTTAGTACCATAATTACATTATTTATGGAAACCCAGTATATCTGTTAGCGCATGTGCAGGATGGATCGGGTAGTGGCGCTGCTGCTAACCCAGATGGAGAGCTATGCTACCTAACAGGTTGTTTACAGTTAGAATCAGGATCAAAACCGTTTCTAAAATATGTGTTATGACTTACTGTGTGTCACTTTAAGCAGTTGATTTGATTACGCATTAGCGCTAGCTATTATTGTAAAAAGATCCCAAGCCGATCACATTTGTTTCAACAGATAAGTATTGACTAAATTTACAGCAGTTAAATGCTGTAGGATAAGAAACAGCTCTGATAATGTTAGCCTTCCTGTGTTTACAATACAGTTAAGACCTAACCGCATCATTAACCCATCATGCATTGCATAGGTGAAAAATGGCGACCTCTGTGGATGAAGAATACTACAAATGAGCTCTTACAAAATGTTAAACTAGTCGTGGATCCCTTTACGGACATGTACACCAGGACAGCTCGGATGCTTTTCTGTTTCTTTGACAAAAAGTAAAAGGCAAACAAAGGGAGAGGGTAGATGCAAGACATGACTATGTTGCTAAGGCTAAAACTAAACCACAACAGTGCAGCTTTCTGAGGTGAATTAATAGAACAAACCTTTATCTTTTCAAAGCATTCTATGCTGTTAGGAGTGCCTTGTTAATTTTATTAAAAATATATTTACCGCTTATTTTTTCCCCTCATATCTGCTGTTCAGAAACACCGAGGGTTACCTTCACTGGTCCGTCGTTATTGCTCTCAAAATGCCCACAAGAGCGGTCAGTGTGCTGAGCGAGGTCTCCTTCCAGTTGAGGGATTGGAAGAAGTGGTTTAGTTTAACCTCTTGTGGACAGTAGGCACGCTAAACATCCAGACAGATCTTCTCCAGAGAAAGGTCAGAACCTAAAAGCCATGGAGTAAATCTACAGCAGTTAAACTCATATTTTCTCTGAGGTTACTTCCTGGATCTGGGCTGATAATTTCTAGAAGATGTCTTCAAATACAGCCTAACTTTCCTGAAAGTAGCCTCCAGGTTCAGAGAAAGCTGTATTATTTCACGCTGCCAAATAGAGTAATGCCTCAGTGATTGTTTCAAGTAGCTTTGTCCCCTATGTAGAGGCAGAAGATGCAGGAAATGAGAGCAACATGCCAATAACACCCGAACGCCTCGTGAGCTGCAGCACGTGAGGAACATGCAACAGAACAGAAAACATGAGTATGGAAATCATGCATATCTAGAAATAGCACATTAGGTGCTTTGTGTTGCTGGCAGTGGTATATTTGAACTATGTACAGGATATAGATGACTTTACAGATGTTAATAATATATAGTGTATAAATACCTTGGTATAAATAGATATGTACATCTAGATCAGTGGGGGAGGGTTCAGATGTTCTCAAAAGGAATGGAAGAAAATCTACAGTTTTTAATCCTTTGCATATTCAGTCTCTTTCTTAGACCCTGAGTCAAGCTTAAGAGAAGACCTTTAGTCTTGGAGAGGGGGGGTTACTGTCCTGGAAGACCCGGGTCAGAGCCAGGCCTGTGGAGTCCCAACATCCCCGAGCTGTTGGGGACGTCGGGCAGAGAAGCTTGTCGCCCTGATGGGAACCGCGGCGACCGTTGGTGAGGCGGCTCTATCGCGTGTCTCTGATCGGCGTTGGAGTCGCTCTCCAGCAGCCCCGCAAAGTTCCCATCTGGAAGAGTCTGTGTGCAGACGAGGACTGGAGAGGTTTCTTTGGATTTCGGAGAAGAGCTCTCCGAGTCGGGGCCCTGTGGAGCATCACAAGAAAGGTTATCCTCTGCAGATTCACATTTGTGACAGAATAAGAGAAAACTTTCTTTTTTGGAGATGACAGAATTTAGATGTTCAGCCAGTGTGAAAACATATTTTAAATGGATTTTTTCTGAACATTACTCCTATTTAAACTTATTCAAGTATTAATTTCCATTGATACCCACAGCTACTAAATTTTGCTACAAATTTAAGGGGTATGTTTAAGTGAGGTCCACTCCTTCATACCTCTTTTCAGACAAACAAATTATGTTTGCATGCGTTGGTGAAGACTCAGTCATCCAGGTCATAGTCATTCCAAAAAACTGTACTTTGAAGATGTTTCGCTTCCCATCCAGGAAGCTTTCTCAACTCACAATGTCTGGAGTAGCTTTCGGTCCCAGGCTTTATAGAAGGGACCAAAACAAAGCCTAGTTTTAGCTTAGAAAGCATGCAGCTTTAACTACCACCCCTTAGTAATGGGGAGACGTTAGGGTCATTGTTGGCTTGGCTAAACTGGTTTTGAAAACTGAAACCAGAGTCCACCCCCTCTGTTTAAGGTTGGTTTTTCTCTCTAACATCCTTCAACACCCCTTTCAAACCACCTGTCTTCTTTGTCCAAAACGTTTACATTTTGGTCCTCAAAGTGTCGTTAGACAGAGCAGGGTCTTGTCCGGAAGAGGTCGCTCTCCTTTGAGCCATGCATCTGTGGAGAGGTTGTTTGCTTTCTCCGATATAAAGATCAGAGCATTAATTGAACTACATTCACCACTCCACTCATATTCCGTCTGGGGGTTTTGTCTTTAGGGTGCACTAGTCTCTAAGGGTCTTTTTTTGGTTTGAAATGTACTGGGATTTTGTGTTTGGATAAACTCTTGAGTTTTTCAGAGACTCCAGCAACATATGGGATGGTGATGTTTTTGCGTTTATTCATCTCATCGTTATGTTCTGCTGCGTGTCTTTCGGTTTTCCCTGCTGGTTTTACGAAAGCCCAGTTGGATACCCACAGGTTTGGAGAGCATCTTTGATGTGTTTCTGTTCTCTGTGCTTCCCTTCTGTTTTAGTTGGGTAGTAGATGTGTCTTGTGAAAGCTTCCACTTCTTTTAACTGGATTTTGACGAATGTGTCTAAACCAATGGCTTGGTGGTGTTCCACTGAAAGTGTCCAAAGCTTTCTTTTCTATTTCTTTCATGTAAAGATTGGCTACAACTGGTGACACAGGAGATCCAATGGAACAACTGTGCTCCTGTGTGTAAATCCTTGTAAATCTTTACATTGAAGAAATGGAAAAGTGAGCTTTGGACCCTTTCACCAAAATCCAGCAAAAAGAATCAAAGCTTTCAAAAGACACATTAACTTGTTGGACCACAACAAGCTACCTTTTCGGAACTGTTTGAGCATGGAATGGGATGGAAATCCACTCACACTCAGGGAAGCACAAAGAACAGAACCACGTCAAAGATGCTCTCCAAACTGGGTGTTTGTCAAATCAGCAAGGAAATCCAAAAGACACGCAGCAGAACTTAAGAATGAGACGATTAAATGCAAAAAAAAGAATCATCCAATACTTTGCTGGAGTCTCTGAAAAACTCAAGCGGATTTTCTCCAGTACATTTCGAACCAAACAAGACCCTTAGAGACTAGTGCATCTGAAAGACAAAACCCTAAGACCAAATATGAGCAGAGTGGTGTATGCCGTTCAATGCAGAGAGGAATGCTCTGATCTTTAGGCTACCTCCTCCGGACAAGACTCTGCTGTCTACCTACACCTTAAGGACAAAGAAGACAGGTGGTTTGAAAAGGGTGTGAAGGAAGCCATTTGTTTAAAGAGATAAAACAACCTTAAACAGAGGGGATGGACTCAGATTTCAGCTCTCAAAAACCTATAATGCTGCATTAGAGTTGATCCCTTCCCACTATCCTCTCAATCCTCATCGCCATGCAGGTTATCAAGACAACTCGCCTGTTTAGCCAGACCAACGACTCCCCTTCACTAAGGGGTGGACCAGTTTTCTAAGCCACAACAAGGCTTTTGTTGGGCTACTCTATAAAACCTGGAACTCAGCGCTACTCCACACATTTGAATTGAGAAAACCTCATGGAATGGAAGCGAAAGGTCTTCAATTTTGGAAAACAAAGTCCAATGATTTGTGCTCCATCCAAGCACATTTCTGGAAAGTTAAGTAGAGGGAAAACCTGTGGTAGAAAATGGGTTCAGAAGCAATAACCATACCTTATCTAAAGGTTTGAGTTTTTAGAGCCACATAGGATAAGCAATAAAATGAATAGAAGCTGTTTAAGGTGTAATTTAAGATATATACACATACAGCTTCTATTCATTGTAGTGCTTATCCTATCTGACTCTAAAAACTCAAACCTTTAGATAAGGTATGGTTATTGCAGTTAAATAATAAAACAAACGATAGAAAATGTTGCATCACCTCACAGGGCCTGGAAGAAAAGTAAACCTTTTTAAATCGTTATTCTCCATGGAAATATTTAATACTATGTGGCCCCAAATGTAACACATTCATGGCTTAGTATATAGATAATCTCCTCCTCGCGTTTTGACCTGTTTCTTCCATCTGAGGACGGAACCAAACATAGAAAGTAAACTACCTGTGGCTTTTCAGGAAATCCCACCTCTACTGTTTTCATCTTAGCTACTAACATTAGCAAAGCATCTTTAGGCTAATTGCTGTTCTCCTAAAGAGCAAAATTCTGACTTTATATCCATTAAGTGATTATCATATAAACAAAGCTGGACACAAAAGAAAAAAACGCTGAACAACAGACTGTATTCAGCCATAAACTACAGTTCATTCAAGTCTCACTTTCCTTAATTTAAACAACAAAGCTAATGTTAGCTTAGCTCATATGAAGTTCCAAACTAACCAATCATTTTAGACAAATTGCTACTGCTGTTAGAACACATTTGACTGTGTTAAAGTAATTTAAGGATGACATCACTGAGCCATTTAAGAGGGAAGCAATTAGCCTAAAGATGCTTTGCTAGTGTTACTAGCCTGAAGAAAACGAGCAGCAGGATTTCCTGAAAAGCAGCCAATCACAGGTAGTTTACTTTCTTCGGTTTGTTCCCCCCTTAAAGTGGTTAAAGTTGACATGAGAACACAGAAACAGGTCCAAATGCGAGCAGGAGAGAATCTAAAGTAGCACAAAAAACAAACTAGCGCAGAGGAGTAGCATGGATGTCAATGTGATATATTTGTGGCCTCATATTAAATCAGGAAAAGTTTACATGCCTGAGTGGCAGATTTCTGACTTCATAGGTCTTTTTTCTTAAATCCTGCCATTTGGTTTTGTAATCTCTGCGACTAGGTGCAATATTTGCAAGAGTTACTTTGATTGGATTAAAAGGGCCTGTGTTTGATTGGTCGGTTGGTGAGGTTAATTTACATGCACAGAGATGCTGGTCTGCTGTGTTTTATCAAGCTTAGACAGTAAGGAAGATAAAAAAAATAAGCACTAGAGTTGACCCTGAAAAGCACCTGAATATGTGAGAAACTGAACTGTGGGCTTTTTAGCAACTGTGAACCTCAACAGCAATAAAGTCTCTACATTTCAATGTGTGTTGGTTTGCCTCTTAAAACTAACTGACTTGAATCTCAAGGAGTCTAAAGGTTGCATTTCTCTTAAAGGGGTCATAGAATGCAAAACCGAATTTACATTGTCATAGATAAATAATGATAGCTCAGTGGCTGAAATGGACGTACAGAGAAGTTCAAACCCCATAATCTCACAATTCTAAACTTCCGAGGGTGGTAAGGGCATGTGGGTGGAAGCACGGTGTCCAGGCTACTGTCACCGGTTGGGTTCGGTTACTCCGTCCCCCGCTGGCTCCCTGCATCTGTCCACCAGGGTTCCCGGACCAGACCCAGAGCTGATGGCTCGTTCGAATGCCCGGTGTATTTCGACTACGTGCTGCACTGCAGTCGACTACAATCCTGGATGATTTTGGAAATTAGCCGCTCGTTGTAAACCAACCAATCAGGGCACAGCTCATCTAAATATTCATGGGCATACCAGAAATGGAAGAAAACCTGTCGTTTCATTCTAGGGTTTTTAACCAGGCTCATAGAACAGCAAATATGTCATTTTCAGCCCAACCAATGTTACACACCCTATTTAGAGACCTTAAGGGCCAGCATCAAATACCCTATAGAATCAATCTATGACCCCTTTAAGATTTCCCCTAATCAGGAAGCATAATATGTTTGCCATAACTGGTTATTAGAAGAATTGGGCATCGTTGGAGCCCGGTTTACCTGTGGCTGAGGTGGAGGCGGGTCGAGGCAGAGCTCCGTCGGGATGGCAGACACCGGCTGGACACGGATGGTCGGGCTGTGGTACTCCGGGCTGGAGGTGACGGTGCTGTAGGCGGGGGGGCCCACTGCCGTTTGCCTTTGGAGGAGCTGCAAGATGGCCTGGATGTCCGTCGACATCTGGGACTCCAGCCTAAAAAAAGATACGATGACACAAAGATGAGTTACCATGGAAACAGAATGTTGATGCTGCATGCAGGTAATTCAGTTAACCAACCCTCATACTGAAAATGATTTCTGTGGAAACTCAATTAGTCAGTGAAATGAGAGTAAACCTGGATAAAAAAACAAATGAGCACATCTGTCCTAAAACAAGCCGCCTGGTTGTAATTACTCTAGAGAGGTTCTGCAATAATTAAACTCTTCAATGAAGCCAAACATTAGCAGAGATGATTGCAAGTGCACCCATCAGGATAAATGTGATTTGGAGGAATGCATGTGATCTGCTCCGACTGGCGTATTTAATCAAGGTGATGTAACACCGACTTTAAGCACTAGGGGAGACTATGAGCTTCCTACAGTAGCCATCTACCACTATAACTAGGAAAAAGGTCCCATTGCAACCACAAACTGAAATAAATGGAATGAAAAGGCAGATAGTATTTATATTCATCCCACTGGAGAACTACCTTTGGTTGCATTTACACCTTTAAAAGTAGGGAGCAGCATATAGAATAGCTACTATGTTTGAAACTGAAGCTCTGGCTGTATGTTCAGGGTTACTGTTTTCCAGATGGGCTTAAATCAGCCTTTTTCCAGCTTTCATCAAAATGGCAAACGTGATGAAGCTGCAGCTAAAAATAAATCAGCAGAAAAACTGTCCGCAGGCGGTGAAGTGAGGTTCAGTTACAGAGAAGAAATTTTTACCTACGACGTCCAAACCTGCCAAAGAAAATAAGACTGAACATTCTATGTAGGGCTGAAACAATCGGATTAATCGTCAACTAATTTAATAATCAAATAATTGTTAAATTGAGTAGTAGAGCAACCCACTTACAGCAGTAATTATATCAAAATATATTAACATTTTTTATTTAAAAACCTTTTTATCTGTCAATGTGCTCTATCCAGAACCCCTAAAGTGGAAACATTTTAGTTTCACCTGATTTAATTTGGTTAAAAAAAATCTTTAAGGAACCTTTTTCTGTCTGATCAATCAGTTAATCGAAAAAATAATCAACAGATTAATCGATTTGCAAAATATTCTGTGCACTATTTAGTGTTTCACCTAAAATCAACTCATTTTGGTCAAAACTCTAAAGTTTCTGACCATATGTGATGGTTAGGACGCAGAGAAGAAAAGGACGACTTAGGAAGTTCTGAAAATGATAAAGACTTCCAAATCTCCAATGGTGACGTCAAAGTCTGTGCCATGCGTCTGCACCTCCTTCTATAAATAGACGGCCACTGACTGGCCGCCTCCCCCTCATCTGGAACCATGCAAGCTGCTCACATACAGTAGTTCTCCCTCTGAATAACACGGCTGCAGCGGGTGTCTGGCCTCAAATCTGTCTACGACTTCCAGCCAATTATAGACGGAATGACGGCGGATATGATCGCCCCTCACCTGTTCAGGTGCTGCTGTAGCAGGTCCAGCCGTTGCTCCACCTCCCCGTAGGTGAGGTCCGTGTCGCTGTCCTCCTCCCCAGCGTGCATCTCTGGGCTCTGAGCCGACTCCCCCGCCCCCTCGCTGGGATGTGGACCCACCCAGTCTTCCGCATGGAGCTCTAGAAAAAGATTTTGGTTGATTAAAATGGAGAAAAGCACACCTTACAATTCTGTAAAACATAAACCAGCATCTCCACATAATGCTGCCACCACCATGCTTTACTAATACATTCAAAGAAATTCCATTTGTGCCTCTTTTTTAAATCTGTGCTGTTCAATCACAAAAAAAGTGGAAGTTTGGGTTTGTAATGTGAGTTTAAATGGATATAAATACTTTCCCCAAGTACTGAAAGCCTTATAATAAAACACACACATGCACTCTGACAGGCTATCGTCTCTCTCTCCTCCTCGGGATATTTTCCCTCATATTCCAGAAAATGAATAGCCAGAGATTAAATCAGACATTCCTCAAACGTCCCCGTCTGTGGGCTGTAATCAATACCCCAGCGTTCTACTGCGGCAGTAATCCTCTCACAGCTGTTACAGCTGAATTATGGGATATTACCACCAAATCACCGCGCTGACACTGCTTCTATATCTGACATGCAGCAGGTGAGCTGTAGCTTTACTCACACAGAGTAAGACTCTGAAAATGACACTGCAGACACAATCCAGGGATGTGAAACGGATCCCAGTAGACCAATGCAACTCAAACATCAATCCTCCCAAACAATGAAACATTAAAGATGTCATTTGGTCTAAAATATCAGGGATAGTTTACATGTTCTGTTAGTGCTACTGTCAGTAGCTTTCTCTGTAAAGAGGGGATATCAGCTCAGTTACTTAGTTAAGGTGCTCCGATAAACCATAAAATCCCTTCATATTTAGCTTTTTTCAAGTATGAAAAGGCAACCATGAGAGAAAAGTTTATGAAACCCTATCCCTTGTGCAAACTTTAAAAATATGTCCCCAGATTTGCTGTTTTATTCCGTCCCTCCTCCCCACATTTGTTTTAATTGGTAAATGCTGTTTTATACAACAGCTTTTCCCAGAGGCAAGGAAAGAAAAAACATCTTAAACTGTTGATAATTACGAAGAGGATTAGGCCACTGAAAACAAAAAAAGTTAACAGATTTTTGAATTTTATTTAGTATAATATGAGAAAAGTCAGAATTCTGACTTTAACTTCAGAATTGTGGATCTTAATGATGGGCACCATGAAGGAAGAGATGTGGAGCACTCAGCTTCACAAAGATGTGAATTGTTTGAGAGCGCCAGTGATACATTGGTGGAAAATTACAGGAATAAAGGCCCATTCATACCTCACGCTTGGCCTGCACGCCCGCATTTCTGTCCGCATCGCCGCATCCGCTGACTCCTTCATACCTCCGCCCGCCGAGGCGCTTAATAACCCGTATTTCCTCTAGGTGGCAGTGCTGGGCGCCAATGATTCGTCATTGATCAAAACATGGCGATGGTCCAAGACCTGATTCTGTTGCATTTTGTAATAAAAACTCAATAGCACCCCCACCGTTTCCGGTAGTATTGCTCCGTATTGATCCGTTTCATCCGTAAGCGTAAGCTCCCAATTTTCGTGTCGTACGGACAAAATCGACGGTTAGAACGTATGAAACACTCCACACGTATCCGTATCCGTCTTTTACGTGAGGTATGAATGGGCCTTAATGCGACTTTTTATTTGCCCCAGAAATCACCAGTGATGCAATTTCAATAATGGAGGAGCAGAAGGTGATTAAAACAAGAGAGCTACTTTAGTCTGTAAAACAGACATGGCTACAGCTTGATGCTAAAATGTTTGTTAGCTGCCAGAATTCAGTCAGAATTCTGAGAAAAAAGTGAATTCTGAGATTAAAGTTGAAATTCTGAGAAAAAAAATCAGAATTCTGAGATCAAAGTCGACACCCTGGGATTAAAGTCAGAATTCTGGAAACAAAAGTGAGTATTCTAAGATTAAAGTCAGAATTCTGAAAAAAAAAGAGGTGAGTATGCTGAGATTAAAGTTAGAATTCTAATTTCTGAGATTAAAGTTGAAATTCTGAAAAAAGTGAGTATTCTGAGATTTAAAGTTAGAACTCTGAGAAAAAAGTCAGAATTCTGAGATTAAAGTTAGACACCCTGAGATTAAAGTCAGAATTCTGAAACAAAAGTCGAAAGTATGTTGAGATTAAAAGTCAGAATTCTGAGATTAAAGTTAGAATTCTGAGAAAGAATCTAGAAATTTGACAGATAAAGTTAGAATTCCTGAAACAAAAGTGAGTATTCTGAGATTAAAGTTAGAATTCTGAAAACAAAAGTGAGTATTCTGAGATTAAAGTTAGAATTCTGAAAACAAAAGTGAGTATTCTGAGATTAAAGTTAGAACTCTGAGAAAAAAAATCAGAATTCTGAGATTAAAGTTAGAATTCTGAAAACAAAAGTCAGAATTCTGAGATTAAAGTCAGAATTTGGAAAAAAAAAGTCAGAATTCTGAGATTAAAGTCCGACACCCTGGGATTAAAGTCAGAATTCTGGAAACAAAAGTGAGTATGTTGAGAAAAAAGTCAGAATTTGAGATTAAAGTCGGAATTCTGAGATTAAAGTCGGAATTCAGAGGAAAAAGTCAGAATTCAGTCTGAATTCTGAGAAAAAAGTTTCCCATAATAATCTGAAATAATATTTAAAAATCAGTTAACTTTTGTATTTTTTCAGTGACCCTAATGCTCTTCCATAGATAATAGACCATCATAGAATCAGCTAAAGTTAGAAATCTTACATAAAACCATTGAGATGGTGCTTCTCTAAGAATGATGTCATTCCCATTTGCACTGAGAGATTCTCCAGTTGTAGCTCAGGTGTTGAATATAGAAACTATTTATGGGAAAAGTCTTGTGAGATGTTAAAAACAAAAACTTTTACTGCCCCACGTTTCTGTAAACATTAAAGTCTATTTACGGTTCAAAGTGAACCCATCAGCTGACAGACTCACCTTTATACTCCTGGTTCTGTGGTGGGTCTCCAGCCTGTGCCTCAGGAGCGCTGCTCAGCCCCAGACCCAGCGTATGGTCCCTAACCACCGGGTAGCCTAGCACACCAGAACACAAGGGCCTCTGCTCCTCTTCCTCCTCCTCCTCTTCTTCATCCTCATTGTCTTCTTCCTCTTCATCAGACTCTCTCCTCTCTTGAACCGGTGACGAGGCATAGACGTTCCTGCTCTGCTTGGCGTCGCAATGCGGGGCCGCTGGTTCCTTGTGCGAGCCTGTGGGGGGAAAAGGTAATCAGGAAATCTGCAGAGAGAACAGCGACTCCTCTGCTAAGATTGCCTTTGGGGATGTCAGGGTTGCCTAATTATCTCTGACAACAGGTAGAGACTACCTTACTTTGAGGGTTAAACTGAGGACAAGTAGATTTAAAGAAGAAACTGTAAGCCCTTAAACATCGACTTATAAAGTTTTTGGAACTTAGGTACATTATTTGTGATGATAAAGCTCTAAATACTTAAAAGATTTTAACCAAAAACAATCTGGAATAACATGGTGGTCAACTGAACTTAAAAACTGGGCAATAGATCAACCATGAAACGCTTAAGCTGAATTAATCAATTCCATTTATTTCTATAGCGCCATTTCACAACACGTCATCTCAAGGCACTTTACAGTTCACCAGATCATCCAGTAAAAGTGATTCAAAGTTTTCTATCCAAGAAAACCAGTTGATTGCATCGAATGCTCATTGACTAGAAAGCAATCCTTCACACTAAGCATGTTGCTTGTAGTGACAGTAGAGAGGAAAAACTCCCTTTAACAGGAAGAAACCTCCAGCAGAACTAGGCTCAGTGTGAGCGGCCAGTCACAGTCAGAGAAACAGGCCTACACTGGAAAAAAGGCTGATCTCCAACATCTATAACAAAGGTGTTGATGGCAGCAGCACAGCTGATATTTCTCTCCAGGATGGCATCACAGCCAAACAGGAACAGACCAGATGAAGCTACTATGAGTGATAAAATAAAGGATTTTAATGCATTTATTTTCTCAGGAAATACATTATTAACCTTTAACACGTTATAGTTAAGTACGCTTCCTTATTTAGGGAGGGAAAATGTAATTTAGGTCTTTTTACAAATTAAAATAGAGGTGGAGATGCATATTTGTTTGCGCATGTGCAAATTAGCTGATGGTATGGATTGTGCTACCAGTACAGATCCGGTAGCGACATGCGCCACCTACTGGCCTGCAGGAGTTAAACATGTAGCAGTCACCTTAAAAATAGTGTCCTAATTTTGGTCTCCAAATTCTCCAGATTTATCTCTGGAGTCTGAGGTTAAAATGACATCACATCCTAAATGGAGGTCAGAGAACTCGATTAGCAGGACATGCTAACAAAGGAGATATCTTTATGTCATGACAAAAAGGAAAAGCGGTTTAAAAAGATGCAAAACATCAGAAGGGCTAGGGAGCCCAGCAACTTTCACTACATTTTAGTGCGTCGGTCATATTGGATTTGCAGCTGCTCCAACTTTTCCATTGGGTGTCCTTGTTTAGATTTATGCAATTACAGTTATGTCGCTGTAGAAATAATTGTTTGTTTAGCTCAAAGTTTCGATGGAGGAGACGGATTAATAATGACAATTCGCTAATCTTAATTTTCACAATTATCTCTACAAACATCTAATATTTACTCCATATTTTCCATTTAACAGCCAGAGTTTGTGATCACTTCACAATCCTAGCCAACTGTTCCAGGATCCAATCAGAACCAGCAGAGTTACATCAGGACTTGTTAAAGCCACCTGGGGATATTAAAAGGGTATTAATTAGTACGCACATTTGTTACTTCAGTAGAAGTATAGATACTGCAGTTTAAAAACACTCTGGTAAAAATTGAAGTATCAACTTGACCTCTTTACTCAAGTAAAAGTGTAAAAGTATGTGCTCCAAACACTACTTAAAGTATAAAAGTATAAAGTAACCTTTAAAAAAAAAAACAGCCAGATGCCACTATATGAATTGAAAGCTCAATTTTTCGACTATTTCGAAAAATTCTTTGAGATAGGGCCAAGGATGAGGGAGGTTTTGCCAGTGTTAACATTACATATATTTGTCTTCAAATATAGTAAATGTGAAATAAATACTCTAAACCAGGCATCCCCAAACTCGGTCCTCAAGGCCCCCTGTCCTGCAGGTTTTAGAAGTTTCTCTGCTTCAGCACAGCTGGTTATAATGATTGCAGTAGACCAAGCCTGTTAATCAGCTTTCAAATATAAAATAAGCTGTGCTGGAGCAAAGGAAACCAATAAAAGGCAAGGACAAAGACCTAACGTTGGACTAGATATAACAGGCTCATGTTACCAGACTGAAAGAACACCTGTTTGCTTTCTGATGATTTCCTTTAGCTAGCAATGAGTGTTTGAGTTATATGACTCATCCAATTACACTAGTTTTCACTATAGATGTGGATGGAGGCAATGATCTGCATAAACCGAAGCAAGAGTAACGAGTAGCGTTTGTTTTAAAATGTAAGGAATAGAAAGTGCAAATACTTGTGTGAAAATGTAATGAGTGAAATCAGAAGTAGGAAGAAAAATAAGCGTGGGTCTAAAAGGGTGTAGTTAAGTACAGCAACAAAGTATTTGTACTTAGACACTTGACACCTCTGGTATTAATTTAGATGTTTTGAATGAATGAGGTCTGATATCACTATCAGTAATAGTTCATTTTTACTCATCTTCCTGTGAGCTTCCTTTATTGAATCCAGAAATTAAAATTAATATAATTTTCAAGCCTTACAACCAGAACATGAGTGAAAATGAGGCTCGTAAGAACGCAGAAAAAAACAATCAAATGAATAAGTTCTGTCCAACAGACACTACATTAGGATGCATTTATAGCCTGCTGTGTCTCTGCTTTAGCTCAGCAAAGGCTACAGGAATAAAACCTCCACATGATGCCTCTGTTCATCCAGCCTTAGCTCATGTTGCAGCTCTGACCTGCTAACGGGGGAGGTGAGCGGCGTGCTGCAGGCCTTGGTGTACTGTACCATTTTCAGGCCCACAGAGGAACATCTTTTTTTGACTCTGCTCCACCTGTTCTCTCTGCACAGGTGCAGGCAAATGTCCTTATTACAACAAACATAAATGTGGCCACAAAAACTCACTGACATACGGTTCTTTAAAGAATCTGAATTGTTGTCGCCTTAAAAGTAAGTT
>JAGKQL010000067.1:2055167-2116073 GCA_018398635.1 Cyprinodon brontotheroides | reverse complement strand
CAGGCCTGGCATACATTTTGCAGCGTTTTCATGCATTCGTGTGGACGCTCACATTTATTTTACGTCTCCGTCTTTACGGCAAACGTTTTGGAAAATATCAGCGTTTCGTGTTCGTTTTGACTTCGTGTGGACGGGGCCTAAATGTATCAGGAGTAAAGTAGCATGCAAAAGTGAAAGTTCTCAAAAAAATGTATATACTCTTGGAAAGTATAAAGTACTCCAAAATATACTTAAGTACAGTAGTGAAGTATTTTTACTTTGTTACTATACAACACTGGTCATTACACTGCAATGACTTTCAGTCGAAACGCACCTCAATTTATGAGAAAGAAGTAACATAAATATTTCAGGACCATGCATATGTGGGACAACAATGAAAAATGCCTCAAAACAATAAAAAAAAAACCTTGAAGCATTCCGCTACTACTGTGACACACAGCTAGATGAAGCTCTACTACTGAAGGACATTGAGAAAAACATTAGGTGAGTTGCACATGTACCTCCTGCTCTTACCAGAATGGCGGGGTCATTCCATTTGACATGGCAGACATGGAAGAGACAAACTTATATAAGTACCGAGAGCATTATCATGGTAAGCAAAGCCCCAGTTACTGTCTGCATCCAAAGTAACTGTGACTGAACAGATGAAAACATTACACTATGCCAGGGGCATAGCTAGGCAGCGTCACACTGAGCTGGTAAGAGCATTGTTCAGGACAGGATAGCTGACATTCAGCAAAAAAAATGGTGCTCGTAAACACCCAACTCACAAATGATACTAGAGGAGAGAGAAGGAAGAGCGGGAAGCAAAAACAAACTCAGTTCTTTGTGTATTAAACGTAAAAAAACACCCGAAAACACTCCAACTCCTACCATATTCATGTCGATGCCGTTGGTGTACGTCCAAGCGTGTTGGAAGTACTCCTCCAGCCTCTGTCTGAGGGGGTTGGGGATCTGATGGAAGCGGATGAATTCTTTGACTCGCAGCATCTGGAGGTGATACCTGGCCGTGCTCGAGTACAACCTCTGGATGATGGCCGACACGTTCCCGAAGATGCTGGCGTACATCAGAGCTGGCGAAATGGAACACAGCTGGGTGTTGGATACGGGCGGCTTATGAACGAAAGTTCAGAAAACGGCGTGGCCACTTACATCCGATGAGCATGACGCAGATGGAGAAGATCTTCTCAGAGTTGGTGTTGGGGGAGACGTTTCCAAAACCCACGCTGGTCAGACTACTGAAGGTGAAGTAAAGAGCTGTCACGTACTTATCCTTGATAGACGGGCCTGAGCTGGGGTCGCTGTAGTTGTATTTCTTCCCTTGTTGGAAAAAAAATAAAGGATTTTAATGTAATTGTGTGTTATAATCATGCGTGGCGTCATGAGACTTGGTCATCAGAAGGTACCTATGGAAACTCCGAGGTTGTCCAGCCAGCCGATCTTATGCTCTAGGTAAGGCTTCTCCACGTTGCCGATTGCATACCAGATGCAGGCTAACCAGTGGGCGATAAGGGCAAATATACACATGAGCAGCATGAGAACAGCAGCACCGTACTCAGAGTAGCGGTCCAGCTTACGAGCGACTCGCACCAGGCGTAGCAAACGGGCTGTCTTCAGCAGGCCGATCAGGGTGGTGGTCTGCGAAAGAACAGAGACAGGATTAAGACACATCTCAGAAAGTGAAACCGGTATAAATTCCTCACAGTGAGTGAAATATTTCAACCTTCTAATGGTCTTATATAGAATTTATAGAAAATTAAATCCCAAATCAGCAACTGTAATCCTGATTATTACACTAGGTCAGTAGAAAGGGTGATTTTAACAATGGTACCATCCCAGACCTCGGTACTAGATGTGGAGAAGAGAAGGGAACATTCCTCCATCGTATCTGGACATGTAAGAAAGTTCAACTATTCTGGAGGGAGATTAAACAAGCTCTGGAGACCATACTGGGTATAAAACTAGTTTTTGACCCCAAATTGTACATTCTAGGTTTATATCCTTACAGACATATGTCCAGAAAAATTGGATTTATGTCTACTACTGGCAAAAAGAGTCATAGCACTCTCATGGAAGAGTACCAGTAAACTAAAATGTACTAAATTGATTAAGGAAATATTCACATTACCAATGGAAAAGATTACTTTCATTTTAAAAGGGAAACTTTCACTTTTTCAAAACATTTGGAGTCCTTTTATGGAATATATAGAAAACATGGATGTGACGGGTGTCGGGGATGAGTTATAGTTGTAGTTGGTCCCCTGCAGTGTCCTAAGATAATCTTCATTTGTATACTTGACGACTTTGGATTATATATTCGAGTTTGTATTTTCTGAACCAGGTACAATACTAAAATAATACACTGGAAAAAAACAAAATCTAGCTAAGTAATTTTTTCTTAAAATAAGTGCATTTGTTCTTGGATTGGGGCGATAAAAGAGACATTTTGCCAATGGAACAAGACAATTTACACTTAAAATAATAAAACACAATTACATTGTCTTATTTCAAGTGCATATTATCTAATTATCTTATTTTAAGAGTAAAAATACCAATTCTATTGCTAAACTCTCATTTACCTACTCAAATTAAGGGTAAATACACTTAATTTAAGACATTTTCACTTATCTCTAGATTGTTTTTGCAGTGTATGGGCTAATTTCTGGAAAATAGAGAAACCGTTATTATTGTAACTGTTGTTTCTTCTCGGGTGGGTTTGGGCTTGGGGGCATTGTGTTTTGTTTTTTGTTCTTTTTTTTATTTGTTTGTTTGTATTTCCTCATATACTCTGTGTGTCATAGGTGCTGCTCTAAAATACTCCGGAAAGACAAGTTGAACGCTGGACAATAATTCTTTTCCTTCGATGTGAGAGCACACTTATGTCCTGACTATTATTGAAAAATTGTTGAAAAACCAATAAAGATAATAGCCCCATTTACACTACCCTTGAAAAACCGATCCAGGCCCAGACCGGTCCGAGCTTGGATGCGGTAACCAAGCCAAGCTCAGTTTTGACGACCGTTCACCCGTCACACTTATCTCGGTTATCGCTCCTCGCCTCCTAGTGGCGATGTGCGGTATTACTGCTAGGATTTGAAGGAGGGACTCAAGCAGCTTTAATTGGCGATAATACGCAAAGCAGCTGTTTGTCAACAACCGCCAGTAAGAGCAGAAGAAAGAAGGCAGAAGGAGGGAGGGAGTCAAAGCAAATCAAAATGGCGAGCGCCCGTCACATTCAAGAAGTTAGCGGTGTGTGCTTTTAATACTTCGTGTTTCGCGATTGGGTCGAGCGAAGAGCGGCAACCTCTTGTGGATGTACTTGAATGAGTGTGAATAGGCATGTTCAGCCAGTGCGGCGATGGCGTTCTGCTCATCGCGCTCTGTTATCAGAGAACCGAGCCAGGAAAAAACTGAGCCGAACCCACCTCGGGAACTGGTCTGCAGTTAGCGCGGTCCGGTTATGTCTATCTCGGTTCAGTTCAGGTTGTTTCCGTTCACACACGACAAGTTATCTCAGTTACTGAGCTCGGACCGGTCTCGGCTCAGTTTTTTAAGGGAAGTGTAAACGGGGTAAATGTTGGAAAAAAAAATAAAATGTGATTTTAAACAGAAATGTCAGGCTAAGCTAATTTTTATGCTTTGAGTTTTCAGCTCAGCCTTATTTTTCCTGCTTTTTACATCTATTAATGTTTTATAACAGCCATATATTTGGTCTGTAAAATCCCAGGGAAGATTACTTCCCTGATAGATGCCCATAACCATCAACACTGCAAGAAATAAAGGCTGGAAATATTTTATTCTGTGTAATGAATATTTATGATCTGATAGTCTTACATTCACATAAATACTTTTTTGTGATGTACTTATTGCCTCCAATCTACTGGGTAGAGCTGCAATTACTGATTATTTAGCAAATCGATTTATTTTTTGATTTTTTTTTTTTATTAATAATCGTATCGCTGAAGGTTCCTTAAAGAAGACTTTTCGCAAAATTAAACCGCGAAATTGAAACTTTTCCACGTGAGGAGTTCTGCAAGATCTTTACATATATTTTTTATAATTTTGGTATAATTACTGCTCTATGGGTTGCTCTGTCAGCTAAAGGCATGTTTTAGAGTCTCCATATGCCATTTAACGATTAATCGATTACTAAATTAGTTGATGATTATTTCAATAATCTATTAATCATGATTAATTGTTTAGCTGTATTAACAGGACTCTTTTCCTCAATAGGAGCAAACATTTGGATCTCAGTAGTTTATTTACTTTACTTATATATATATATATATATATATATATATATATATATATATAAGTAAAATTAAATCCTTTATTTGCATCAATTTTGATACATTAGGCATTTCTGTAGAATATTATATGTTTTCTGTTCACTACATGTGTCTGGTTGTGTAAGTCAGGGTTTTAAGATAAGCAAGATCAAACTGATGATGCAAAGATCTCAAAAAGCTCATCTATCGAATATATATTACGCTATTTTTAAAGGGTTAAATGCTATCTGTCGCTTCTTTGATTTTAACCCACTGGCTGCTTATTGGTAACCTGACTCCGCCAGATGGATTTATGCTCCTCATATCCATCTGGAACCTTCCGTTGAAGTAATTTTGAAAGGCGAAAATACTGGTTAGTTGATTGGCCTATGCGTTGGTGATAGACGGGCCAAATAAAACCAATCAGATCAACCAAGCATATGGCGTACTAACAGAGCGGCAGACGAAAACACAACCACAAGCCAGGCTACTCTTGCGAAACCAGTTGGGAGAAGAGCAAAAACATCTTTTCCTCTGATGTAAAGCCTCCAGAGCAGTGTTTTTGCTCTTCTTTCAGTGAAGAAATACTCTGTAATTCGATAAAACTTGCTCGATAGCCGCGCTAATGCTAGTTTCATCGGCTGAAGCATACATGTTAACTTTAGACTGAACTGTCGCGCTTCTCGTTGGCGTCACACCTCAACCTGCCTCAAAGCCAACGCTGATTGGACGTTACGTTTGGCGTCTGGCTCCCAAATTTTCTTCTAACGAGAGTCTCCAGACTGATTAGCGAGAGTGAAACCTTGAAAGCTTGCGAGGTCATGAGATCAGGATGGTCTCACGAGGCTAGCTTATTGGTGCAAACTATGCTATCACTCCATAAATACTTTTAATACTAAGAGAATATAGGTGTCCTATTCCTTTTTTTATCTTAATACCAGATTGTTCAGTTCTTTTTTTTGTCACATCTCATCTTTAAACATTATCTAAATATAATAGAAGACTACCCTCCCTGTAATTAGAGAGTTGTAGGTTCAATTCTAGCTTGTTTTCCTAACCACGCGTCACTGCTCACACTGGGAAAGCTGCCAACTGATCTGAATCTGTCTCTAGTGTTCAGATGCTATTAGTTCATCTCACCTGGGGTGTTTCTACCAAGTTAAAACAAGGTCCATTAAAGGAATACATTGTGGGAACAAATAAAAATAATTTACTCTTGAGCCAAGAAAAAGAAATCGTAGCATTCTACAATCAGACCATCACACTACTGCCTCCATGTTTGCCTGTTAGTTTCACACCAGATGTTAGAGGACGCTCACCTTCATAATCTCATTAATCAATGTTTTTTTTTCCTCCTTTAAGTTTGATAATCAAAATTGCAGACTATAGTTTAAAAAATTACCTTTTATTCAAAGGCCAACTTTAAAGCTAGGAAAAATACTGTAAAATAGCCATGTTTCCCAACAAATAATCAAAATATATCACAGTGGTACAATACAGCCAGCTAGTTTATGAACTTATGTTTCTGTGGTATGGAAAATATCCGGAGCTCAGACTTGATGGGGAATGTCCTTTGATAGCAATTTTCCAGCTTTGCAACAGATTGTAAATCTTTTTCTTGCTCCACCAAGTCTTCATCAATCTTACTCCGAACTATAACCAGCCTCCTCGTCTCTGCTAATAAAAATGGATGCCGCATGGCAGGGATTAATGCGACCCATGTACAGAGGCCTTAAGGTGTCAATGCATTTCTTGTCTGCACAATTTCAAAACTTACAAAAATAAAAGTCACTAGAGCCCAAGTAAAAAAAAAATCTTCCACCCTATAATAATGAACTGTTTTGTTTCGGTCCAGTAGAGCAGACATGCATTGATCATATACAGAAAACTTCAATAAAGCCCCAAAGTTAAAGGATTGCAGGAGCTTCAGCAAACAGACATCGATGGATTTGCTTTCTTTAGATTTAAAAGCTTCTGTGGATCAAAAATGTCGGCAGCCTGGTTAAATAAAGGCCATTATGTGAACTAAGTAGTTGAGTCGAGTTGATTTGAGTAGTAGTTAAGGGGACATACAGTACAGTTATGACACTCATCCGAATCGATTAGTGTCACCCAGCTGCAAACACAAAAAGAAAGAGAGCTAATTGGTCCGACCACTCCTTATCACGCCTGACAATTACCCTAATATCCTGGGGGAAATCAGTAATCCACAGTCTGCAGCGGCAGCAGCGCTTCTTCACATCTTTGCTTGTTTAATTACACCTCCTTTACATGCAAGAGTAAATATGACAGATTATTCCAACTATTTATGAGTGAACCTCAGTTGGTTAGGAGGGAGTGGTTGTCTGATGGATCCATTACGGAACCGGCATCCTCCCAATCACCCTGCATTGAATTCTGCCAGCACAATGTGCCCTTGACTCTGACAACTCGCCGAACAGAGAATGAGTCATATAGACACAGATGAGGCCTAAATTATCTCCTGCACATTATCTGTGAGCGTGCATCGCCTTAGGTGCAGCACAGCTGACTGAGTGACCTGGACAGAAGAGCCGGCTCAGTCTGACGACATGCACGGTGCAAAGGCTGGGGTAATTCAAAGGCAGTTAGGGTTCAAGACCACATCTAATTACAATTAATTTGATTAATTGACCTTTTAGCATCAAAGTATCATCTAACTGTAATCCAACTTAATTAAGAAATGCACTAATGTGTGATCATGATGCTCCCATCACTGTGCTTTAATATGAGTATATGAGGGTAAACGCTGTATCCAGATTTAATTCTAAATTGGCATGATATCCATATTAAATTCAAGTGTTTTCATATTTTTACTATTGTTAATTTTATATTTCTGGATTATTTTCACATTGAAGAGACCTTGATTTATTTATTTATTTTTTCATGGATTTGTATACATTTAACTAATATAATATGTGATTCTTTTAAGAAAGCATGTACCATTTTGAGGTTAAGAAAAGGGGAGTTTTTCCAAGTAAGCAAATATATCTTTATGCCTTTGTTCTTTTTTTTTTGCCCCCATGATGGAGTGTCGATATTGAGTTTGGGATTTTAGCGTCATCTTAACGCTAGAGCCTCTGAAGTTCTGGAGTTTCCTTTTTGGTTTCAGAATAAAGAAAGGTATAAATAAATATTTTGTAATTTTTTTTTTTCTTGTGCCTTTAAGAATTTCCATTCTTTTTCCTTTCACTTTGTTATGAACAACTTAGTGAAAACTTTACAATGGCAAATTCTTTGCGTTCTTTGCACCTTCCGTTGGAGGCTTGATATTCCACTTCCTTTATGCCGACAATCTGAACACCGCAGTGAATTTCCACCCAGCTCAATTCAAATAGTCCTCAAAATATCATCAAATATTCAATATTTCGCTTGCTGGATCCTAAGGTCTATTGAAGAAAATGGTTGATCTCAATTTTACCAAACAAGTCATGGGGCTGTTTGTAATCTGAAAAGCCAAAAAACAGCGCCTGCGTCCCTCGGTCTACCAGATCCATTCTCAGTTCTACAAGAACCACCTCCTACTCCACATGGTGTCTTCCAGCAATATTAAAGCTTCATCACCCTATGTCTTGATCACACCTAGACCCTGATTGGTCAACATGACACAAGTTGACAGAAAAGATTTGATTTGTGAAGTCCAGGAAACTTTGCTCCACTTGCTAACATACCCATCTCCACCTTGCTTTGCTCCATTTGCCCAATTTTAGCCCTTTCCATCGTTCCAAATGCATCCTTTGCATCTCCAACTGTAAACAAGTAAATCACTTTGCAGAGTTCAGTATAAATGTCCCTGAAGGGACACTTGTATTCATTTTCTATCAAGGTTTGTGGTTTTCACATGACGAGGTTTCCATCCACAAACATCAGTAGAAATGCTTTCTTCAAGTGGTGCTGAAATGTGTCGAGTCACCGTAAAGACAAAGGCCTGGTAACCTCTTGTTCATCTTGATTATCTAAAATGAGTAGCTTCTCTTTATCATCATCAAAAAGGATTGGTCTGTCCAATTGTTTTTTTGTTTTGAAAAGACATGCAGCTCTACTGTAAATGATCTAACTTTTTATATCACAGCTTCCTGTAACAGCCAAAATGGAAATTAGAGTCGTGCCTTTTCCCCTCATATAGTGCTGCTAATGGCCAAGCTCTATCTTATCTTGGAGACATCATAATACCATTGCACACCAACAGAGCATATCACTCAGGGAGCAGGCCTAATTCTGTTTCCCCTCAATTTCTAAAGGTGGAGAGGAGGCAACCTGATCTGCCAATAAAACATGTAATACAACAGCCGGAAACGACTCACTTCCACATCGACTCCAATCATACCTCTACTCAGAGGCTGCTCATGTCTAGCTATGCAATAGAGTCACTTAAGCTAGTTGGTACCTTTAAGAAGAAACCATATCAGAAAAGTTGAGCAATCAATTGGACATTAAAGTTTACAAACCTATAACAGAGACAACATCAAATCTCTCACATTACAACTACCTAAGCTATAAATAAATTACAGGAAACAAACCTTCCTTCATTTTGTTGATCTCAAGGTGGATAAATTCACTACTCACCTTAGCTCAGTTTATTGCACAGGTTTTTGCACAGGGTATTAAATAGGTATTTATATAAATAGGTTTTATATTTATGGTTATTGCACAGGGTATTAAATCTAAACAGCTTATTGCACAGGGTATTAAATAAGTATTTATATTTATGGTTATTGGACAGGGTATTAAATATAAACAGGTTATTGCACAGTGTATTAAATAGGTATTTATATTTATGGTTTTTGCACAGGGTATTAAATATAAACAGGTTATTGCACAGGGTATTATATAGGTATTTATATTTATTGCACAGGGTATTAAATAGGTATTTATATAAATAGGTTTTATATTTATGGTTATTGCACAGGGAATTAAATCTAAACAGCTTATTGCACAGGGTATTAAATAAGTATTTATATTTATGGTTATTGGACAGGGTATTAAATATAAACAGATTATTGCACAGTGTATTAAATAGGTATTTATATTTATGGTTATTGCACAGGGTATTAAATATAAAACAGGTTATTGCACAGGGTATTAAATATAAACAGGTTATTGCACAGGGTATTATATAGGTATTTATATTTATGGTTATTGCACAGGGTATTAAATATAAACAGGTTATTGCACAGGGTATTATATAGGTATTTATATCTATGGTTATATTTCCTAGGTATTTATATTTATGGTTATTACACAGGGTATTAAATATAAACAGGTTATTGCACAGGGTATTATATAGGTATTTATATTTATGGTTATTGCACAGGGTATTAAATATAAACAGGTTATTGCACAGAGTATTAAATATAAACAGGTTATTGCACAGTGTATTAAGTAGGTATTTATATTTATGGTTATTGCACAGGGTATTAAAAATAAACAGGTTAATGCACAGTGTATTAAGTAGCACAGGGTATTTATATTTATGGTTATTGCACAGAGTATTAAATATAAACAGGTTATTGCACAGTGTATTAAATAAGTATTTATATTTATGGTTATTGCACAGGGTATTAAATATAAACAGGTTAATGCACAGTGTATTAAATAGGTATTTATATTTATGGTTATTGCACAGGGTATTAAATATAAACAGGTCATTGCACAGGGTATTAAATATAAACAGGTTAATGCACAGGGTATTAAACAGGTATTTATATAAATAGGTATTTATATTTATGGTTATGGCACATGGTAATAAATATAAACAGATTATTGCACAGGGTATTAAATAGTGATTGCACATTAGTTATTGCACAAGTTATTGCGGTTGTAGTGCCACATAGGAAAGTCTGATGCCAGTAGGGATGAATGAACTGCGGTAGCGCTCCTTTTTACAAACATGGTGTAAAAGTCTTTCACTAAAGTAGCTGCTCAGCTTTTCTACACTCTGGTGCAGAGGGTTAGAGGTGTTGTCCACGATAGATGTAAGCTTGGACAGCACCCTCCTCTCAGCCACTTCAGCCAAATGAACAGTTAGCTGTTTGAAACAAATAGATTTAGGTACATCTGAGTGCTGATTTAAAGAAAATACAGAAATAAAACAATAATGACATGTGAATGGCTAAATTAAACTAGCCTGTTAATGGAGAATAATAATCAAACTGTTTGAACAAACGGTTCTAACCACAGAGACCAAAAAGGTTAGGATATCTACAGATAAGATACAACTTCTCGTTATATTAAAAGAACCCTATCTTTAAACAAAAGAAGCTATTCTTTAAGGATGTCACTACAGTAGAAATAGACAGATAAATTGGCCAGCTAACATTTTTAGCTGATATTAGCCTCTTTTTTCCTTGTATCAGCTGATACCTGCACGCATTTGCCAATTCATTAGCTCCATCATCAGCCTTGCACTGAGAACATGCAAAGCCTTCTCATAGCTGTTCTTTCTCTCTGCTATCCACTGTTATTTGATTTGTTGACTTTGTTTAGCTAAAATTAAGATTTTTAACATTTGCTATCATTATAACATTTATATCGCCTGAAATAAAGAAAAAGCTACTTTGGCCTAAATAGTGTCAATAATGATAACAATCACCATCAACCTTAAAAAGACCTCTATTGTTTAATCTCTAGACCACACCATTGATGGCAACACGATTTAACACCAATCAATAAATTGAAAATTATTTGTTTTTAATAATCTTTAAACTTTCTGAGCAGCAGTTCTCTGCGTAGCAATGATTAATTTCTTAAATTATAAACATTCTGCAATGTAATCTTTTCCTGGATCTGTTTACATGATTTTTTTCACCAAACTTAATATTGATTACTGGTAAAAAAAAAAAAAAAAGTTTTCCAGTTGACAAACAACGTTTTATTGGAGAACTAATCATACTGATTTCACCTTGTGTTGTACTGAATGCTCAATACTCTGACCTCTTCTGTTCTCCCTGTAAATGGTTCCCTTCAATTGCACAAAACTTCTACATCCTAAAAGAAATGTTTTTCAATTTTTCATTTTTATGTATTATCAAACAAGCAATCAAATTAACAATTTAATAAAAACTGCTTTTGTTTATGCTACGAAATATATCCTCTGCTATTTCCTCAACAGCTAGAATGTGTTACTGATCCCTGTTTGCGTGCATCCCAAGACTGCTGCAGTTCAGCATCAAGGAATGTTCTCATCGCTCCAGGTCTCAGACCTTCACCGGGTGCAAACTCAATTCAAGATTCAGTGCAAATCATGTTGTCTATAAAGCAATAACTAGCCCGTCTCCTTCGTACATCATTGATCTTCTGATGCTAATCAATCTACCTTTCATTAAAGTTTTCCTTTCTACCACATTCAGATTAAGAATTGACTGCTTTCTGTGCGACTGTAGAATAATATTTTCCTAAACTAGAGAACAATCCGAGTTGATCGCGTGAAATCCTTCCAAATACCTGCGCATCTTGTCCAAATGCTTTTTATTTAGATGCATTTTTTATTTGCCTTTATTATGTGATTCTTTAATTGCTGCTGTAATTTATCTTTGGTTTATAAGCTTTTCATGTTAAGCTCTTTGTAAAACATCTTTTGATAAGTGCTGTATAAACAAAGGTTTTCTTTTGCTTTTGTATTTACTGCAAGTTCCTTTCTGTATGAAAATAATGCCAGCTGATCAGGAGGTGGCATTGATATGAAAATAAGAGATAAGGTTTATTTTACCAACCTCCTGTAGGTAAATTTACCACCACAAAATGTATTTTCCATCAGGCAGTCTGCAGATTAAAGCCCGTTTCTGACTGTCAAACTCTCATATGGTTCAAACAATACTTCCGTGCCTTAGTAATGAAACCAGTCATACATAATAAGAGCCACATGTTTTCAGGTATTGTTTCCAGGCAACACAGGTGCATTAAATGTCTATAAATAGTCCAAGTTTCTGTATGAAAAGCTAGAAAAATAAATAGATAACCCCGAAGCTCTTTGTGGATGTGCTATTTTTAGTTCCTGCTGATGATTGGAGGAGCTAAAAATACATCTCTTGTCGTTCTCTTCATCCTGACAGTGAGTGTTGAACACAAGTTGTAATGGGAACACATTTTTTCACTCCACAAATCATCCTGCAGTAGGATGATGACATGCATCACGCCATGGCTTTGCACAGATGTCTGCTCATTTTTGTGCACCTTTCACTCACTCCAGCCCCCTAGTAACAGACTCCTGTGGAGGATCACGTTGCTAATTGTAAATAATTAGGACTAAAAACCATTTTCTGCAATCACGATGCATTTTGTGTGCACTGAAATACTAAATTAAATAAATTGCAAGATGCTGAGCAACATATTTGTGTCAATGAATCTTATTCTTAGACAAGACAAAACTTTAGGGTTCTTTTACAGGTGAAACATAAATAAACCTTAAAAGTATAGTGGAGGATTTTTACGAATTTTAAAAAACACCCGCCCTCTCCATTTTTTAAAATAAAAATGCACATGCACAACCCTGTACCCACTCCAAAGAGGGGACGTCCATTAAATGTGTGAGAGAGCGTGCACGAGCCCATTTCTCCTCATGCACGCTCCGTTTAAAAGTTGCTGTTTGCATCGCTCATACAAGCTTACTTTCCAAAAGAAGATTTTCAGTTTTTCCACTATGTCAGACCCACCAGCTGTAAGTGACCTCTACTATACCTTCAATGGCTAATTAGTCTCCAAAATAAGCAAAGCTGAATCGTATGTATCCAGGTCTGCCTTCCACTGTTGTGAACTTTAATCTACTTTAGCAGATTTTAATTTTCTGGATCAAATCAACATGTCTCACAGATCAATATAACATCTCATTCCTGCAGCCAGTGCCTGAGCTTCACTATCATGTTACCTTCAGAGGTGGAAAAATAAAATAGAAAATCTCATGTTAAAAAGAGATTCCTTAATAGAAGTACAAAATAGATTAAAGTTTTTACCTTAAATTGTGTACAATAAAATAAAAACTATTTAAAAACAGCTTTATGTACAGAAAGTAGGTTAGTTTTCCTGTTTTGCTCACCGTGTTGGTAGAGAGTAGGGCTGTGAGATTAACTGCATTTTGCAATATAATCACATTTTAACAGAACTTCAGTTTTTATTCAAAGAGTCACTAATTTGAAATTATATTTAACAAGAGTAAGATACAATATTACTGGCTGCAGTGAGGCTGCAGGAACACTTAAAGCGGGCTTACCGCCACAAATAAGGAAGGAGAGAGTAGCAGTTAAGACGAAGATCCATGCATGCATGCAAGCGGGAAAAAATACTTTTGCACGCAAAATTTACAGTACATCCTATAAAAATGGACTCCTGACAAGGAAGCTTTCAGGTCACAAAAAAACTGAAACCTTGAAATGAAACATCTACGAGGTTTTTATATAAGTGCGAAGATAAACCCAAATAAAATCGTAATATTGGTGAAAAATATTTGCAATTTTGATTTTTTTTAGCAAAAATCATACTGCGTGAGAGAACATAAACTTTACTCTGTCCAGTCTTGTTTTAAAAAGACCTTTCAGACTGCATAAATAGATTGAACTGCATATAAGTTCTACATAAGCAGCTACAGAGCTCTGGTTTTCACAGCATTAAAGTTACAAATAGCTCTGAATTCAAATATTCTTTGAAACAATCAACATCTAGGTTTAAAATCTAATTAAGAGGTGAAGAATTGGAAATGTTTTATTACAATCTGTTCCATCATTTGCAATGATTCCATCCCCCCGTCTCCATCCATGTCAGAGTCTTTATAACTTAACTGGGCTCCATCTGGTCAGATTCTTCTTGTGTTTTTGTTTTTTTGTCTTTATCAATTGGTACAGAAATAATGAACCGGTTTTCAGAAAGTAAGGAGAAGCAAGTACAGATATTTGTGTTCAAATATAATAAGAAATGTTCAGAAAAAATTAAATAAAGATACTTGAGTAGAGGAACATAGTATTTATCCTTAGTTACTTTATACGTATGAAATAAATCCTATTTGAAATTCAAAAATCATAGAGTTGATTTTAATTTAATCTGAACTTTTAATATTAATTGTTCATGGTGTAAAAAATTTGAATATAAATCCATTAGAACAGATATCAGGCACTATTTCATCATATATAATGTCTGGTATCAAATTTTGTGTTATTTTTTACTTTATTTTTAAATTTTGGGTATAAAACACAAAACTAAGCCAAACAAACAAACAAACTCAGGCTTCTGAGAGAATCATAAACCATTAACGAATTTATTTCCTTTTTATTTGGGCAAATCTCCAAAGCATCTGGTAAATAGTTATCTGAATCAGTTATAGTAGTGGCTGGATTAGACCTGGAATAAAAAATAGAACTTGTATTGTTTTTGTGGCTGAAACAATCAGATTAATTTTGATTTGCAAATTAATAATCACTAACTGGAGTAAAGTGACTCTAGTTTAAACAGCACCCCAGCCACAGCCTTAATCATAATAACCAATTATATCAAAATTGTTAAAAAAATAAACAAAAACAAAAAAAATACTTTTTAAATTCAAGATGTAAAACCTTTTCTTATCGGTAAATACGTTTTATCCAGATCTGCACAAGTGACTTTCCTTTCGGATTCACTTGTTTACATTCATTGTAAGATTGCCCTAACTGAATTATTAGTATTTATTTCATTTTGCTTTAATCTGGAAAAAAATCCTATTTTTCCTTATTCCTATTATACATATGTTTGCATCACCAAACAATAATTTAACTGTCATTTTATTTAAAAAAATGTATCAATAGAATAACCTATTAACATTATCATTAGTTGCAGCCCTGATAGTTTTATTTTTCTTTTAATGATTATTTTGTAGATTTATATTTCTTTCTTTAAATTTGGATTTGTTAAATAACATTTTATTTATCTAATGATAATTTTATGCAATGTTTTTTATATATATATATATTAATAGGCCTAACATTAATGATTTAAGGCAATAAAAGAATGGAAAATACCTTTAATGTTCCTTTTGTTGCCTAAACATTACCATTGAATCAGCAAAGCCTTTTTCTCAAAGCGCACGTTCTGTAAATAAATCCTATAACTTTGTCAGGTTCAGGATTACAATTTATTTATTACTAATGATTCTCTATTGTTGAGGCAAATTAAATTAAATGCTCCCTGAACAAAAAACATTCATCCCTTTTGCAGTTTTTTTCCATTTTATCATCCTGTAATTGCTCTCTTTGAAAGTCTGATTATCTCCCTCAGACATTCATGGACAGGAAAGCTTCTGTGCTGCAGAGTCATCAGCAGAAGCCAGAGACCTTTTAACTGACTTGCTTAAGGCGCTGCGGTCTCACTCTTAAAAAAAAAAAAAAATCAAAGGGAAGCAGATTTGACAGCCGAGTGTCGGATAGATTTAGGAGGGTAAACATTTAAGATTTACTGCTCAGGACCATCAATGCTGCAGCGAACGCGTCATAAACCAGGATAAATAAAGGAGAAGTAGAAGCGTTGGGTCATCAGTTTGGGCCTGAGGTGAATATAGTCAGAGCAAAAGGTCCCGAAACATGGGACAAAAACTCTGCAGACTGACATAAGGGATAACGCTCTTTATGTTACGCAACTCTCAATGAATAACTGTCAAACAGGGGTGAAAATATGAAAAAGAAAATGCTAAATTTTATGGAAAAGGACATAAAGCGTCTACTTACAAATACTTTAGTTATTATTTTTTAGCTGAATCAAAATTGTTAAATTTACACGAGTAGTAGTGCTTGTGACTACAGCACCATCATGTTTTTCAGTTCGTCATCGAGTCTTTAAAGTGGTCCGTTACAGATGTACAAACTTTAGATTAGAGCTGAAGCAATTAATCATGAGTAATCGAATCTAGATTTTATATATATATATGGGATAGGACCTGTTCATTAACTCATGGGGTTCTTCCTCATTTTGATTATGTCTTTCATCACACGGTAAATATTAATTGCCTGTTTTCCAGCCGCTTAAGACGTTATTATTCCAATAAATGGTCATCATTAGCATTTATCAGTCCCATAGAACGGCTTCAGATTGTGCCAGTAAGCTCATGTCGCTCAAATTAAACAAACTAAAAAAAAATAGATCTCATATTCTGTCAACTGTCAATCCTATAAAAATATTTTATTCTGTGAAAAAAATGCAGATTATTCTTTAATAAGATCCTCATCAATGCACAAAACTACGCAGAAATCTGACTAAATGAGGAAAGAAAAAGCATGATTGGCTATAAGTAGAGTGGAGCCTGAGGAGAATGAGTTTACTGAAGAAAACCTGCTCCAGACCACGTTAGCTCTGGGGAGAATGTTACTATGGTAACTAAAACAGAGGTTGAGGAAACTCTTTGTGAAACGGAAAAAAAAAGTTTCCCTTATTTCAGGTTTGGAAAACTGAGTTTTCAGTAAAACTGATTTGTGAAACGGACCCCTGATGTCTAAACCTTACATGCAACACAGCTCCTGAAACCAAATCAGCATTACAGGTCGCTCTCTGTTCTCACCTCATCTGATCCTGAGCCAAAGATGAGCAGGTCAAATGGGATGGCCGCCACCATGTCTATGAGGAACCAGCCTTTAAAGTAATGGATGGCAATCTTGGCTGGATGGCTGACTACTTCCTCGTTGGAGTTGACGTAAGTGGTTCGAAAGTTTATTAGGATGTCAACTATAAACATAATGTCCACCATCAGATCGACCACGTTCAGCGGAGAACATGAGTAGCCGCAGAGCCGCCTTTTCCGCTCCTCCAGGTCGTTGAGGAGAAAGGCAGCGGAGTACGGAGTGAAAATAGCGGTGTAGATGACCAACAGCAGGATGAGCCAGTCCCACACTGCTTTAAAAGGGCTGTAATGGAGGATGGTCCATTTGTCTATACGTGGAGTCTGCAGTTTATATTCAGGCAGCACATCTGCACCCAGGGAAAGAACCTGCAGGAAAACACATTTATCAATTTAGTGTAATATGTTATTAAAATAGATTAATTTCACCAATATTTCACTGGATTTAATGACATTTTTAATGATTGACAGGTAATTACAAAAACGAAGATTAGTTTAAAAAAGACATTTTATAAAAAGATTAAAAACATTGAGGAATATGGCAGGAAGTTTGCAGTTTTTATGTAAATTAACATCATCTGGGAAGTGAATGATAACCTTATGTAGCAGACTCTAAGCATGATTTCCCTTTCATACATCATTCATCCTTAAGTACCGGTATTTAAAAATATTCAAAGCAAGGCTGTAACTGTTGCAACAATGACCTTCCATGTATTTTATTGGATTTCTATAAGTACTGCATTATTTTCAATGAACAGGAGTGGATACAAGTCTAAAAGAAGAGGATATACATTTTAATTATGGTCATTTTTACTTCTTATTGGCTCTCAATCAGACTTCATGGAATGCTGTCACATTTTTAAAAGATTTTAGAGGAATAAAACCAATGTCACTTTAAAATAAAGTGCTTAAATTGAGAGGTAGTTCTCAATGTAGATTTTTAATGAAAGAATGTAGCAAAAAAAAACTAAATTTGTGCGGAAAAAAAGAGAATAAAATATCTATAATACAGTTTAATATGAAGAGAGGTCGATCAACATTGATTACCATCTTTCCCTGTCAAAAAATCAAAATTGGATAAAATTTTTCACATTATGAAAATCTATCATATCCCATTTGGTAAAATGTCAAATGTTCATTAATTTATAGGTCCAGAGTAGGTTTGTGGTTTGATAACCCTTATTGGTAACATCTTTATACTTGAAATAGATGGTATATTCATTAATTCAGGGAATAGAACCAATATAAAAAGTTTTACTCTTTAAGGGAATTGTATATCTTAAAGGGTTATTTATCCATTTATGATGACAGGTATTCTGATTTGCACCATTTCTTAAAGGCTACCATCATAATGATTTACGATTTGGTGCAATAAATAATCTTTTAAAAGATTTTGCGTCCCTATTTTGCGTTAACTTGAAGGGTTGAGTGTTTTTTAAAATAAACTAAAAAGAGACTTTTGCATGAAGGAGATATTTTATTTAAAACTTTTTCAACAAGGGTTTATTTTGGTTGGAATGTGGCTTCATCTTTATCTATAAAATATAGGTAGTGTCAAATCTATCACTATATTTAGACTGCAATATTTCCCTCCAATATATTTATCTGTATCATTTTTGGGAGGAAATTAGCTGAATAACTTGCTCTAACCAGATGAGACCGCATGCTGACTTTTTGGGCTATCACCACTTTTCAGCAGGGTTAGGGAAGCTGGTTTTGACAAAGAAGTCATAACATACCATTTATATGGTAATAATGAGATTAAAGGAGGACCTTTTTGAAAATGGGAAACATTCAAAGTGTTTGAATATTGTTTACTGCTCTTGTTTTGTTCACAGAGTAAAAGGGACACTGATTTTTTTTTATTAGGCCCGAGCAGCGTGAAGGCTGCAAGAGCCTAATGTAACATTCGAAAGTTTCTTATTATTCACGATTCTTTTCTCTCACTTTGAACGCATTTTACGGGGACTTAGCATATTCAAAAAACTCGAGAAAACGCGTGGCAGTAAATTGTCCCCAGCGTGAAATAGCGGTCTATAATGGAATCCAAAATGGCCGCCCCAAATTACACCACAGCGCCCCTAACGTGAGTTGGGAAACTGTAAGTCAGCAGAGATTTGGAAATTTGGCACACAGGTAGATCTCCTCAAATGCATGAAAAAAGTCTCTTGGGTATGCCCTAAAACCCACAGGAAGTCGGCCATTTTGGGTCAAAGTGCGATTTTTGGCCATTTTTTTCATTTTATTTTATTTTTTGACATACCTCTGGAATCCAGCAGGCCAACACCAATATTGGGGATTATATATACCAGCCAGAACATGGACATAGAGAGGATATAAACTGTCCAATTGTAGTCCAACCCAAATTCTCATGAAATCCAAAAATGTGATTGAAGACAAAGAAACAGAACATAGAACTAAATAAAATAGGAAACTTGTTGCATCAAAAGTGCAGCGTTTTTGACCTTACTGATCCTGGAGCCCTGACTAAGTTCAACTCTACAGATCCAACAGCTGTTACATCCTTCATGAAGTGGCTCCAAACCTGACTGTTTCCCTCTGACTGGTAAAATAATATCTATTCATTTAGCATGTTTTAGCATGTTTTAGTAATTAAATTTAAATTCTACAGATTAGCATTTCAAGATTAATCAAGTGGCTGCACACAGTGATAACAAACAGGCTAATGGGAGTTTTTTTTTTAACTGATATATTATTAATTGAATCATTTCGCAAAATTCACATATGTCATATTTATAAGCTACTGGAAAGTTCCCTCCTCCACCGAACACAGGTGAAAAATGAGGACGAGCATGTAGGACGGCCTTATGCAAACATTTCACCACGATTGGCAATTAGGAGAACCATTTATTTTGATGATCCACATGGAAAAATAACATCCTCCACTATAACTTTAGGTAGCAATGCTACAACTTATAAAACATCCAACCGGGATGTTAAATGCATCCTGAACTAAATGCATGAGTTGGAGACTTTGTTGCGGTATGATACGTGGGTCACAATATCATATTATCGCGATTAGGCAATATAACTATATATTGCAATATTTTTAACAAGCTATCAAATGAAATGTATAGATAAAAGTAAGTTCTGTTCTGTATATGTTCATTAGAGGGTATTGATCATTCAGGTTTTATTATGCTCTTTTCGGTTTTAACCCTTTAAAACCCGATCCAAGAATAAAACAAAACAGAAAATTACTTTTGGTTTGAATTACTTGTGGCCTTTTAACAAAATATGTAAAAAGAAAAACAGAAATACATTTTTGATAATAATTTATTACTATCGCGATAAGTCAAGATTATTTTTGTGTAGTCTTCGCCCTCTGGGTATCTGATTGTACAATAGGTTTTACGGAACAAAATTTTTACCATTAAAATTGTCAGGCGCAAAACATTTCCACAGAAACGAATCAAATATGATACATTTGGCGTTACAGGGTTAACTGTGACTTCCTCAACTACAGATGCCTTTCGCCGCTGGCAAAGGCTCCTTGGCCCCATCATCTGCAGGAGTGATTGCAGAGGTAGCCCATTTTCCCCTCATTGTTTTTAGGTAAAATGTTTTTGTTTGTTTTTTAAAATCAGTACTAAGAACTAAAAGATCTATTGCAGATATACTGCAAAATCAAATTTTCCCACATCCCTACAATACAGCCTCTGTATCAGCATAAAGTGTAGTGAGATACAATATAATGTTATTTCCTTTTAAAATTATGTGTATTTGACATGGAGCTAAAACTTACATAGAGCTAAAATGCTAATATAAAAACTAGCACATATGGAACTTGTATGCACCCAATGATTGTTGTCATTGAGCACTAAAGTGTAGTTTTATAACTGTTTAGTTTCCCTTTCCATGTTACTTATCAGGTTCTAGCAGCCGTTTTACTTCCCTTTTATAGCTTTGCACCACTTCACAGTAATAGAATATCAATAAAATATGTCCAAAAATGTGAAAAATATAATAAAGCTCACTCTGTGTCTATATGGTTGCAAGGCTCTATATCTTTCCATGACTTATTGTAGGGTTTGAGCAGAAAAGAATAAATAAATGTGGAAGCCAAGAGCGGTTGTGTCCCTGAGATACTTTGTCACGGCGGTTTTCCCAAGAAAACTACTTAACTTTCTCATTATATAAAGATAAAAAAAAGCCATTTTCTCATGATAATGAGATGATTGTTGTGTGCTAAAACTGATTACATCCTTCAATACCACAACAGCAGGGGAGGGTTTATAAGTAGAAACCATGGAAACCCTTATGTAATTCTGTAAGTAATCCCGTCGTTGTTGGTTTGATGATTTGCTTCCACTTCTGATTCAGAAGCAATCAGACCTATGTTCTCTCACCTGGTGTTTTCTGCACAGCCCCGGTGTTACGCCTGTAAGTTATAAGATGCATTAACCCCCAAAATGAGTCCATATTTTCATTGAAACACATGTTTCTACTGTATTCCATGCAATCCAATCATCCACCACGACCTGACAATGACTAAAAAGTAAACTAAAAAACTCAACAGCAAAACTACGAGCACCGCAGGCATGGATGGACTGGGAATCCAGGGCTGTTGGCCAGCCTCATTCATTACTCATACAGGTTAATCATCTCATTATCTCAAGAACTCAATAACTGTTTTTTCATGATAATGAGACAATTATTTTGTTATCCAGAGAAAACAATCAAAGGTTTAACCATGATAAAGAGAGTTATGTCATTATCTCGAGAAGGCAAAAGAAGAAAAATAAAAGTCGATTACGACCACACTCAGCTTCTGTAAATAAAAAAAATGAAGACTTTGCATGAAAAAAATGCCAACCTATTAAAAGTGCATTTAATTTTACTGTTACTATTGGCATCTCATTTTGTTGGAGATAATTTTCACAAGAAGGAGATAAAGGCTTGGACTCCTTTGGTAGTAATTATAGAAGTCCAAAGAAGGATCAGAGAGAGAGAGAATGAGGATGGGGACAAAATGTGGAGTGGAAGGACACAGAGAGCGTTTCTGTGAGTGATAAAGCTGAGAATTGAAACAGAGTAAATTTGGTATTCATCATCTTTGGATGTTTCCTTATCTCATTCCTGGTCACCATTCGAATCCCAGTGATTATAAAGGCAGGAAGGTCGATAGAGAGGGGGATGATGTATAACACCAAGACGGCTGCAGTGCTATTAACTGAAATGGCCGTTAGAAAGTTCTCCATCCTGAGTGCTGGACAGGGTCAAAAGCTATTACCCTCTGTATGGAATAACCTTTGAAATCAATCAGAAACCAAAAGGACGGACAAAAGTGAAGGCGTTCTATTATTCATCAAACTTCCACTTTATTAAACGTTGGAGTGTAAAATGGCCATTTTGATCATGGTCCAACTAAATAAAAATATAAGCTATGCTAGAAAGAAAGGATGTTTCCACAGTTTAGCATTATATATCATAATAAAATAACTTCTCAAATTACTAAGATCATTTAAATCTAACCAAGAGTGTGTAAGCCAGTAGTCCTGCATCAAAGCCAACATTAAAATGCAGAATATATTGTATAACCACTTCTAACTGGTTATTATTGGTCTTATTTTGTTGGTTTTATGTTTTCAATGAGTAGTACTCTGAAAAAGTGTGAATCTTGGGATTGCCTCTAAATGATATAAAAGTCTGAAGTAAATTAATATTTATGGCGTTTAAGTTTTAGTGACTTTAAGAAGTTTCAGCATTTTGGAAACTTAAAGGCTAAGTATAATAATAAGAGTGGATTTAATTCCAACGATATGTTTGTCAAATTGCAGCTACTAGAAGTAACTTGTGCTGAAATTCCAAGTTTTGCAATAAATATTACAATTTATCAGATCAAAAAAATATTCTATCTAAAACGGGTGTTATCAAATCACCAAGGAAAAATTTCTGCTCATTCGTTTTCCCTGCTTGAATTGAAAAAAATAAAAAACTGCCCAGGACTTTTTGCTGCAAAGCAAGCCTGAATCATAACCCCTTGGCCACCGTGTTGGACAGTTATGAGGCATATTAGTTTGTTTTATCCAAACACGATTCTTCACATTTTAACCAAAATAATACCTCTGCTGCCATATTTTCAAGATCTCTTTCAAGGTCAGCAGCTCTCCAGTTACATTAAAAACAATGCAAAGTACTGGTTCTACTGCTAATACAAATTGAAAATACCATTTTCCTATGGGAAGAGGCTTTGAGCTGCGTTCAGGTTCCATAACAACTTTTCCCTGCTGCCATCTGACTGTTAAACTCTTACGGCGAGAAAGTCTAATCAGAAGACTCTGCATCTCACTAGTAGAAAGCATATTTCACTACTAGCGTTGCTGATTTATTTTTCATAGCAATCCACGCTACAAGCGCGGGGTCTTCGGATCCGTGGCCCTAGTGGGTCACATGGAGCTACTGCATGGGGTGAGAGAAAGTTTTGATTAGAGTTTTCTTTTTAATATATATTCTCCATTCAATTCTTTCCGCTAATTGAAATTTCTTTTAAATATACATTAACATGAATTCAACACACTGTAGTAAACAGATAAATGAAGGCAGAAGATGTTTTCAGTCATCAATACCGCACACATTCAGCGACACACAGGAGCTCTTTCTATCTGGGCACCGTTTCATTCACAACACCTGTCCCATCAACCAGAATCTGAATCAGAAATACTTTAATCCCAGGGCGAGTAGCTTTAGTTACGTACTCCATCTGTAATAAGGTGACTATAGGACCAGTTTGACACAATTTCATCGAATGTATATAATTAGGGGTCCCAACTTCATGCCATCAGTTGGAAATCCTTGGCCCTGGAAAGGCTTTGAAGACTCCTGCTTAATCAAAAGTCGCTCATTCAGAATACAAGGATTCTGGTACTTTAAATATGAAAGGTAACCCACATACTGCATTCAATAAGGATTGTGTTCATTGAATGTGATTTACCAGAACATCCATGTTTGCCAAGAGCACTACTAGTTTGTGGCGATCACGGTGTAGTGCTGATGGCGGCTGTTGATCAAGTCCCAGTGCTGTATCACGTGTTTGTCATCACAATGTGCTATTATCAAGTCATCTTGAAACCATTCTTCTTCCAATTTGGCTGTAATGCGTGTTTTCTCTGGCCAGAAGTTTGAATCCTCCCTCTTCAAGCTTCTAAAACCTGTTCGAGTGGGGTGGATCCTTGAATCGGAAGGGTAGGGAAATAACTCAAATTTCCACCCGTTTGGGCAGCGGTAAGCTTGGCCTCACGTTACCTACTTGATGCTTCAGAGGTCCCACAACCCAACAAGGCTGGATAAGTCTCCTTCCTTCAGCTTGAAAGGCATCCCTTACTGCTGGTGTCAACAACCAGCTTGGAGAATCAACGCCCAAGGCGGGCACCATAGAGCCTTATGGCCACAGCTATGGACAGCCACATTGAAAATGGAGGCAAAGTACATGGTCTACTCAGACTTCATGTCTCCAGCTTCCCTCAGAATCTGGGAGAAGCTCTCCTAGAGGTGGGAGCTGAACACGTCCCAGACCACTCCACCAGACGTTTCAAGGAGCCCCCCACTACTCACTTGGGCCTGCCAAGTGTGTCTGGCCTTCTCCTCTTCCAGAGGAGCTCAACTCCTCTCTTCACCCAACTGTCCAAGATTGCGGCCGAAGGTCAGATGATATGACTACAAATTCAATCATTGACCTCCAGTCTAGGGTGGCCCAGTGCCAGGTGCGCTGACGGACACCCTGCTTCAACATAGTGTTCATTATAGACAATCCGTGACTTGGACAGAAGTCTAATAATGAAACACAGTTCGTGTTTAGATCAGGAAGTCTGTTCCTTCCGATCACGCGCCTCCAGGTTTCCCTATCATTTCCCACATGGTACTCTTATTTGTAATGGATTTTCTAACTAAGGATGCATCATATCAGCACTGGCATCCCTATAGGCCATTGTTTGCCAGTTGTTGATGCATCTGTAGCAGTTTTAGAAGTATTCCACCTTTAATTGAACCATAGAAGCACTGTCCATGGATTGGTTACTTTTTCGCGGGGTTAAAAAGGTAGGGGTATATATATTTATAACATCTCTATCAGCTATAACAGAATCATCAGTGAAGGAAAGGTTGTTTCTCCAAAAGAACTGCTGGTGTCTCTTTATTCTGACATTTTAGGAAAAACACCTCTACACCACAGTCCAATGGGAAGCGTAAACTTCAGCTTTTATAGACTTGGACACACTTGCTGATTAAATTTAAGAGCCCGGTAAAGGTCAGACAAGCTTTATTATGTTCGCCTACATTAAACCCAGGATTGAATTTCTTCCAACCATCATTGTACATTACAAAAAGATTACAAAGCAAACAATCATTTAAGTCGAATCCTGTAGTTAATGAACTACTGTATTGTAATGGAGACAACATGAAAATTGTGTTTTACTCCCCTAGCCATCAGTATATATTGATATATTATCCCTTTGCCAAGCAGAAACTGGTAGAAGTCAGATTGTTGGCAGAAAGTCTGCTCTAGATTACTGTGCTGTGGCCAATCTATGTCTAAATCTTAAATATTTATTGTATCTAGTTTAGCTTAGCTCATACTCTCTGGTGTGATAATGGACAGCTTCTTTAATGCACTTGGCTTCATATAAAAATGCTAATGAAGGAGTTTTCCCTCCTGTTTTTGTTCTATGCGAGTTCCTCTGTCAGAAAGTAGGATTCTTAGGATTTGAAAGTTTCATGCTGTGGCTTCCGTAATCAATGATTCAGTTTGAGACAAACCAAAGGCATTTAAATTAAGACGTAAATGGGGAGGAGTGGGCATCTGAAGCTCATGTGGGCATAAAACATGAGCAGAAATATTTTAAAATGTAAGAAGCATGGAGCGTAGAGACACATTTTTCTTTATGCCTTAGCTTCCTGGGTGAACCCTACATCCTGAGTGTTCAGCAAGGGGAACAAGAGAAGAAAAGGTCAAAATCGGAGCGTTGATCGTAGCTTAAGATGTAAAAAGAAGTCCAGAAATGGTTTGAAGGTGTCCCATGTCTCCGTGTTCTGCATAGCAAGGATTTTTGAGAACTGAATACAAATTTAAACACACCACCATCTCCCTCATAGTGACCCGCTTTATGCAGCAACAGTGCTTTGCAAATACAGTATACTCATCATACCCCCTAATATTTTCCAGATTTAGTCAAATTTCAAACCAAATCTCAGCTTTTCTTAACTCCGTCTTAAAGTGTTCGACCTACACTAATTATAACTCACTACTGACGAATTTGAGGCATAGTTTTCAGTCTTTTTTTTTTTTTTTTTTTTTACATTTGCTTATTTACATCCTGTTTAATTTAATTATATAAGATTATTTTAATTTTAAATAGTCTCCAAATGTGTCGATTTGATAAATTCTCATAAGTTATCATCGGGGGGGAGCTTACACCTTGAGGCTCTCTCTCTCCGGTTCTTTTTCCTAAAAAGAAATCACTCAGGACAAACTCTTTAAATAACACTTCCTAACGTATATGCAATAAATAAGCATGAAACTTCCATCCATCCATCCATCCATCCATCCACTTCCGCTTATCCAGGGTCGGGTCGATTTGGGTAAGCAGCTTCAGTAGGGACGCCCAGATGTCCCTCTCCCCAGCCACTTGGGCCAGCTCCTCCGGGGGAACCCCAAGGCGCTCCCAGGCCAGCCGAGAAACATAGTCCCTCCAGCGTGTCCTTAACCTGACTCCGCCAGATGGATTTGCTCCAAGATATCCATCTGGAAACCTTCCTTTGAAGTAATTTTGGGAAGGGGCGAAAATACTGGTTAGCTGATTGGGCTATGTTGGTGATAGACAGGCCAAATAAAACCAATCAGATCAAAAGAAGCATAAAGACGCACTAACAGAGCGAATTTACCGAAAACACAAACCACAAGCCAGGCTACTCTGCTTCTGAAACCAGTCGGGAGAAGAGCAAAACATCTTTTCCTCTGAGAAAAGCCTCCAGAGCAGTGTTTTGCTCTCTTTCTTTCAGAGAACAAATACTCTGCAATTACGAGCAAAACTTGCTCCATAGCCACGCCAACGCGAGTTTCTTTCGGCTGAAGCAGCCATGTTCTCTAGACTGAACTGTCGTGCTTCTCGTTCTGCGTCACACCTCAACGCTGATTGGACGCTTGTTTGGTGAAGGGCCCCAAATTTTCTTCAACGGAGAGTCTCCAGACTGATTAGTGAAATCTTGAAAGCTCGCGAGATCAGGATGGTCTCACGAGGCTAGCGTGTATCCTGGGCGTGCCTGGAATACCTCACCAGGGAGACATCTTACACAGATGCACGAGCCACCTCAACTGGCTCCCTTTTCGATGTGGAGGAGCAGCGGCTCTACTCTGAGCCTGAGCTCCTCACCCTATCTCTAAGGAATACTTGACAACAATTTTGATAGAAATTATAATCTTATTCAGACCAGAGAAGTTGCTAAGGGTTACAGAAGGCTTGCCAACCGGGCTCACATCTCGTTGAGTGCTCACAACTCACAGTTAAATAAGCATTTTATAAAACGCCAGTCTGCCATGTCATCACATTATTACATCATACATGTTTGCAGATGAGGAAACATCCACGGCTCCAGCCTTATCAAGATATTACATTTTGTTTGTATATCAAGGACACCACTCTCATTCCATTCCCAAATCTTTGCCACGTACATAATGAAGATAACTGTATATAGATGGAAAGAGAAACTGGCCTAATTAGATAAACTCCAGAGGAAAAGATTAGGCAGGTTATATTGGGATAGACTCACACAACATCAATGATAATTATCCTAACATTCGACTATATACTATCTAGCGGCTGAGGTGTGGTCTCCCTTATTCGCATTTGGCAAGTGTTAAGATTCAGACCCTGGAAACAACCCAACCATTTCAGATAGCGATAAGGAGGAAAACTGTGCATCATTTCATTCACCTTACCAACACGCAAGGCCTAAGCAGCAGGGCTAATAATGTCCTAAAATCCATCTTAATTTACCTCTCAGGCATACCTGGATTCTCTAAGCTGTGTTTAGCAGCACTGTGAGGTCAGTCAGATAAAGTATGGGCTGCTTCCACTCTGCCTCTGGCTACTGTCTGAGGCCTCCAGCAGAGGCGGCCTAAGAGTGCAGATAGGGGTCAACTTCTTTGTCCTCTATCTGTTACTCTGGTAATGAGTGAATGTAAAACTGAGATGGAATCAGTGGTTTGGAGGAAGCTCTGACCTACCCCTGGGAATGCATTACTTTACAGTGCCACTCTAATAGGTGTTTGGTCTCAGCCCCGCCAGGAGCTGAGGTGATGACCTCCATACCTGACTGTAACTCTAGAAACCCACCTGAAGCTGTAGACGCCGTCTGGCAGCTGTAAGAGTATCCCAACTTCTGCACCACAGGTGAAAGACACCTCCATGGTTTTCACATATTAGTATCGTCAGACTCCGAGAAGACAGATGAGACAGTGGATTCAATCTGCCCACATCAGATTACCCACTGTAGTCTGATTTGATTCCTTCATCCTACGTCCTGTAGCAACCTCTGTCAGAGGGTATAACTCTGGCTAATGGTGCTTTCTGATACCTCTAACTGGATGATCTATTATTAAATTCACATTTTAACAGAATATCTGTTCATTTCATTTTATTGAAGTCCAAGTGTGAAGTTAATTTAATAAAAGACAATTTAGGGTTATTTAACTTCTAAACAGATAAGACTGAAAACAGTGACGGTCAATACTATTCATATAAAATGAACCCAAATGCATGAACCTACCTGTGTGACCTTGTCTGTGACGTTGTGTGTTCGGTCTTTGACCTTTGGAGCAATGATGGTCTTCTCAGAGGAAGGAGGGGAGGGGCACTTCTTTTCATTGTTGGCTTCAGAGAAGTTGAGGGTGATGAGGGGGATCTTGTTAATGGTGCTGTACCTGTTGAGGTTGGAGTCGGAGGTGGAGCCAAGCAGGCTGGACTTGATGTGGCTGAGCGGGCCTGAAAGAGAAGGCGGTAAGTCGAGGATATCAGCGACAAACGGTGACCTGTGCTTTTTATGATTATGAACTGTGGACATCAGGAAACAGTCAGATGGTCGAGTGTGTTGTGACAGAGAATGGGAACGGAGAGGCCCCTTACTGTTGGTGTACGCCGAACCACGACACAACACTGATATTACAACAGACACTGAAATACAAACTCCACACCCGCTGAATGAGCCATCTCAGATTAACCGGCTGATCCTCATTAAAACATAATGGAAACTCTGTGGCTGAAAGTAATGAGTCAGGAATAAAATCAAAGGATGCAACCAAACACTGAGAATATTTCACCGTCTCATTAAGCTTAAACAATTATGGTCAGAGGTTTACACAGACTCATCCTGGGCATCAAAGTTCTTTTCAATTCTGTTTTTTAAGCCGATTTTTTTCGGAGATAGAATAAAATACAAGTATTATAAAAAAAAAAACTGGGTTTATAAGTTAAAATTTTAGACTAGTTTTTTGTTTTAAACAATGATTCCCTTTTTTATTCAATGAGGATAAAGGTTATTTAAGTACTTTAATTGAAAAAGAAAAAAAAGGTAGAGGTACTCCTGTGAGGCCATTCAGTCGTTCCCTTATTCAGGAGGAATATGCTTCAACCAGCATATAAAGCTGCGCTAAGCTGCAGCCTCGGTTTGCTACACAAAAGCGGCAGTTCTTAATTTTAGTTGAAGAGTTTCAGTTATGTTTAAAGTTATAAAAGGGTGAAAATTATTTTTTTTGTCTGAACTGACAATGAATGGTGTGTTGAAGGGTCTGCAACTAGGGCGTAGGGAGCACGCCTTCTAAGTAAATATTGGAAAATAAAAACATTTCCAAATGGAAGCTAATTTTCGCCATTCTGATGAAAAATAAAACACAAACCTAACTATCTCAATTATTATATCATATCTCATAATAGTGATTTAGCTATCTCATAACTATAAGATAGAATCTTATAACTATGAGATACTGTCTTATTACTATGAGGAAATGTTCATCAGGCAATATTTCAAATAAAGTGTTTCATTAAAATATTTAGCAACTATTCGTTTGGTTTTCTAATGAAAAAGCCAATGCTGAAGTTTTACATTTGTGAATTTACAAGAGTTATAAATTCAGTGTATTGGTAAGGAAGCAAGATCAAACATTTAAACTTGAGGGGGGAGAAGGGATTAGTAAGATACAGAGATAATAATGTTACAAATTAAAATACATTTTCAGATAATTTTGTACATTTACAGATGAGGTACACAAATATTGCTTGATAATTACAAAGAGCTGTGTTTAATAACAGACCAGGGAAGAAGTGAAAATTGTACAAGCCATCAGTTGATCATAACCAGAGGCCTACTTTAGCCAGAGGAGTGGAGAGACATGCTATAGCAGGGAAAACACTTGGTAAATTATGAGATACTTAAGTCTTAATTATGAGATAGTATCTAATAATATCTCATATTATGAGGGGGTCAATACCTCTTGGTATACTTTACTTTGGGGGTCCCTTTGGGCATGTGGGGTTTGGGTCCCCCTGCGCAGACCTCATGTGCTCTGGAGGGGCACGTCTTTGGCTCTTCACAGCCACTATTGAGCTTTTTTCCTTTGGACTAAACCTTGCATGCACAAGTGCACTCTCCCAAACAACCACAGGTGCTTGGCTCCAGGTACTTAAGAGATTCACTTCCATACAGAAATCCTATATTTTTATCTTCAGCTACCACTAGTATACATGTCAAGATTCATCTAATACTATTCTGACTACTTTAGCGATAGCGATGGCTAAGGTGATACTTTGTGTCTCTTATACTATATCCGTTGGTTACTTTTTTCCCCTTCGAGAGTGGGGGAAATGGGCTTCCTTACTGTCTAATTTCAGTTATTCAGCACTTACTATTTAGCTCCTCCCCGTACCTTTCGCAGATTCGGAACTCTAAAATTTAATTCTATCTACCATACTATATTGTAGCAAAATATCCGGCACATATATGTTTACATATTTATAGGAATACTCATAGTCGTCCTCTTTATCTGGAACCAGGTTGCAGGAGTGAGAAATATATTAATAATGATGAGGATTAGATGAGGACCCCCAAGCATCCACTAATGGCCCCCCACTTTGAAAACTATAACAGGCAAATTAGCCATCAGAGCTAATTTTAATCCGTAGTCCCATGACAAGTTGAAGGTCAAGAAAAAGTGAATATTAAAGGATTTAGATGATTGTATATCATTGAGAAAGCCAATACAGAAATGCAAATTTTAAAACTTTTGTTTAATGTTTGTTTTTATATTCTATTAAAACCAAGTGTATAATATTCTAACTTAGAGAAAACCATCAACAACAAAAAGAGCTCAAATAAATGACCAAGATGGTGTTTATGTAAACCTGTGACCAGAAATAATTTATCAACAAATGCTTTCTTCCAAAAAGGGTTATGCTTTCTAATATTTCTCAACATAAAAAGACTGACAACCTCCTGGCCTCCTACAAGAGTAAACAACTCTTCAGGAATAAAACACATACACAGGCATGTGGCCCAATGAGAATGATCAAAAGTGAAAAACAGAATAGCTGATTCAGCTGCCTGAGCCAGCAAAGGAAGGTTGCACTGCTTTACCTCCCTTTTCAACAACAACGTTACAGTGATTGAGAGTCAAGGACGGGGGAACAGACAGCTGAGGATGAGAGACTGCATGCGCAGCTTCAATACATGCCACAGTCAGGGTACATCACAGCAGTCATAAAGAATAACTGAAAAGAAAAAGCTGAAGCCATACCCCCAGCCATCCAGGAGCGCGACACTAGCAGACCAGGGGAGAGAAGAAATAGGAGGTAGAGGGGAAAGTGGGATTATGGAAGGCTGCTTGGATTGTAGGGTCAGGGGTGTAAACAACATCAACATTGCGCCATTGTCAAACAATTGCTTTGGCAGCTCAGGGAATAGATTAGAGTATTGAGGAAGGATTCTGCGATGGGAAGGTTAGCGAGCCGATGCTGCCAGATACGCTTTTATGACTCAGTCTTAAAAGAAAATAATGCCTTAGACGATTTGGCTTCATGAAAGCATTCATCCCCCTCTGACTTTCCTACACTTTGCCACATTACAGCAACAAGCTTTTCTTTATTTTAATGAGATTCTAGGTGACAGACCAAGTTGCAGTAGGAGGACACATGGTCGTTAGCGAGAGCCAAGGTGTGCTGTGAGGGTTTCTTTAAGGACACAAACAAAAGACCATGCATGAGGGAAAACCAGCACTCCATGTAACCCTGCACTGAACATCCCCATGTTGAGATATGGTGGTGGGAGCATCATTATATCTCTATAGTTATGCTGCTATAGGCTTAGACTTCTGGAGGAATTAGGGGACCCATATTTGCATCATTCCGCTTCATTCTATCTCTATTCTCCCCACTCTGCAGAATCTGTTAGTTCAATCTCTAACGTTATTCTCTTCTGCTTTTTCTCATAGAAGCTTTGCCTTGTCTTCCTGTTTGGCTGTGACTCCATCCTAAAAGAGAAATATCAGTCGTGCTGCTGCCATCAACACCTTTGTTTATAGATGTTGGAGATCTGCCATTTTCCAGTGTAGTCCTGTTTCTCTGACTGTATCTAACTGTATGTGCTCTCTTCATCCTCTGACATGGGGGAGCTGGCTCAGAGCTGCGTCTGCCTGGCTGTGTGTTGTTTCCTGGACGGGACAGCTTTTACAGCTGCTTTTGTATCTCTGCTTCTGTCTCCTTGAACCCCAGTCGGTCTTGGCAGATGGCTGCTCACACTGAGCCTGGTTCTGTTGGAGGTTTTCCTTCCTGTTCAAAAGGGAGTTTTCCTCTCCACTGTCGCTACAGGCATGCTTAGTGTGAGGGATTGCATTCGAGTCAATGAGTTGATGCAATCAACTGGTTTTCCTTAGATAGAAAACTTTGAATTAAATTGACTGTATGATCTGGTTATCTGTAAAGTGCCTTTAGATGATATGTGTTGTGAATTGCTGCTATAGAAATAAACTGAATTGAATGATATGGGGAATGTTTTTCCTTAACTGTTTTTAGTCTTTGCGGTTTACATTTCTTAGACTGTAAATATTGTGACAATGCTGTAGGGCTGCCAAATTTGACCCTTTTTTTCAAATTCAAAATTGTAATGGCACTTTTATCTAGATGTTTTACTCCAATTAAACTGTTTTTATGAACCAGAACGCTAGCTTGTTCCAAATTAATTGTTGTAAGAATTTACTGTTACCGTTGAGTGGAAAAGTTAATCTACCTGCATGCATGGATCTGCTTGCTAGCTACAACTCTCTTTCATTTTGTGTGGAGGAAAACCCACTTTAACCGCCATCTAGAGGTCTGGAGCGAGAAAGTCGGTGTTTTAGTCTCGTCAAATTAAATCTAACCGCAATTGAAGCCTCTACGATATAATTATTTGGTTCTGTAAACATACAGTTGTATTGCAAACACAGTTGTTTTGCCCAAGATGGAGAATGATGAACAAATAACCTGGGCTGCAGGTAAATAGTCTGGATCAGAGTAAGAATCATATTAGAATAACCAAGGAAAAGTACAGACTTAAAGCAAATTGCTGCTTACAGTCTTAGTTAAATCTTACTAAGCTGAAGCTTTTATTAGAAATAATAATGGGCAGAAAATGTTGGTCTCTGGATGTCAATAGCTTAATTTGGAGAGAAAATTTTGTTTTCACATATGATCTACAGGATCATATTCATGCCTCACTTTTCAGTTTATAACAAACATTTGAAAATATCAAATGTTTCCCCCACTTCATTCATGCATTCCTTTGTGTGGGTCTATCATATACAATTAAACATGCATTTAAGTTTGTAGCTGTAACATGGCACAATGTGGAAACTTTAAGGGGTGTCAATTTTTTTGCAAAGTAGTAGCATGTCCTAGAAAAAGCAGAATAAAACTGCATTAGGTTATATTTATTAACTACCATGTTTAAGTGTTAAATTTTTGAATGGAAACGGAATCCAGGTTTTTATTCAGATGTGGCAGCACAGATTCAGAGGGTGCACAGGTTAAAGATAGTGGGAGGAATCACCGTGGAAAGCTCCACTGATCGTCTTCAGCAGACAACAAGCAGGAAAGAAACAAAGTGATGCTGCAAACATGCGCGTGCACAGGTCAGTGTGTTGTCTTTACTGAGCCCTCCCTGAGCGACTGGCGAGGGGGTCAGGCAGGTCGTTTACACTCACACTACATCAATTAGTGCTGCGCCAGTCTTTCGAGAACTTACAAACACACTGTCAGTGATCCACAAAGGCGTTCGCATTCAAAATTAACCCTCTGTGGAGAAATTCATGCAAAGAAGCAGGCTTTTGCATTAGACAAGTCTTATCCAACAGGCGTGCCAAAAGAAGCGCAAGTCCAGGATGCAGGCTGCTGTTGGTTACCTTTGATATTGCGACCATTGTCTGTAAGGAGGAAAAAGACAGGGGAACTGCAGATGAGTGATTTTCTGGTTTTTAATCATGATAAATGAGCCATTAAAAGTGCAACTGGGGCCTGTAGAGTTCATTAGAGGGCAGCTGATATTAGACATTTTCAGTAATTATGATATAAATTGTACTTAAGGGGTGAAGTAAACTTGATTGAGCTGAAGGGACATTTTACCATCCGCTTAAAATAAACCATATATGGAAAGAACATCAATGGTACAAAGTATGGATTTATATACATTTAAAAAAAAAGAGAGCAAAAGTAGTTCATTAAATATTGTTTTGGTTGGGATGAGAGCAGTTAAGATAGCTTTATTTCTATATGCAATATGGTCTAAATAAATTATATTTTGGATGCTCTCTGCAGGAAGTCTCCAGTGGATCATTGGCCTCCAACTCATCTGCACCACCAAGGACCAATTTGTTTCTACTCTGTACACATTTTTGCAATAAATGAACAATGAATTATCTTTTATTTTAGAGCCCTACGGTCTGAATACGTCACTCTAAACATTTAATGCGTACAGGCTGGGGAAGGCTTTGTTTGGTGTACAGCTATCAAAAGAGGAAAAATATATAAATACCGGTATTAGGCTTACAAGTCCCTGAAATATAAAGATTTATGATGGTTTGATGTTATTTTTTTCTAAAGATTTAAAATTAAATTTCCATCTGGAAAATTATCACTTTTTCACTGTTATCTTTGAAATCTCAGTTTTACCTTTTGAGTTTTCGTTTCCTGCAAATATTCAGAATTAAGGTAGAGATTTTTTTTTTTTTTATCAGAACAAAAACGTTTCACAACTTACATATAATTAACATTATCCATAGACCTTCTCTCTGATAACTGTATTAAAGATCCTTTGACCACTTATAAACCATTTGTTCTCTTAAAAAATCCAAACTATTTCACCCTAAAAGTGTTATAAATCTTTGCAATTTCAGCTACAGCCTTTCTTCTTTTTCATATCCTTTTCTTAGTCCACACAGCGGCTCATTGTGACGTCTTTTATACCTCTCCAGCATCACTAAACTAAAACAAGACATCTATAAAGCTCTTCGTCTTCGCGAAAGCAAGCTGCAGCTGTTAGATCAGCATTTTTCTTCTAGACCTAGTAGCTGTAGCCGATCCATTTTCATGTTATGACTTAAGTTACTTTCCTAGTTTTTATGAGAGCTTCATCGACTACAACCAACAAACTTGGAGGATATAAGAATGAAATCCTTGAGGAATACTCCCTCTCCTTAAATGGTGTGTTTGCCCAACCAGAGAAAGCTCCTGCAGCTCTACAGTACTTGTATACATTTACAAACGTACTCTAGGTAATGCTCTCACAGAAGAACCCCGACAGCTTTACTCTGGTGATTACACCAACTCTCAGGGGGGTAACTTACACCAGCAGCTAATTGGATTGTGATTGGGCTGGTTCACAGTTCAGGCATTAAAAATCCAGCTCATATTTAAGCGGATAAGTGAATGTGAAAGCAGTCTTCATGTTCATCTCTACAGACTGCAGCTATGGTTGACCTACCTTCACTGGCATGCCTGTCCCTGAATGTAGTCTTGGGTTTGGACCCAAAGCCTTCGATGTCATGAACGGAGGAGGCTCTGCGGATACTGCACAAGCTCTCTCTGGAAGCAGTTGGAGTAAGGCCCGGGATTGACGGAGCTCCAGCTAGTGTGTCCTCTTGGCTCTGCTGTTGGGTCTGCGTGATAGCCTGGCTCTGGTACGTCCGGTTCCAGGGACCCTTGGGGGATGAGTGGTCCAAGGGGCCCGACACTGGGGTTGAGCAGTGGCTGGGTCCAATGAGAGCGGCGGTGTCGTTGGCATAAGAGGGACTGCAGCTCTCTCGGGTGGTGGGAAGTTGGTAGTCTCGTGTGGCCACCGAGCCATCGCTGTGTCGGGGAGAGTCCACCATGACTGCGTCTGGGTCCTCTTGGGGAAGGGACTGCTTGCTGAGGCCCAGGAGAGGCAAGGCTGGTAAGCGGAAGCGGAAGAATCTCCCTCTACCTGATGGAGAGAAGCGTAAAAGTGACATGGTCAGAATCCTTCGTGTTCTGGCATAAAATCTTTGCCAACTCCAAATTACTCAGATGTCAAGATGTTAAGCAGAGCAAAAAATGTCATATTGTTACTGCAGATAGACCTGAAATACCTTACTAGTACTAAGCCAGGAAGAAAATTGCTATTAAACCCTTAACCCTTACAATTTGATGATGGCCATAATCTAATTCTAAAGCATTGTGATGGTGATCTAAGGGTTTAGGAAATTATTGGTTTATCATCTGCTCCTACCGTCTATGTCTGAAAAACATCACCTGCTAATATCTATGCGACCAACTAGGGGGCAGTCTCGCAGCTCTGTTCTCATTCAATCAAATGTACAGCTTTACGGCAGCCCAATGCCTTCAATATTTATACAACACTGGCTGATAATCATGATCATAGAACACTGATCTTGGTGAGTGCACAAAGAAAACCATTGTCCAAAGAGGAGAGAAAGAGAAAACCCAAGTCAGACCGGGAGAGTGGATTTGGGCAAGGCGTTTACTCCATGGCCTGACAAACAAAAGTAAGGATGTAAAACTGATGGAGGCCTCGCAATGTTATAATTGTCAAGACATGTGGGTACTGTCAATGATAACCTCTGTTAGTGTTACTAATGTGAATTTAGAGGGATCGATTTTGGGCGAAATACTATCAAAGCATTGAGACTAAATCAAAGTTAATTTCGTCAACCAGGACGATGACGAAAATATTTCGTCAACGTCCCATTTTCCTGTGACGATGATGAGACGATGACGCACCAAAATTGTTTCCAGAAAAAAAAAAAATGAGACGAGAATGAAAAATTATTTTCGTTAATGAGACTAAGTCCAGACGAAATTTACAAGCTATGGACGAATGGACATTAAAAAAACGTTTGTCCCTACACAGCGCCTGTCCCACAGTGCCTCGCGCCGCTCAATAAGTAGTAGCAGAGGTCTTATACTCCTAGAATCACTGGTAGTAGTTAACCGTAGCTAGCTCAACTTCGCAGACATGGCGTCGGGCTCGGATACCAGTGTACGGTTTGTTGGAGGAGCTGGGCGAAAACAACGCCCGGATGTATTGAGCCATTTCTTTAACAACCGATCATGCTGCCGATACCGGTGGCGGCCAAGACTATAATGACTAAAATGAGACTAAGACTAAAATTGATTTTCGTTATTAAGACTAAGACTAAATAGGAAAGGCAATGACTAAATATGACTAAGACTAAAATTGATTTTCATCATTGTGACGAAGATTAAATTGCAAAAGGCAGACGAAATTAACACTGGACTTAATGAGAGCAATTAAAAAACTGTGCAATGAAGTAGTCTCACACTTTGCTGAACTGTAAAGTAACAATTTTTAGTACAAAGGCTATTCTACTCTAGGGATGGAGCGGTTTATGAAAATGCCGTCCGAGACCTTCTAACTCTGGAGTGTACACTCCAGGTGGCAGTACTAAGCGACCAAAGCCAACCACCAATAGTAAACAAGAAGAAGAAGAAGCGAAGCAGCTTAGCCGGGTGTAGCAGAAAAATCCGTTGTTGTGGAGAATTGTGTGGGTATGGCGAAGTGGGAAAGAACAGGAGATGGAAGGCGCCTCAGCAGCACTTTTATAGGTCTGCTGTATGGGACCACTTTGCATTTAGAGTGACCTACGAATGACGGGCGGAAAGAAAGATGTGGATAAAAGTGCAACAGTGTGCAAGCATTGTGCAACACGTTTTGTTTGTGCAAACAGCAACACGAACAACACGTCAGACTAACAATCAACATATACCTAACCGAAAACCGTGACCACGAAACAGTGAACCGAACCGTGGATTCTGTGAACCGTTCCACCCCTATTCTAAACCAATTAAAAGGTTATATATATTAGATACTGTACAATGTAATAAGTGTTTTCCATCTGCTTTGACAGAGTGCTGTAGCTGCGGGTCACATGGAGGGCAGTCTGTGTTTATGACAGGATAAACCTTAACATTTAGGGCGTTTAAAAGGGTCCTGTAGGGGGAGCTCCATCAAAAATTACCTGGTGTTGCTTTAAAATAAATGTACGCAGATGTGCTCCATCTAATCTGACTGAGCTTTGGGGCTCAAAGAATGTATTAAATAATTATTCTACTCTAATTTTGATATTTACCTTGTGTTGGTCAATTACATAAAACCACGAAGAATTGTGTAAAGGTTCAAGTGGAGCAAATACTTTTGGTTTAGAGACGAAGAACTGAGAAAGTTATGCGCGCTATTCGACTAATGAAAAAACACTGGCCTCTTGACCTTGTGCTGTGTTTTCAGAGTGTGCCTAGAACAGAATCTGAAATTTGAGGTATCTGCTAATGGCACCGAAAAGCCTGGTAATGCAGCAATCTGGAAAACTCTGTCACATCAAAACAAATGCATATTGTGCCTCAGGCTCCAGTTCAATCTTCAATTTCCTTTTAATTATTCATAGGGGAGAACATTTGCTGAAATTTTATATTGCAGAGCCGCACTGAGATGGGGATCCTTTAAAGGATTATGTTCAGTGTTTTAATGAGTGACTGGATAGCCTCTGGAGAGATACAGCCCAATGTAACAAAGTCATAGAGGATAATTGTAAGAGAGCCCTGCGCTCAAACACTTATGCAGCATGACACCAAGTTTAATACAAATGCTGAGCTATCTATACACAGACTTAACCAGATTCACAAAGACACTCCTTGCTGCATTATAACATTACATGCATGCATGTTATATCAGTAACGCTTAGAGATTTCAGCATATGGACGACAAATTCGTGGCTTTAGTTTAGTGAATCATTTAGCCATATGAACATATGCAATACATATTCCATTTCTGCCTCAGCTTCCAACAAGCTGCGAGGATGAAAATGGAAACCATTTGTTTTTTAAAGTAAGAAATGATGAAAATATTTTTAGAGAAGTTAAAATTCAGGCTGCATGGAGAAAGGGGAACATTTTCAGTCTTCCCAAGGATCCGAAGACTCGACAGGCATGGATTTTTTTCGTCTATCAGAAGATCCCTGCAAAGTTTGATGCTCAGCTGTTCATTTGGACTGCTGGGTCGCTGACTGGACTGGACCGGGCGTTTGAACCGAGCCATCAGCACACAGCTCCGGGGCTGGTCCGAACCCAACCCGGTTACAATATGCTCTCCGCCGCCTACCTTACTGTGCCTCCCGCCGTGCATGGTAAGGCAGGCAGGGGGAAGCATGGGGCCGCTGGTGTCCAGGCCACTGTCACCGGGTTGAGTTTGGTCGCCCAGTCCCTCCAACTTCTGCTGCATGGTAGTCAACCAAAATCCCAGACGATTTTCAAATTCTCTCCGGACATTTTATTAGGTCTCATTTTTTTCAATCTCTATAACGCCTCCCTCAAGTGATTCAGAACCCCCTCCCCCCCGCGTAACTGACATTTATGCACTATTTTTGCACGCCACTTATCACTTTACTTGGATTTATCACTTTAGTTGGATATTCACTTTATTTGGATTTAGTTTTTACATATGCAAAGATATACTTACATATATATGTACAGAAGACCTATATGTGTATATATTTTATCTCTTAATATTCTTATTTTTTATCTTTATTATATTGTGTAGTTGGATGTGTGTATTTATATATAAAACTGTAACTGGAGTGTGTAACAAAAGCAATATCCCTCTGGGATTATTAAAGTATTTCTGATTCTGATTCTGATGTCAATGAAAAAAGAAGACCATATCAACAATCTCGATGTTTCAGTGAGTGCTTGTTGCTATGATGTGTCTTTGCTCAGCAGCCTCGCTTGTTATAAACCAACTAATCAGCGCACAGCTCATCTAAATATTCATGAGCATACCATAAAAGGAAGAAAACCTGTCATTTCATTCTAGGGCTTTTAACCAGGCTTGCATTAGGGCTCATAGAACAGCAAATATGCCATTTTCAGCCCAACCAATGTTACACACCGTATTCAGAGACCTTAAGGTCCAGCACCAAATACCCTATAGAATAATTCTATCACCCCCTTTAACAGGCTTCATCACGCTACATAACAGAAATTATGCTGAAAAAAATACTTTTTAAGTACTGTAATAAAAATGAAAAACTATTTTATGTTATGACAATTAAAACAGGAATCTTTGTTTGAGGGAAAAAGCAAACAAACAAAACAAGAACAAAAAACAAAAATAAAACAACCCCTACACTTGAAAATAAAGGAAGACTGTCTTCCAGAAATAAGTCTGTAAAACAATACTAACTCATACACTACTCTGAAAATAAAGGAAGACTGTTACAAAAAAATACTAACTCATACACTATTCAAGAAAAAACAGCAAAGAAGAAAAAGCAAAGTATTGACAAACTAAGGTGGTCAGCCGTCAGTGTTGTTGGTGGTAAACCAATCGCATCACATCTCTCTTCTGTGTGACTAACCATTACATTGTGATAAAAAAAACAAAAAAATGTGTTATAGTACTCTGTTACTACCCTGTTATTAAGTAACGCCATTACTCTTTAACACTGTTAACATTTAAGTGATTGATGTTATTTTTTTTATGTTCTTGCACACAATTGAGGATCTGATCGTACACATTAAATGCTGAGTCATGTTTTTTTTTTATTTTTCATACAAATCATTAAAAGGTATGGAGGACAATCTTATTTTATTTCTGGGTGGTCTTTTAAAAAAATCCCACACAATACCTTTAAGAAACATTAAGTATCACATTCCAGAAAGTTTGTCTCTCCAGGAGAATCGTTGGTGTCTATTTACATCTATTTGCATATTTAAGTCTGGTAGTCCTCCGCATCCATCGAATGGAACAAAAGAAATTTGCTTTATCTGGTTTTTATTTGTTTTCCATTTTCCTGCTTTAAATGAGATCAGTTTTCTCGATTTGGGAGCATGCTTTTTTAAAAAGCAACAAATTCCTGCAGGTCTTTTTAAACAATATCAATATAAAATCCTGAAACACAAACCCTTGGAGATTTCATGTATTATTTTGCTTCCATTTCATAGTATTGCATCCAAGATTTGCCCCACACCAACAGAAAAAGCTTTTCCTTTATTCCATCACTGCAAAAAAATGTGTCAGGAAATCAAATTGCCAAAAATAACACCTTAAAATAATAGTTAGATCCATGCTTAGAGCATTGCTTCTAATTACAGTACTTAGATAATAAGCTATAAGTATTGTCCTAATATGTATTTTAAATTAAATTCCAATTCTGTTGTACTTTGGTGGAGTATGGTTTCAAAAAATGAAATTAAATATATAAAGCAGACTTCTAAAACAAGAGAAACAGTTCCTGGGTTAGTTACAAAGTGTAGAGCGCTTGAGTGTCCCTTCCCTCTTCTGTCCTCTCATTCTTTTCCTGTTCCGCCAGGCAGCTCTACACCACCAGTGGACACACAGTGGCCCTTGTTGCTATGATACCAGAGAGTAATATTTGCATTGAATATTAATTGGGCCCTCAGATCCCCCAGCTGGGAAGAGAAATGTCCTCCTGTTATGTGAGAATGATTCAGACGACAAGGGAGACACCCAAAAAAGAAAGCAGATATAACGGATGTAGAAAAAATAAACTCAATTTGTGTTCAATTCTGCTGACATAAGATATAACTAAAGCAGTCGTGTAGTTAATGTGCTTAAATGATTTGCATGAAGCATTATTTTACCTAACAGAGTGATTACTGGAGCTCCCAGTCCTCCAATTACACAGATTATTGTGCTGCATCCCTGCTTTGCCCCACACTCAATCAGAAAGAGAATAAGGGTGTTATTGCAGTGAGCCTGAGGTAATGGGGGCTAATTTTCAGTCTTTTTCTTTGATTATACATTTCTTAGAGGAAGGAAAACCAGATGGTCATAAATCAGACTGAATATTTGCAGCTTTAGATAAATCAAAGTTAACCAAACTAGCTTATATTTGCAAAATCCAAGAAGACCGGCTGTTCTTTCTGAACAGTGGTGTTTGACTACAAATTTTGATATTCCCCTTTAAAGGTTCTAACAATGGTTAGCAGGAATTTTGGCCTATTCTTCCAGAACTTAGGAGACTTGGCCTGATTTGTAGGTCGCTAAGTTAGCACAAATCTTTTCAGCTCTACCCGAAAACATTGTTGGACCTGAGGCCAGGGCTTTATGATGGTCAGTCCAGAAGTCTGGTTCTGTTGTAGCTGGGCCACTTTGTGAGTAATATTGCGAAACGTTTAATGCCCATGTCCATTTGGAGAGCCGGTTAACACTCTGTGAATGGATAGAGCAGACTTTACTTATTAAAGTAAAGCTTGAATTAAAGAAGTTGGAGTGATCCTTTAAGTGCCACGTACCTTTAAGTACCAGAGTACCACACCAAGTTTTCAGACCCTTGTTGTTCCCCTTGTTATTCTACGTGGTACTCTGTGCAAACAGGTCTTCTAAACAGAAGTAGTATCGAATCAACTGATTTAATCTTCCGTACACCATAGAGCTTACCAATGATGTCAGGAGCATCTATCTTTAATATGGAAGTCAGGCACCAAACATTCTTGTTTTGTACCGTTTTGTTTTGTCTTCCAGTGTTTGCAGCAAGACGGTGCACATCTTCTAAACGTCCGGAGACTGCGATCAGAGCTATGGCGTAAATAGCGGTAAGCAGCGACAGCAGTTGCTTACAGGCCGACGGCCTCTTAGGGGCCCCGTAACTGACATCTGGTTGGCCCCATACGCAATTGTAGACTAGGACGTCTATTTTTTTTTACACTACGACTTGGAATTATGGGTAACCCAGAGCGCAGATTAAAACCATAACCGTTACGTACAATGTGTTAGTGACGAGCTGCTGGAAGAACGGAAAAAACGTACCAAAATAAACACCTTCTTTCAAAGAACCGATGAGGGAGAGGTGGAAGTTGCTGCTACAGTGAGTAAAGATTGAAACCAGGAGATGAATGGAGGTTGGGAGAGGAGGAGGGCTGTGAAACTCAAGGTAGACCGATGGCTTGTTGTGGTGGTGCACTGTCACCAATGGTTCCATTCAAGGTGCACATTTTTTTTGGGTCAGTTTTTCGTGTGTGATCATATACTACTAAGAACTGCATAATTTTATCTTGGCCGATTTATGGAACTGTCGCCGTATCCTGAACCTTTATCACGTGTTGTACTTCATAAGGGGCCCACCCATATAATGTTGCTTATGTAACAACAGGAACATTATTAAAGCCATCGAATTAATTTGCCAAAGAAAAAAAAAAAAAAACAACATCTAAAGGAACTTCTGAAAATCCACTAAATCCCGATTTACACTACCCTCTAAAAACTGATCCGTGCCGCATTCGGACCGAGCTTAAGCAGTTAACCGTGCCGAGCTCGGTTCCTAATGACCGTTTACACGCCATACTAGCACTGTTCCTCGCTTCCTAGTGACGATCTACGGTACTACTGCTCTCTTGAGGGAATCAAGCAAATCAATCAATGCGCCAGGCTACCGCGAAAAATTAAAGCTAGCCGCTACTGTTTTTGTGTTGTGGATCTGCTGCGCGGCATTAAGAAATCACTTCACATTTTTATCCATGGTTCCCTGGATCAGAGTGTTGTCAACACAGAGTTCACATCTTTTCAAAAGCTTGATGTAAAAGTTCAAAGTTTTGAAACCAACATGCAGCAGACCAGTCTTTAAAATGGAAATTGTACCGCGAAATTGTCCGCGATGTACACGTAATTCTAAAATTATGTTTGCACATTTAAAACCATAAAATGGCAAAAAATTAAGACTATAAGTGGATTTCTTGATTACTATAAACAAATGATTTAAATAGCATTTGTATAGAAATGATTCTGTCCCAAGCCTTTTGATCTATATAAGCTGTTGATTACTTCCCTACTTGGAATATAGCCATTGAGACCATCCTGATCTACCGCCAAGCTTTTTCAAGGCCTAAATAAGCTAATCAGTCTGGAGGCTACCGTTAAAAAGAAAATTTGGAGCAGTTCTAAACGAACATCAAATCAGCGTTGGCTTTTGAGGGTTGAGTGTGGCATAGCGAAGTAGCGACAGTTCGGATTTAAAAGAACATGGCGGCTTCCCGGCGATGAAACTAGCGTTAAGCGTGGCTTTGCTCGAGAAGCAAGTTTTATCGGAATTACAAAGTATTTCTTACACTCGAAAGAAGAGAGCAAACACTGCTCTGGAGGCTTTTCTCAGAGGAAAAAGATGTTTTTTGCTCTTCTCCCGACTGGTTCGGCAAGAGTAGCCTGGCTTGTGGATTTTGTCGTTTAAATTAAGGATCAAAGGCACGTGTTTCACCTAGCCGTTCAGTCTGATTGGTTTATTTGGCCGTCTGTCTTATCGCAACATAGGCCAATCAGCTAACCAGTATTTTACGCCCTTCCCAAAAAATTACTTCAGCGGAAGGTTCCAGATGGATATGCGAAACAAATCCATCTGGCGAGTCAGGTTACGTTACACTATAAGTTGATTCCACTGTAATACCTTTTAGCGATCGGACATTTCTGTTGAAAACATCCCTCTTTTTTTCTAAAAACATTCACTTTCTTCATATTTATGTATATTAATTCAATACACTTTATTTTTAAAATACTTTAATAATCCCAAAGGGAAAATGAATGTTGCAGCAGCTCAAAGGGTATGTAATGGATCTATATAAAATATGTTTCACTTTCTGGAATGACAGGGGGAAAAAATGAACTTTTACGCATTATTCAGACTGGGACGCAGATTTGCATAAACTTTTTATCAGAGTCTGCGCTAAAATAAAACAAAACTATTGGATTATACTGTGAACTCTGCCTATTTTCTACCCCCCAATAATGCCGTGCTGCTTTTTCCAATTACAGTCATCCTAAGGTGACCTACCGTCCTCCTTACTGGGGCTTTAAACATAAGAGATGGAGAGTGGAAAAAAAGAGACAGGCTTTAGAGGTGGAGAAGTGAACCTCAAGGGAATGGCATTGTACACATTTAACAACACACCAACTCTCACTGCACTCTTCAAGTAGTTCATCAGGCCTTCCTGGCAGGGTATGAGCTATAATTGGGCCAGACCTTGGTGATGATAGCAGGCAAACATCAGTATCCACTAAAGACTGGTGTCAACATGCCAAAAGGGCTGTCGGGCAAGCAATTCCCTGCAGCTGCACTTATTACACCAAAGAGAGGCAAATTTAGGAGTGGTTCAACATTAAGGCTTTAATATCCAGATGATTAGTTCCTGCAGGATGAGCTAAAAACAATTAGAAACTGAAATGTTTGACCAGTGTGACCCTGGAGCCTTTTCTGGCTCTACTCACGCTGGTTGGCTTTGGAGGGAGACGTGTGGTTGAGTCTCTCCAGCGAGTCGCAGCTGACATCGTCCAGGACGTAATCGAAGTTCAGGATGAACATCATAACCACGCCCTCCTCGTTTTTTACAGGGATGATGTGAGTGGTGCAGGGGAACTTCGAACCTAAAACAGAAGATAAAAAATAAAAAAAAGGTGTTGGTGAATACATCTCAATTCCTTTTATTGCTCCGCTTTTCACTGCTCTATAATCTCACACAACGTGCATAAAGCTTGTAGTTGCAGCGTCATTAAATTAAAATTCAGGCACTTTTATACCATAAAACATAAAACTTATGCAAATACATTTAAAACTTTATTTTTTTCCCTGTTCAAAACAACTGAGCAGTCAAAGTACAGCCTGACCCTGGAGCTTTCTATTAACACTCTTTGACATTCAAATATGCTACTTCCGATGAAAGCTGGGTGCTGAAAGGCCTGGCAGAAAAACGAGGGTGAAACAGTCATGAGGTCTATGAATAAAACCCTTCTTGAACTGAATAAATAATGCGCCAATTTGGCCTGAGTCTGTCTGTACGGCGGAGTAATAAAGTGATGGAACAGGAAGGAGGAGACAGCATGCTTTGGAGATGCTTGGAGCGCCAATTTGATCCCACTTAGAAAAATGGAAGAAGAACGACAGTTTCCTGCAAACTCTTTCCATATTTCTACCTGAGGTATAAAGCGCTGCAGCTCCTCCTGAGTGACAAATAACATCTTGGCTGCTTATCTGGTTAAAACTAGGGATGCACCGATCCAACATTTTTATCGGTATCGGTTCAGATATAAGGAAAAAATACTAGATCGGTATCGGTGACAATTGACTCGATATAGGGGCCAATCTATTAATTCTAGGGATGCACTATATAATCGGCCCCCCTATCGGTATCGGCCTGTATCGGCCTTTTAAAACTGAATATCGGATATTTAACCCGATATTTGATCAGCTTCTGAGTTTCTAAAGTCTAAAAAAAAATATACTACTTCTTCTTCTCTTAAAACTTTTTACAGACTTAAAAAACTTCTAAAGATCGGGAGGAAAAAATATTGATACATTAAAATATCACAATATCTTCATATGCTGATATATTGCCATTTAAAACACCATATCAATCTCTTTTTACTAATGAAATATTGCTATATGTCATCGTTATGCTACAAAATTTCCTCGAAAATTCATGAAATTTTGCCATATTTTTATATGTTGATATATTGACGCGGATATCGATCTATTTTACTAACGAAATCTCACAAGAATTTGCAAAATATCACAAGAGTTTGTAACCGAACGATGAAATTTCATGCAGAGATTTTGAAAGTAAAATAGATCGATACCGCGTTCTTAAAAAAATCAATTTGATATCAGCATATGAAAATATATTTGAGTATATTATTTTTCAAAGTGTCAGAAAATGGATAACAAAACTGCTATTTTCAATGACTACTTATTTTTGTCCAGCTTTAACATCGTATATCGATATCGGTTATCGGCTACATGAGTTTTAATATATCGGCCAAAGTCCCAATATCGTGCATCCCTACTTAATTCCAACTCTATGCTTTGCTCTGCCGTCATGCGGCAGCACAAGAATACAACACGGTCATATTGTTTACGAAGGAGCGAGCGAAAGGTGTGGAGGTTTTTCACGCTCTCTCAGCCTACTAGCCCAATGGCTACGTGCAATATTTGTGGCAGAAATGTTCCGAGGGGCGGTGTTAAATCTTCAAACTATAACTACACCGACTTAATGAAACATCTTCAGAAGTTTCATAACAACATGCTGAGATTATCGGACTCGGCAAACAAAAAGGAAGCAGCTAACTTCTTTGGAAGCAAAGGAAAGAAGTGAAATTTTTCCATGTAACAGTATACAGTCAAAAAAAATCACAGAGATGATACTTGATAATGATACTGACTTTTTTTTTTTTACATGTTGACCAAGTCAGAGAACTTTTGGTTTAAGATTTTGTGCACAGTTGTTAAATAAATGAGTCATAACATTTATATTTGGGTTGTTTCCAATATTTTTTTTTTAAGAAAAGGGAAGTCAAATCATATGCACAGAAGAATGATCCGCCGTTTTTTTTTTTTTTCCCCCACACAATAAAATAATTTTTTAACCAATCATTCATTGCTGTTTTTGGTATTGGTATCAGATCGGTATAAAACTTAAAATATCGGTATGGTATCTGAGGTGGAAAAAGTGGATCGGTGCATCCCTAGTTAAAACGCTTCTTACTCAGCTGGATTCAACAGGAAAAAGTTCAAAACTAGGAGATTTTTATTTGTAAAATATAGAAAAAAAAAAAAGAACCATCACTTTTCAGCTTCACAAATATTACAGCAGAGATGTCAAATAACAAAGTACTAATACTTCGTTACTGTACTTGAGTACACTTTTTAGGTATCTATATACTTTACTCCATTGCTTCTTTTTCTTCCTACTTGACTTCTACTCATTACATTTTGACCAGTAAGTATCTGTACTTTCTATTCCTTACATTTTAAAACAAAAAAGTTACTGTTACTCTTGGCTTCAGTTTAATGTTTCTAAATATTTTTTACTCACATGTGCTCCATCCAATGCAGATCATTGGCTCCATCCACATCTAGTGAAAACTAATCTAATTGGATGAGTCATGTGATGGATGATCCTCCCACCACATCGTGTTAGTATTTTTTTTCTTGCTTATATTATATTACAGTTTATATTTAAGTTGGTTATTTCTATTAGCAGATATTTTCTAATGGGTGCACACTTTAGTTAATGTCTGTCTAAATTGTTTATTTACAAGTTTTTTGTTTGAGGTGCTGCTGATATAAACCAGCTGGAGGAGGAAACCTGGAGCATACCATTCGTTTTTTTTTTGAAAGACTGACGGGGGGAGACTTGTTTCAAGTTGTTTTAATTACCGTAGTTAATTTTGTCACTTAAATACTCACTTATTATTGTTTCTGCTAAGTAAAAGTTAGTTTTGCTTTATTTGTTTCATAGAATGCTTTAGTTAATTTTGTATTTATTGGTTCTTTCGTTACGTCGTGCCTCCCTCATGTGGTAGACTTGGGTTACTCCATCCCTTTAGTTCTGTGTTTGCAGGTCAGTTTTTTGTTTGAGTTGGTTCCTCAGTTGACCTCAGTTAAGTTGGGATCAGATCCATGTTATTTATTATTTAAGTTATTTTGTGTTGCTTTTGAGCCTTTGTAACCATTTTTGACACAATAAAATGAAAGTACTTTTTCAAATTAAATTAAGTTTGGTCCCTCACAAGTCATATAACGCAAACACTCATTGGTTAGCTAAAGGAAATCATCAGAAGCAAGCAGGTGTTCTTCAAACTGCTAACGTGAATTGTCTATGCCATGCTACAATGAGGATTCAGAAAAAGATGTTGAAATGTCTGAAAGGTCGGACACAGGCGAGAGCGTATCGGGAGATGGAGACCAACAAGACCTCCCTCATCCTTGTCCCTATCTCAAAGAATTTTTCAAAATAGTTGAAAAATTGAGCTTTCAATTCATATAGTGCCATCTTGCTGTTTTTTAAAAGGTTATTTCATACTTTTATATTTTAAGTAATTTTTGGAGCACATACTTTTTCACCTTTACTTGAGTAAAGAGGTCAAGTTGATACTTCTACTTGTTTTTAAACAGCAATATCTATACTTCTACCTAAGTAACAAATATGTGGAACTTTTGAATACCACTGTATGACAGCAGTGTGAAAGTAGTGGAACACGTTGAATGTACGGTTGTAGCGTGACTGTTTGTAATTAGAGGCTCCAAAAATCAGTTGAGCTTTGCTGCGTGTGCAGGTGTTACGGCCAGATTTTACCCTAACAGAAAAATGTATGTCAGGTTTAAAAAAAGAACCCTACACGGACATCTCTGGAAGATGCTCCCTCTCGCATTACGCTCTAAGCCTTACTGTCACCACAGCGCTATTTATAGCTCACCCAGCAGGCACCCCAGCTCACTGCGATTCTTTTAAGGGGGGGGGGCAGACAAAGTACTGCACACACGCACTGCAACTACATCCCTTCTATGCATATGAATACACAAACATGCAGGCTAAAGCCTCATATTTCCTCTGGTTGGGTGTCTGGTTTGGTGCTGCGCCCTAAAGCAAGCTTCGCCAGGCTGGGGTTTGATTTATATTGGAGGGAGCTGCACTTCTGCTGGGCCAAGCAATTTGCTGGTCCTAATAGTAAATCATTGCCACCATGAGAAGATGAGGCCATTATTTCAGTCCTTCAGGAACAATAAAAATCCTGGTACACCCATAGAACCCATACTAACCACAGCACATGCTTTAGCCATATACCATATTCAGATTTTTTCACTTTATAATAACATTTTCTTTAATAGGATCAAAGATTAAAAAAAAGAGAAACTTGTACCTGTGTTTATTCAAAGGAAAAACCCGGGGGAAACCCAGATTCCTAAGATTTACAATTTGATGTCAGTATAAAATAAGCAAAGCCTTAGAGGTTTGTGGTAGTGGCAGCATCATGCTGTGGGAATGCTTTCCTTCAGGTCATACAGGGAAAACTAATGGAGCTGAGAACAGGGTAGTCCTGGCAACGGTTACCGAATTTTTATCTTTATGCTGTTTATCTCTGGATCTCTCCAAACAGGTTCCCTTAATCAGGGTTCCTACAGCCTAAGGCAAGTTAAATTCAAGACTTTTTAATGCCACTTGAAATAAAATTTAAGACCAAATTCACAAGAAACACAAGAAAAACAGGTTTATTTTAACATAAACCACTGCACTAATGTTTCAAATATTGAAAAGCTTCCCATACAGGAAGAAAGCTAAAAACACATAAATGACAGATATATTTTAACAATTATTTAACTGAATTCACAAACTTTTGTTTTAGCAGGGAACAAAACAAATCAGTTTTAAAGCCCCAACATAACCAGTGCTAAGTCTTTTTTCAGCTATTTTTCTTTTGTATCGTTTTCTTAGTATGTTTGATTTGGTGATAAGTGGAGGCGCGCAGAGACAAGGGTGGAACTAAACTGAGAAATACCGCCTGTTTCTCTGTAACTCGATTTTGACGCTTTTGTGTTTCATGGCCAGAGGTGTGTTTTAATGTCTGCTTTAATTCCCATCGTTCGAAGCTTGAATGACTTCTGCATAAATACACTGATTCATATATCTTCCCTGGTTTTAGCCATGGAAAAAACTCTTGGCTGGAGCCAATTTTGGTTATATTTACAGTTGCTCACATTTTCCAGACAAAAAGTTAATGGCGCATCTCCCAAATATCGCGGCCGCAGCAACGCTTTTATTGGTTCCGCTATCGGGACGGAACCAATAATGGTGAGCCATTTTTTTATTGTCAAATTTTAACGTTTTATTTAGATTATAAAAATAAATAGTAATAAAAATAATCCCATTTATGATGTTTTAAAAATTAAGACCTACGAAAGACTGATTTAAGACATTTTAATACCAATTAAGGCCTTTATTTTGAAGAATTCAATGCCTTTTAAGACTTTTTAAGGACCTGCGGGAGCCCTGTTAATAAAAGTACACTTTTAAAGATTTAGATAAAGTTACTTTATTTAGTAGAAGACGATTAGCTATGTGCACAGCTGTAAGCAACAGACTTCACTACACTTTTCATTATGGCTGGTAGTGAAAAAAAACAAAAAACTACCAGGTTGTTTTAATGTCCCTGACATTCCTGATAATGCTTTGTCTTTTTACATTTGTAGTTGATTCATCCAAAACTGAACAGAGAATGATGACTCTGATCTCCATGGAAACAATGAGGCGTTAAGCAGAGAAGCAAATGCTTAGTTATTTCATTTGGCTTGCCTTTCCAGGATAACAAAATAAGATCTTTATCCAGTTTTTAAATCACTAACAGATGCACCAACCGCAGCCAGAGAACATTTTACAAGAGCCAGTGCTTCAAGGAGCCAACCAGCTTCTTCTGCTGAGGTTTAAACCATGGGTCCACCTGTGCTGTCAGACATTGTTTGCGGGCGCGTGCACTCACACGACTCCACATTTGCATGGACAAGCCTGTCCAAACAAATGCAAAGTGGATTCTTTTAACCTGGCATTTGCAAACACAGGTCTTTATAAAAGCAAGCACTTCAGTTGCGGATGGAACAACGAGAAAGGGCCCCGTCAATATGAGTCTCCTTAGAGAGCAATTTGATTTTTACATTTTTACTGAAAGGGCATTTGGTAGTGAATGTGTTTGATATTTCTGCAGAAATATGCATCATAAGTGCAATTTTTAGCACTTATCCAGTAATGGTTGCCTTATATCAACAGCCAAGTTTAGTCAAGATGCAAAACAGCAGCATGCAGGCAGGGGTAACTGAAGATAACAGCAGAGCTTATATTGTAATCTACGAAAGAACCACTTATTGTTCATATTGGGATTTTAAATGAAAGGCAAAACAAATAGGAGATAATTAAAGATTACGTTTTTTTTATAAATAAAAATCTGAAAAGTGTGGCCTGCATCCCAATTACTATGGAAACAATAACTTATAAGAGCACTTTTGCTGCAGCTCTAGCTCCAGGTCTTCTGGTGTATTCTCCATGAGCTTTTGAAGAGATAAAAGCATCTTTTTGTTCCTTTCAAAGCTGTTCAAGCTCAGCCAGATTAGCTGGGGCTTAAAATGAACACCAGTTCAACAAATACTTAATTTGTCTTAGGTTTAGATTCAGAATTAGACAAACTGTAAACAACTTTGCAATAAAATTAACTACAAACTCCTTTAACTCATGAAACCACCTTCCAAATGTAATTATTTTAAGTTTAACAGAATTGAAAATTACCGTATGTATTTTTATTTCTCAAAATCTATCATTTATGCAGTTAATTCCGCCCCCTGCAATCGCACTGATATTTAATAGGGAGCCTGTCCCCCCAATTTTGGGAACCATTGGCTTAGGGAGTGAGACAAAACTTTCTTATAAGATCAAGTTTTTATCACCTGCGGATTTTAGGCCCCTCTTTACATTGGCTGCCCGTCTTTTCTCGAATAGATTTTAAGATTCTTTTATTAACTTATAAGGTTTTAAATGGATTAGCTCCTCCCTATCTTCGGGACCTTTTAAAATTTCACTCTGTAACCAGAAGCTTACGATCAAATAATCAGCTATTACTGACAGTCCCTCGGACCCGACTTAAGAGGAAAGAAGATCGGGCTTTTTCTGTTGTTGCTCCAATTTTATGGAACAATTTACCTTTTCAAATTAAATCTGCCCACAGCCTGGATCATTTTAAATCGCTTCTTAAAACTAATTTTTATTCTTTGGCATTTACTTGAAGTGTCTTGATAATCTGTTTTTATTAATTAGTACTATTGTTTGTCCTGTACAGCACTTTGGTGCAGTTTTATACCTGTTTTTAAAGTGCTAAATTAAATAAATTTGACATTGACATTAGAATGGATAAATATAATAAATCACTTACTAAAATAAGGGCAAAAATAAAAAAAACCTTCATCAAAATTGGGTAATGCACCATCTGCAGAGATGGGAAGCAACAAAGTACAAATACTTCGTTACTGTACTCAAGTAGATTTTTCTGATATTTTTACTTTACTACTTATTTTTATGGCGACTTTTTACTTCTACTCCTTACATTTTTACTCAAATATCTGTACTTTCTACTCCTTACATTTTAAAAAATTGGCTCGTTACTTTAGTTTTGAATCATTTCAATGGAGTTACGTTATTATTTTTTCACGTCATCAATACCAAATTCAATCTAATTGCATAGCATAGTAGCATGGACGTGAGATGATTGAAATGAACACCGCCAGGAAGATCCTAGTCCTATTGGCAGACATCCATTTTAAAATGTAGGCAACTGGCATGAAAAAAAGTGGTTTCTACTTTTTACTTTTATACTTTAAGTAAATTTACAAATACTTTTGTTACTTTTACTTGAGTAAAAGTTTTAATCAGTACTTCCACTTTTACCAGAGTATTTTTTAACACAAGTATCTGTACTTTTACTCAAGTACGGGAAGTCAGTACTTTAGCCATCTCTGACCATCTGATTGTTGTAGTATAATTATTTGATAGTTTGTGTTCGTCACATGACCTAAAATCTATTGGGGGAAACAAAACAATAAAAAAAATATAAAGAAAATGCATCAATATTTTTTGTTTATTAAGCTTGTTTGCCTCGTTTGAATGCTAAATTAAGAACAAACTAACTTTGCTCACTAGGTTGTGTCTCTGTAAGTGCTAGTGTGCCGATCACAGCAGAGACCTCAAGGTCCTCAAGCCACACACTGCAGCACCAAGCCTGTTATATCCAAAAAAAATCTTCGTCATGTGTCGGGGGGGCTTTAAGGTTTTTAAACATCAACTGACGTTTATAAAATCTTTCCATGTGAATCAGGCAGGTTTCCTCAGCTTTGTACCATTTTGAGTTCACTGCAGCTTTGAGACACTGTTCTTATCTTACGTGTGAAAAAAAGTTTATATGACTGAAATATCAAATAGGAAAAGTATCTTGTTTCTTAAATTGTTACAGGACTAAAAATGCACTTTAAGGTCTGCCACAAATCAAATTTCCTTTCCCTGACATCAATGGAATGGTGCTGAGTTTTGTTTCAGAGCCTTAGATTTCAGTAAAAAGCCTGGGTTTGTTTGCAGGAATTACTTTGAGCTCGGAGCTCTTGCATAGAAACACACCATCCTTAAATAGAAGAGTTGGAATCCATCCACATTTATAATTCATAAGTGCTAAGTATTATGTTCTACAAAATGTAAGGGCTGATCCTCTGCAGACAATCCCTTCATATCATGTTTTGGATTATATAAAGTTCACATTCAGTGACCGCTGATGCACTTCTACATGATTGATTATACAATTTAATATTCTACTGTAACACCTTTTAATTATATATCCAAGAAGTCAATATATAACATTTTAGCTTTAAAAAGGTTTGTCTGCTAAAAATTACTTTTTAGAGAAATTTAGCAAGGATGTCACAGAGAAACTATAAAAATTTCTGGAAAAATGGTTGATGGCGAGGCCTGGAACAGCTTTTAACCCGTTTAACAGGCGCACATTTCATCACAACCAAAAATAGAAATCTAATTTTGTTATTTTTTTAATAAAAAGACCACGCATGATGGGAAAGGATAAGTCAGGGGTTGACGTTAAGGATTTTTACCACTTGCCTTTTGGGCAAGTGACTTTTACATTTCATTTGCCCAGAAACTATTTTTACTTACCCAGTATAATGTTTGATAAATATAGTCCCTAATATTTATTTTTGTATATATATCAATGAAACATGTTTGTTTTCTAAATGTTTTTGTAATTCAGTATTTTTTTAAGTTTCTAGGTTCCTGAATTATTATTGTATCTGCATGCGTCAGATCATGAACTCAAGCCTACATTACCGTGTTAACATGCTTTTCAATCATTCTTCCTGCGCATTCTTTTCAAACTAAACAAACTTTACTTTAAACTGTTGTGTGCTTGGAGAAATATAAATTGTAATGTTAAAATCTAAAAAAACTTGACAGGTTAAAAACTTAAGATAAATCACAAGACAAAAGTCAATGTCACAAATGAATAACTTATATTTAGAGTCACGGTGTGTTTATACAAGATGATACTATTAATATAATGTGACTTTTCTATAGAATCATTATACATCGAATTATTTTATACAGGGTTTTCCACATAATTTCAGAATTTCCTGACTTTTAACTGACTCGGGATTAGTTTTCCCTGACAAAATAAATGCAGCCGCAATTGTAATGCGTTTGGTGGCTACATCGAAATTACCGCTAGTTGGACAAAAATCACGCCACCTGGCGGAAAATCCACCCGAAGATGTGTACAAAACAACAAAGAGTTGGCGTCGGCAGCATTTCTGGGTCGCTTTTCATCGTACTGTCGATGATTTCCAAGGTAATGATTTGAGCTAAAATAAACTTTTGCCCGGATGGAAATGCAAGTGTAAATTTGCACTCTCCCAACAATAAAAACTACTAGCGATAGCCCAGATGGTTAACATCGAGCCCTGTAAGTTTGACTTTTTAAAATTTAAAGGAAAGATAAATCTGAAAAGTGTAATAAGGAGTTGGAGTAGCTGACTTAAATATTGTAACCCTAAAAATGTATTAAATCTAAATTTAGGTGTCTTCATAAATGGTTGATTTAAGTTTAACCCTGTGCATCTCAGCTTGAGCTATAACTGCAATAACTTGTGCAACAACTAATGTACAATCACTGTTTAATACCCTGTGCAATAATCCTGTTAAATAAGACACTGCAACTGTTTTATATATGGATCCACCATATATACAGTATATTATAATATACTGTATATAGCACCTTTTCCTTCTTTTGGCACCTTCTTTTTGACTATTGAGCTGATGAATAAAGTCTATCTTAACTTATTTTGAAGTGAACATGGAAAAAGGTTTTATTCACTGTAGGGATGCACGATATTGAGGATTTTGGCCGAGCATCCGGATATGCCGATGGATTTTAAAACTCATGTAGTCGATAACCGATATCGACATCGACAGCAAAAGCTGGACAAAAATCAGTAGTCATTGAAAATAGCAGTTTTGTTCTCCATTTCTGACACTTTGAAAAAAATAATATACTCAAATATATTTTCATATGCTGATATCAAATATGATTTTAAAAACGCGGTATCGATCTATTTTTACTTTCAAAATCTCGTGAAAATTTCATCGCTCTGTTACAAACTCTCGTGATATTTTGCAAATTCTTGTGAGATTTTGTTAGTAAAATAGAACGATACGCGCTACAATATATCAACATATAAAAATATGGCAAAATTGCGTGAATTTTCGGGATTTCGTAGCATAACGTTGACATATAGCAATATTTCATTAGTAAAAGAGATTGTCTATGGAAGTTTTTAAATGGCAATATATCAGCATATGAAGATATTGTGATATTTAATGTATCGATATTTTTTCCCTCGTCTTTAGCAGTTTTTAAGTCTCCCAAAAAGAAGTTTTTTTTTTTAGGAAGAAGTAGTAGTATTTTTTTTTTTAGACTTTAGAAACTCATATCGGCTTAAATTTCAGTGGGGTGGCTGATGTCCGATATTCAGTTTTAAAGCCGATACAGGTCGATACCGATAGGGGGCCGATTATATCGTGCATCCCTAATTCAGTGATAAGATGAATGTTTTACCTTTAAACACACAACAAATCTGACAGGAAAACAATCACCCTGAACCTGCATTGTTCCCCCAGCATGATGCTGCCATCACCATATTTCAACAAGACGGTGGCAGTATTATGCTGTGGGGATGGTTGTCTTCAGCAGGAAAGCTGGTCAGATATTAGGGAGCCTAGTCCAAGTCCAGACCTCAATCTAAGATAACCTTAGATGTTCTCCAATCAGTTGAGCTGCTAGAGAGTATTAATGCCTTTTGCACGGTGAATGGGAAATTATATAATAAATAGATTCAATAAAGTTTACTCATCAATAAAACAGGAAAATACGTTTTCCTCTCAAACAGGCATTGCTCAGACTTCTGTTCTCCGTCATATTAAGCTCCTAACAGCTGAAAATAGGCACTTTGGAGTAAAACTCCAACTGCTAATGTGATTTATTTCCCATTTCCTTATTTTTTCTTCTAAACCTCCTTTTTTGACTCCAAGCTCTCTTCCTCTCTCAGCCTGTCTGTCATATCCCCATGTTGTTAAGCTACCCTTGTTTTATTTATCTGTTGTTATTCCCCTCACTTCCCAAGCCTCCCCTTGGGCCCCAGTGTGCCTCCCCTTCATCTTTGCACATCTCTGTCTGACAAATAAAATAGCTGCTCAGGTTTTCTGCAGGAAGGCTGCCTGAATTGTTAAAACTGGACAGATCAAACAGCTCCCCGGTGCTGCTGCTACCCATGCAAATTTCTCTTAGCCTGCCTGTCTGCATGCATATCCTGCCTCGGAGTAGGGTCTTAGCCAAACACGCGCACGCGGAGATCAACATGCAAACAGAAACGCATTTACATTTCCCTGCCGCACACCGAGCGAGCCTCATACACTAACGAGGCCCGTGCATCTCGGCTCAGCGTGGCCCAAACCGAGTCACACACAGCCTGCCAGCAGCATTAATTAGCAGAATGTTCCCTGTCCAAGTAAATCTAATAAGCAGGCGATGGAGCTGGTTTACATGCTGCTGCGTAATGAGAGAAAGCATCTCTGAAAGGCAGTGAAACAACTTCAATAGGGGCGTCTTCACCTTGGGAGATGTTTTAATGTCAGACATCGGGCGTTAAAAGTCTTAAACAGTTTCAAAAATTTAAGAGAAAAGGGGCGGAAAGCACGCAATCTACCACACGCTCAAACATACAGTCATGGATGGATGAACAATACCACAAACACAATCTGCTCTCCTCTGGTCTCAAAGCCTCAGAGGATGGAAGGAAGTTGCTGACTTCAGGTTCCTTTAAGAGGCACAGAAACTTTTAGCAAGGTGATAGTCGGCTGATAAACACCGAGCTGCCAATCAACGTGCGTACGCTCCGTCCTGGAGTAGCAGAAAGGAACCCTATACGTGTATCAGAGAGTAATAAGTCGCCTGCAGTGCTGCTACATTGCTGTAGTCATCTGGTGTGTCAAGGTCAAGCTTCAAGCTCGAGAGGAAAAGCAGGACTTATCGATTTAAAGATTTTCCGCCCGGCTTCATTTCCTTGCTGATGCAGTGCTTCCTACCTGGATTAACAGGGCTACCTGGTAATCTGTTGCTACACAGATGGCTCGGCAGGATGACAGCACAGTGTGTTATCAACTGCAAACACTAAATATGCCAAATCACAGCAGGTTGAGGAGCTCTTTGATGTTTGTAGAGCTAAGAAGTTAGAGTCGTCTCCTAAATCTATTACTCTCAGGTACTTTGGTGACTCCGTTTTTATCCATACAAAGCAGAGATTGTCGTTTTGACCCGTGCTACTGGAGCCATCTTGGTGGTGGCAGCATCCTGTGGTGGAGAGGCTTTTCAGGAGACTTTGGTTGGATTTTATGAAAATTTGCTAGAGGTGTTTAATAAACTTTACTGGGGTGAATGTTCACAACCCTAAATATACTGCCAGCGCTAATATTTAATAAAGATCTGGGTTCTGCCATCTTTATAGTCCATTAAACGTTGTTTAGAGTCATAGATATTACCATCCATCTATTTTCTGTCACAATTATCCCAAGCGGGGTCGTGAGGGGTGCTGGTGCCCATCTTCAGCTGTCTACGGGCGAGAGGCGAGGTACACCCTGGACAGCTCATCAGTCCATCTCAGGGAGACAAACAACCATTCACACACACGCTAACACCTAAGGAGAATTTAGAGAAACCAATTAGCCTAACAGTCATGTTTTTGGACTGTAGGAGGAAGCCGGAGTACCCAGAGAGAACCCACGCATGCTCAGGGGAGAACATGCAAACTCCATGCAGAAAGACGAGGATTCAAACCCAAAACCTTTAGATATTACATAACCTTTTAATAAAACACAACTTTTTTTCCCTCTAATATCTACTATAGGAAATAGATTGTTTTAGATATGTAAATAATAACATATTATTGTTCTGTTGAAAAATCCAAGCTTTTAAAACTCAAAATCTTCCAAGGCTCCTTAGAGCCACTTGCTGAAGTGAAATGTAAAGATTGATACTCATAGCGACTCTCCATGTAGCAAAAAAAACAAAAAAGAAAATACCAACTAAACATTTTTCTCTACACTGTAAAATGCATTGAGGTGGCTTTATTTAAAAAAAAAAATGTAAAAATTTTTTGTAAAAATAAAAATTTTAGCATGTACAAGTTTTACAAATCAAGTTTGCAAACGGAGTTGATTTTGAGCAGACCTAATTAAGACAGTGAGCCTTTAGTGCTCACCTGCTTGCAGTTAGCATCCTGTTAGGATCCTAAGCATTATTTCTAGGGCTGCAACAACGAATCGATAAAATCGATAAAAATCAACTTTTAAAAGCGTTGGCAACGAATTTCATCATCGATTAGTTGTGTCGCGCGATTAATGCGTCATCCGCCGCCATCACATCCACTTTACTGAAGCGGGGGAAGAAGAAAAAATACGGCAGAGTGAGCCAGCGCTGCAGGTGCGCAGTGTTGCCAACTCAGCGACTTTGTCGCTATATTTAGCGACTTTTCAGACCTCTCCAGCGACAATTTTTTTTAAAAAGCGACTAGCAACAAATCTGGTGCCTTTTTACGGTGTCACTGGTGGCTTTTGGAGACTCTTACGTGAAAGCATGTATCGCTCCTACACTTGTCCTGCAGCAGCAGCTGCAGAGGCGCCTAACCCCTCCCCACCCCGTTCTCCCGCAGGAATCCCTCTCAGCGCTGCAGTCAGAGCCGCAGGATGTTTCAGCGTCCAGACTGCAAATGAAGCGCGCATGCGCCGGGATTGACGGCACAAATTGATCACAATAATTAAAATAGCCTTTATAAATAAATTAACTTGCAAATTATGAGGGCAAGGCTTTTAAAGTTTAAATCTTCTGGCAAAGATAAAGTAAAGAAGATTCTGCAATTTATGGAAGTAAAGCAGAATAAAAATCCAGCAAGATCAGTAATATGTCAATTAATTATATGCCACATTCCCATATGAATATTTGTCTTTGGAGGATGTTTTTTTTAGCACCACTTCTCTTCATTTTTATTCCAAATACAATTTATAATTTGAATCACAGGCTATTTTTATCTCTATGGTTCAGTATTTTCTCAAGTAGCAACTTTAACTGCTATACTTTCCTGTCTTAAAAGGCAGAACTCTTCTAGTCTAAAAAAAAATCATTTGATGAAATGGGGGGACCTATTGTTTGAACCCCTTAGAGGCTTTTAAAAACAAAAATGCCTGTCTTTTTTCGCGCTTTATGAAACAAAGTACCCTATATTTTGTGGATGTACAGCTACATTTCTCATGTAAGTTTGCGTAGTTTTAACACAAACATTTATTTTTCATATTGCACCAGTACAGTTAATGAGCAAGCTGTACTTGTGTGCTTGTTTGTTCTGTCTAAAATGTTTATTTTGGAATAAAGAGGTTAATATAAAAATATATTTTGTCCTATTCGGCCATTAATCGAAAAAATAATCGGCCGATTGATCGATTTTTAAAATAATCGCTAGTTGCGCCCTACTATTTAAAACATTTTTATTTTGCATTTCTCTATATTGTCGGCCTCCTCTGTTTACCTTCACAGGTGTCTGTCGTT
>JAGKQL010000067.1:2013732-2055157 GCA_018398635.1 Cyprinodon brontotheroides | reverse complement strand
GAGTGTGTTTCTGCATGTGGGCGCGGCACCTAAAGCCAAACATGACAATATACTTATAACTTATAACACACATTTGGACTATCTGAGTGAAGCATTGATGTTTGATACACCAAGCAAACAACAGGTCACTGTGTTCTATCTCTAAATGTCAGCAGCTTTCGTCATGCTGCAGTTTGGCCACACCCACTGAAAAACAGCCAATCAGATCATGTACCTCATTCAAATACTTTGTTTTCATGTTTGGCCTAAACTTAAATATTTTAACTTATCCAAAAATTTTTAATAGGTTCACAGAATATTTTTTCAACCAGGTTTGATAACTTTAACTCCCCTTATAAATAGAGTCCCCCAGTGAATTCCAGAAGCACATGATTTATATCCAGCCAATCAGCATAGCTACTGCTATGTTGCAATACGTGTCATTTTGGCATTTGACCAATCAGATAAAACTTGAGATACAGCAAAATGTGCTAAGTTACTTACAGTTAATAAAGTTTTAAAAAGTCAAGTCAAAAAGGTAATAAGAACAGTTAAAAAAAAGAAAATTTAGGGGGGCCTGTATCTGCATTAATACTCTGGGGTTATGTTGTAGCAAAAAAGATGATTTTCTTGCTAAAGCACAAAGGACAATTTTTTGATAATTAAATTAACATTGATTTTTTACCATAAAAAATATGTTTTAAGTGTTACAAAATATAATAAGGTCTTGTTCTGTCCTCCAATAACACTCCCTTCTTTTGACTTATCTCACAGAGTTCCCTATAAAGTGCTCTATAAAGGGTTAGGACAGTTATAAACATGATAATGAGATGAGATTTGAGTTTTCCTCATTTATTAAGTAAATATTTACCAGGGTTCCCATCAGGATCCTGAGGCGCGTTGGTCAGGTAACAGTCTTAATGGCGGAGGGTTCATGCTTTCACAACGCTTCCCTCATGAGCAAGTAAGGAGGTAAAATGTGTTTAAAAACATTTCTGTGGATGTTACACTCATTAAAAGTCAGGGTATCGATATAACACCTTTGTAATTCGGCACAACAAACATCTGTGCCAAAATGTGCTGGGAAGGAAGCCCATATGTCTGTCAGAGGGCCGTTCGAGCGTATCGACCTGAGTTTGAGAGTGACAATGACTTTGGCTACGTTTACACTGCAGGCCTTGATGCTCAATTCAGATTTTTTTGTGAAATCCGATTTTTTTTCCATTGTTGTTCACATTTCCAAATATATGCGACTCCTGTGTGAACTGCAGTCATACAACACAAGTGTCCTGCATGCGCAGTAGAGGACGCAATGACATCACAGGCCGGTAAATATGGAAAAATCTTTTCCAACCATAAAAACACAATTTTTTCGAGATGGTTAAACATTAAAACTGCTCTCATAGTCATTGTCCACCATGGTTGTTGTTTTCTTGCCACTTCTTTATAGCAAGACCCAGAATCAGAATAGTGAGCTTTGTCGGGTATTAATGACGCTCAGGTCGGATGAATGCGACCTGGCCGCTCACACACAGGTCGCATTTGAAAAAGATCAGATTTTGTATCGGATTCAGGACCACATAGCCAAGCAGCTTGGGTCAGATCGGTAAAAAATCTGATCTGTGTTGTTCAGACAGTCGTGAAAAAACATCCCGTGCTACATTTGCAGAGTAGATGTTCAAAGCTGGGTACACAAAGATGACACATGCAGTATCAAATGTCATAAAAGCCTTCAAGAGCCAAGTTAAAAGGAACCAACAACAGATGATGTCCAATTGACATCTTGACGATGGATCTCATCTTCTAATGGAATATCTTAAACCAGTTCTGTCCGTAAATCAGTGGGACACAGTAATCGCAGCAAACGTGGCCTTTATATAGGTTTAATAACTTCATTGAATGCATTTTTAAAAGGCAGCAATTGGTCTCATAGTTTTCCATTACATTGCCCAATATCACCTTGGAGAGAGGATTAACAGCCGTACAACTGTTGGAGCGGGGGACAAAGTTCAGATGAGGACACGGTCACCTCGGAAGCCAACTGTTCCCACAGAGCTGCGTCTTAATTACAGTTCAGTTCAGGCGATGATGAACTCACCTCCCCGATTATCTCACACCGTAGCATTTCTACCTACCTCCCCGTTCTCTCTTTGGGGTTACATTAACTGCACTGCAGGATGTTTACGCTGCATTTTAAGATTGAAGACGCACCATTTTCTTTTTTATTTCTTATGCCAAGATATAAATAAGGTGGTGATTCAGTTTTGTAATTGCACATCATGGAGAACAGTCTCAATGTAGTTAAAGGAATTGAAATAAGACGTGTCAAAATATACTGTGCCATTTTTCAGGCCCCTTTACTCTGATTCTACCAAATAAAACTCAAAACAAGAGATTACTTTCAGAACTCGACCAATATGTCTGCCAGCTTAAAACTTTAACTTAAAAAGGAAAAAGTGTTAAAATCTTAAGACAATTATTATGAATCAAGAGACTTCCGGCAGTTGTTTGCTAAAGTGGATTTTATTTAAGCTTACCAGACGAGAATTTACCAATATGGGTGTTGGTTTTACTGTACACATAAAATCCAAGTATATCACATAAAACACACAGATACCCTTTATTTTATGGAAAATTTATATATATGAGCGATTGTTAGAGCTATTTAACCTCATATGGTTTCCTTTTATCATCTCTGGAAAATATTCATTAAAAAAACATGACATTGATGTTTAACTTTAATTATGAACCGTTACAAATGAATACCATCCTTGATAGATTTAGTTAAAATCTTTTCGTAGAAACTACTTTTTCAGTATCTGGATAAAATTTTTGTTAGGTCAAATACAAATATACTCCAAAAATATCTAATAAACGTGTTTAAACTGGAGGATAGTAGAGTTTAAATAAAAAAACGTGCTTCATATTCCTTAATCACATTTCATTGCTAGTATTTTTGGTGGTGTTTAACTAAAAAGTTGCCACTGAGATAGCTTGATCAGATTTGAGCTGAAGATTTCTTCATTCATTCTTGAACTTTAGCAGAGCACAGCAAGGCTTATGTGTATATATGCGTTGTAATGTAATTATAGTAAAAAGTTAAATAGCTGCAAGAGATGTAGCTTAGGAGGTTTCTGGGTTTAAGCTTAAATTTTAATCCATTGGTACCGTCTTTCTCAGACAACCTCAGTCCTCGCCGAGTTCACTTGTGCTGTATGCTAGCAAAAGCCGCACAGCAGTTTTCTGTATATCTTGTAGTTTGGCAAATCTTGACTGAGTGACGGCACCAATGATGTCCTGACATGTGCAATACTTCCAGTACAGGACTAGTTTGTGAATCCCACTAGAATGATGCGCTAACTAGTAGTACTGTTCTGGCAGTCTGTTAACATCATGGAGACTGGAGTGTATGTGCGTTTGTTTTTATGTTGGCCGTTATGTAATGTTGAGAGGTGTTTTTGGAAGTATACATATCCTAATTAATATGATCTATTAACCTAGAGCAATATGCATGGCATGGTTGTTACGTGTCAGGTACGCCAGTCGCTGCCCTTGATCAAGGCACCTTTCAGTAGAGCTGCAGTCAGTCAATGGACTGGCATGGCTATCTCTGCCCCTACATTTTTAGGGACAAATGTAGCAGCAGGATTGTCGGGAGCACTATCAGCAGTAGTTGAAGCACCAGCCACAGCAAACGAACAGTCTATTTTAAAACATCCAGACGCGTCAGCTTGTAGAGCTTTTGCTTTTTGACACAAATCTTCTCCGCTCCCCCTTTCTTCTTTTTGCCAACTCTTTCCATGATTTTTAGCCCATCCACTGAAATCAAAATATAACCGAATATCCGCAGCATCCGTATTCCTATGGACCAGCGCCGCTCACCACATCAGCAGGGTTGCCAGAAAAGGTTCATAAACCTCCTGAATATAAGAAATCTCTGCCGAATTTGAACCAAAGTCTATTGATCTTGTAGGCCAAGAGATCTTCAACAGGGGTTCCGCTAGGGGGTCCATGGGGGTACTGCATGGGGGTCGCGAAAGCTTTGGTTGATTAGATTTGTTTTTTATTTCCCCCTGCAATTTTTTTTCCACTAATTGAAATGTCTTTTAAATCCACATTAAGATTAATTCAATAAACTGTAGTAAACAGATAAATGGAGGCAGAAGATGTCTTTTTCAGTCATCAATGCAAACATTCAGCGACACACAGGAGCTCTTTCAAGCTGGACACCGTTTCATTCACAACACCTGTCCCATCAACCAGGGATCAGAAATACTTTAATAATCCCAGGGCAAAAATACTTTCATTACATTAATCCATCTGTAATAGAGCAACTATAAGGCCAGTTTGATAGAACACAACTTTATACAATATATATATAATTAGGGGGTCCCTGCTCTATCTCGCAGTCAGCTTGGGGGTCTTAGGCCATAAATGTAAAGAAAAGCGTTTTTTACCCATAGAGGGCCATCCTAAACTGCCCCAGATTGGGAAACATCCCAACCTGGCAACAATGCACGTAAGACTGGAAACATTAGCCTTTAGATGCCGCAACATTTTTTGCAAAATATTCTAACATAAATTCACCAAATATAAGAGGATGATTGTAGTTTGGTTTAGAGAAAGCATTTTAGTTTTATTATAATTTAGTTTTTTTTGCAAGGATTTTACAGTTTGAGGAAATGGAAAATTACACCATATAGCAACCGTAACAAGGATATGAATGACAAGGAAGGGCTATATATACTGCATGCATCATTTAGGTAGTTAACATTGGATTAATTCTTGAGCTCCTTGAGTTATTTACTGTCACAGGTAGGAGCTTCAGCAGGAGAGTAAGTGTTGGGACAGGTATAATTTAATAGAAATTTTACAAATTCAGTAAAAAAAAAATGTCACGGGATGGTCTTTAAGAAGGGGGATGATTTTTAAGATACTTTTAAGATTTTTTTAAGAAGGGGGATGCCACCCCCGTCACCCCCCCTTCGATCTTGATTACTGGATAACATTATGAGAGTAGTAAAAGGCACTCAGCAAGACTGAAGAGAAAAAGAAACTAATCGGTCGGTTGATTTAATTCAGTTTGTTCGGTCAAATAATTAGTTTGAAATAATCGATAAATTGTGCAACATTATTCATCTCATCACCTTAAGGGTAGCCATTGACGACGAGAAGCACATCTCTGCTGCAACAAAGTTTAATCACCATTGCAGTAAGAGATATGACGTAATGAAAAACCAGTTTACTTTTCAACTCTTTTCTACGGTCATTCGATATGTCCATGAAATGGAAATAAAGAATAAAATTGTTTTATTTTTGGTTTACCAAAACAAATAAATTAATATAAAATAAATTATTATAATACATAATATAGCCCTGATACATATTAACAAAATATATTTAAACTTAAACTCTATTACATAATAATAATAATACAAAACTACATAAAGTATTCTGTGTTATACCAATTTGATTGATGAATTACAACAGTTATATTTAGTGTAAAAGTACTAAAAATTAAGCTTAAATTCAAATAAATGATTATGAGTACAAAGTTAATTTGTTAGATAAACTCATGGAAAATTCTGAGGCTAAAGTCCAAGTAGGGCTGGGTCAACACAATCTATCAGGGATAATCATACCTCTTTATTTAGTACTGGATCCGTTTGAATATTATGTTTGCTTAGCAGCTTCCACCTTGATCATGTTCTGTTGATAACTGCCAGGTTTGTTTGAATTCACGCTGCATCAGTGAAGATAAATTAAACCGTGTCGTATGAGCGAACAGGTTATCTCTGCTGCTTGTGTCAGGCCTGTTAAAACAATATCAGGAAATTATCGCAGGCTCCTTAGTTGTTAATAGAGATAGGTTTAGGCAGCTCATTTATATTAACCAAAACCCAATAAGAATATATAAGAAGGGCCAGAGCCGCCTCCACCTCCTGATGATGCTGAGGTCCTATGAAGTGAGCAGTCCCCTGCTTAAAACCTCTATAACTCTGTCGTGGCATCAGCCCTTCTCTACGCTGTCGTCTGCTGGGTCCCTGGCAGCGCAGAGCGGGACAGAAAGAGACTGAACAAACTGGTGAGAAAGGCCGCTTCTGTCCTACGCTGCGCTCTGGACTCAGTGGAGGAAGTAGCTGAGAGGAGGATGCTGTCCAACCTTACATCCATTTTAGACACCTTCCACCCTCTCCACCAGACTGTAGAGGAGCTGAGCAGCTCTTTTAGTAGAGGACGTTTACACCTCATTTGTAAAAAAGGAGCGCTACCACAGGATATTCATACAATACAACATTGTATAATGTGCAATTTACTATTTGATACACTGTGCAATAACCTGTTTCTCTATATTTGATAACCAATGTAATAATCTATATATGGTGGTATATATATATACATCAAACATCCTGTGCAATAAACCTTTGTAACATATGTGATCCTACTACAGGGCTCGATGTTAACCATCGGCCCGATCTCCCGGGGCAAGTAGTTTTTATTGTTCGGAGAGTACAAATTTCATGGCATTTGCCCGCCGATCGCAAAAAAAAAAATTATTCAAAAATTACTTTAAAAATCACAGACATTCACTCGAAAACGACCCACAAGTGTAGCCCGGCACCATTTTTGTTGTCTTGTTCTAATTCTCGCCAAGTGATTTTCCTCCGCTAGATTAAAAGTGATTCAGCTCTTGGGGAGAGAATTCTTGCAGAGCAGCAGCGCTGGATGATGAATTTAATTTGCATACCTATAATACACGCTAGATTAAAAAATGATCAGTCAGGGATTAGGAAAATAAGTTATAACTGTATAAAGACAGTGTGTAAATATTTGCCTTTAGACTGGCAGTCTTCTTGCACCAGTGGTCATACATTAAAAAAATTTTCAAATTTTTTTCTCTTGGACATTGGAGTAAGTGCATTTAAATGTTACAGAGCTAGAAGCATGTTAAATTGAGTGAGTATGGCGTAGTGTAAAGTTTTTTAACCTGTCAACTTTTATTTTAGATTTTAACATTACAATTTATATTTTCCAAGCACACAACAGTTTAAAGCAAAGTTTAGTTTGAAAGAAAAAGATGGCGCAGGGAAAGGATTGAAAAGCATATTAACCTAACGGTAATGTAGGCTTGAGTTCATTATCTGACCGTGACGCATATACACACCAAGAACCTGGAAACTTACTGAATTACAAAAACATTTAAAAAACAAAACATGTTTCATTGATATATATCAAAAATGAATGTTAGGAACTATATTTATCAAAGCATTATACTGGGCGAGTGAAAATTGTTTCTACCAAGGCAAATGAAATGTAGAAGGGAAATCCCACCATGAGATCAATGAAGTCAATCCAATCCAAGAGATTTTAACAGCACAAACAGAAGGGGTTGATAAAAACATTTTGCACTCTAGTATGAATCAACTTCTATGTTTACAGAGCAGGTCTTGTCATCCAGACCTGGATGTTAAAATAGATGCTTAATTTGTAGATGCTCAGATAAGCAACGACTACATGCATAATGTTAGCTTATAGGTGCTAGTGCAGGGTAAAAGTTTCCCAGTAATATCCATAGTTTATCCTGCAACACTTTGTATACCAAGCAAACTTAAACCCACAGGGGTAATATGATTGCTTTTCAACTATTACAGCATGTGCTCAGGTTTCAAGATAACAGACTCCATTGGATTTTATTTACACAACCAATAATTACAGTGAGGGTTTGTTTACTAAGTCAGGGGAGCTGAAATGCAAAGAAAAGCTCCTATATAAAGTCTGACATGCTGCTTTCCTTTCTTTTTTTTTAACAGCCTCTCACACAGAGATGATTGTCACATTGCTGACTGGGTGGATTTCGGAGCGATGTGGGATAATGACATTTGGGAATGTTGACAGTCGTCATTTGGGGAAGTCTCTAAGGGAAACACTGAAGTCACAATAATTTGAAATGGCAGCTTTTAAGACCCGACAGTGACTGTTTAGGTATGAGTAAGTTTCCCAACGTCTGCCACCGGTGTGAGCTGTGCCCCGAGCAGAGTAGGGCTGCCGCACTTTGAGGTGTTCCGGTGAAATCTCTCATCATGTACCCGATCCGTCCTCATCGCTCTCTGCCTGGGAAACATTCAGCATGCTCAGCTCGCTGAGGTTAATAGTCATCAAATCAATGTCTTCAGCTGGCTCTGTGTCCCTGTGTCAGAGTCAGTCACCTCTGCTGGCAGCGGGTGAGAAACGACTTCAGTTTATGAGTAATCAGGCCTTGCAGCGCTCTTGATATGAAAACTGCAAAAAGCTCATGGAAAATAACAAAGTCACAAAGTCTGAGTGTAAACCTAATTGCACATATACAGGAAGATGAGTGAAATAAATTCTAAACTAAGTGGAAACAGATACTTAAAGGAAGTAAACTAGACTTTAGCTCCAAGTCTAAAGCAAGACGGTTAGACATGAAGCAAGAAATCAGATTGGTTTTTCCAGCCAATATAAGCACGAAACCTCAACACCTGCAGGTCATCATATGGCTATATCCCTCCCTCCCTCCCCCACTCACTCACTCCATCCATCCATCCATCCATCCATCCATCCATCCATCCATCCATCCGAAGCGTGGAGCCGCCGGATAAGCGTTTAGTGCTCCAACTAGACGGGTGTATCACAAAACCTGGAAGTAGAGCCGTTTCCTCTCAGCCACTTTAGAACAGTGTCCATATAAAAACAGCTGTATTAAAACATCCAAAAAATCTTTATTAAAGTAAAAAAAATGAATACTATTTTATCAAATATTTATATTACTGAGTTTTAAATTTTTGCTTATTTTTTTTAGTTAAACTAGGAAAACCAAAGATCTAAAAATGAAGTTTTCCAAAGATTAGCAGGACAAACATTTTTATAAAACACTGCAAAAACTTTAACTTCCCTTAAATTTCTGAATATCTGTCCGTCTGTCCATCCATCTATCGCGTGGAGCAGCTGAATAAGTGTTTTGTGCTCCGACTAGACGAGCGCATCACAAAACGCGGAGGTAGAACAGTTTCCTCTCAGCGACTTTAGAATAGTGTCCATATAAAAACGGGCTGTATCAAAACATCCAAAAAATATTTACTAAAGTAAAAAAAAAAAGATTATACGATTTTATTAAATATGTATAACTACATTTTTTTATTTTAGGTTATTTTTTTAGTTAAACTAGGAGAACCACAGATCTAAAAACGAAGGTTTCCAAAGAATAGCAGGACATAAAAAATACAATTTTATAAAACGGTGCACAAATTTTAACCGCCGCCCTTAAACCTCTGAAGACTTATCAGATCCGTCCCATCCATCCATCCATCCATCCATCCATCCATCCATCCATCCATCCATCCATCCATCCATCCATCCTCTCTGCAGGATTTCTGGTGTCCATCTCCAGCTCTTATTGGGACAAAAGCAGTGAACAGGTCGCCACTTACTAACAGATTTATTGAAGATTTTGCCAATTAAAACCAGTTTTATTTGACCGCTATGATTTTCATGAAAAAAAAAAAAAGATTAATTCCATTGAAACAAATGTATATAATATATATGGTTAGAAAATCAGTATAGCCATCTCCATTGATTAGACTACAGCTCCGTCAAATAAACTGAAGACTAAGCAGAAGTTAGAATAGTAGCCATTCAAAATTGACCCACTTTCCTTGATGGGCCCTTGGCTAGTTCTCTAAAATTCCTTTTTAAACTCAGTCTTTGTACTAAAATATCATTTCTGTCATGATTTGTGGACATTCAGATCTAAAGAGAAGCTTCATCTCCTGGTCAGAACCTGTAATTCAGTAAAAAGGTGCAGTCAGAGTAAAAAAATATGCATGCCAAGCAGAAGGAAGGGCCATTTTGAATGGCTGCTACTGTAAGAAACTTGGTGGTCGGTAACACCTCAGACTTTGAATAACAGCCCTTTACATGACAAAATCTTCCTAATGCAACCAATATTGTTGCCACATCTAAGAATTTAAAAAAGAGATTAAAAAATATATAAAAAACCTTCCCTATGCACAGCTTCAAAATTAAAGTTTTTACTTTTATGTAATTTTCTTATCCTTTGTTGCTACTATGCCAAACCTGCCTCGTCTTTATGCCTTGTTCAAATCAGCAAACTGCTTCAAATTTCTATATGGTAACTATTTAATTTAAAACATGCATGAGCCATCATGGTTCAATGCCTTCACAATATCCTGGTTCTGGATGGTTATAATATCTTTTTATGACACAGACCAGAGCGCTCGTTGATTCAGCCTCCATCAAAGTGTTGCCTCTGGCGAAACAGAGTGCTGATCTTGGCCTGGTATTTAGCAGACAGTAAGTCTACAGGGCCTCGTTCCTGAGCGTAGGATTTCCCAGGATGTTTGATGCCTCGGAATCAAACAGTCAAACAGACTGCTGGGCAGCAGCTGACTGAAATAACATCAAAACATGCAGGGCTGTGAAAAACTGTTAGCGCCATAGAGATTTGGTTTGTTTTTAGTCGAGTTAAAAGGCTGCAGAATATCACAAAATCGGTAAAAACAAAAGCCCAAAAAAATACAAATATTGATTAAATGGCTTCCTTGCTCAATCACATGTAAAGTATGATCAGTTTAATGTTTTGCAGCCACAGTATGGCCTGAATAATGCCGAATCTGTTGAAAAGCAACAATAATTATCATTTAAGAAGTACTTCCAGGCCTTACAAAATTAAATAAATTAAAATTTCTGATCAACTAAACAGTCTGGGATGAATTGAACTCCAGTTCTAAAGCTTGCAATCGATTTAACCAGTGAATCCTCTTCATAAATAGAGAAAACAGTTTCACATTTCCCTAAAAAAATAAAATAAAAATCAAGATTATCCCACCAAAAAATTGGCAGGTGATTTTAAAACTGTTTTGAAGTGGCCTAGTTAAAGTCCGGATTTCAGTCTGATTCAGACACTGCAGTATGACCTTAAACAGGCTACGTTTACACTGCAGGCCTTGATGCTCAATTCCGATTTTTTTGTGACCCGATTTTTTTGTGTCGCCGTTCACATTTCCAAATTAATGCAACTTGTATGTGATCTCCTGTGTGAGCTGCAGTCATACAACCCAAGTGTCCCGTATTGCGCAGTAGACGACGCAGTGACATCACAGGCTAGTGTGCTCTGTGTTCAGTGTTGGGGAGTAACGATTACATGTAACGACGCTACGTAATTTAATTACAAAAAGAGTAACTGTAATTGCTACAGTTACAATGAGAAAATATGTAATTCAGTTGCAGTTACTTCCGAAAATATTAAGAATTACAATTTTTAAACAATATAAAGAAAAACCTTTGCGAAATATGTAATGATATTTTTATTGCTTCGCGCCCTGTATCGCCGTTTCCCGCTACGGCTCCTTGTCTCCATCATATCTGCCACTCTGATGATCCATTTCTGTGCTGGTGGAGCCTCCTTGAGGAACAGCAAGCGAGCGGACAGTTCTATTTCAGCTCAAGCAGCGCATCCAAAATGACAGCCTTCCAGCACTGGAAATTTAAGGAGCATTTCATTTACATCTGTGAAAATGGCTCAAATTTAACCGTGCAGTGCAAGAAGTGTTTGCCGGTGTTAATGAAAAATGATTATTTTTAGTTTTTAATACAGTTAATCTTATGGCATGTGTAAAAGGTATGTTGAGCACTCTCATTTTGAACATATTTCTTAATTTTGAACAAGTTTGTGAAGATAACCTTTCCTTGAAACAAATTACTGAATTTAAGTTTGTTCCTGAGAATTTATGGCAGGAAGAGGCCCCGCATTCCACAGCTATTTTGTGAAATCTTATCTTAGGTTTTCCTTACCCAGATGACCTTAGAATTCCTGGAGGCCAGGCCGTACATTAGGGGAAGTGTCCAAGATAGCTCCTGGTTGGAGGAGCAAAAGCCAGCCTTATTTGAATAAATTAAATACAAGAGAATAAAACTTTCTACATAGAAGTAACAAATCAGATTTGCTCTTGCAACTCTCCAAAGATGTCTTTTGTACGTCTTTGCTTTCTTTCCTTCTCTCCATTTATGTCAGGTAAAGGAATGTATGTCTGCGTTGTTCTGCAGTTTCTGGTGTAAGTTTGTGAATTGTCTTACTTCTAAGTTTATGCATTGTCTTATATTGGATTAAACTCTGTAATTCTGTTGGTTGTTGGTTTTCCTTGTGGCCACAAGCAGCTCGCCGAGAGGACCTGGGATACAGAGGAAGAGAGAGAGCCAAACTTTTTCCAAAGTTAACTATTTTAGAATAATTTCTTCCTTAACACCGGCTATCAAGAACTTGTCCACATCGAAGCAATCTATGTCAAACCTGAGGAAACATTTAGAGGTAAGTGCAGCTCACCGATAGACGAAGCATATCTTCTTGTGGACATCCTGTGATTGCCTGTCAGCAGTTCCCTCTCAGCTTAGTGCTTTTTTAAGGTTCACATTCAGTTCTCATAAATTAAATGATGAACAGGGTCAATACTCATTAAAACCTTAAAGTAATCAAAAAGTAATCAAAAGTAATTAGTTACATTACTTTTTAAAAGTAATGGAAAAAGTTACACTACAATTACATTTTAAACAAGGTAACTTGTAACTGTAACGGATTACATTTTTAAAGTAACTTACCCAACACTGTGTTTACTTCCTTAAACGTGGATGGTAGCGCTGGAGCGCACCTTAAAAACTCAATCTTTCCAAGATTGGTAAACATAAATACTGCTCTCCGCATCATCGTCAACCATTGTTGTTGTTTTTCATGCCCCTTCTGCATAGCTAGAAGCAGAATAGTGACCTTTGTCGGGTATTAATGGCGTTCAGGTAGGATGAATGCAACCTGAACGGTCAGGTCGCATTTGTGAAGATCACATTTAGATCGACCACATTTCAGGACCACATAGCCAAGCGGCCTGGGTCACAGTGGAAAAAAATCAAATTGTGTTGTTCAGACTGCTATGAAAAGATCAGATCCAGGTTGCATATGGGCCAAAAAAGATCTGATTTGGGTCACTTTAGACTGCGGTGTGAACGTAGCCATAAAAGCCCTGAGGTCAGAGGAGGATGCCAGACTGCTGACTCTATAGTTGATGTAAATTCTTACCGCTTAAAGCTGGGGTTAACCTGAGAGCTACTGTAATTGGTGCTGTAGTTTAGACACAGAACATATCCCACATTACATTTAACCTTAATTTATACTTCTGGAAAAACTAAACCATATTCTATTTTTGCATTGGAGCCAAACTGCAATAAATATACAGAAATCATGTCGCCTCAACCAAGTGTGTAGCTTTATAATGAAAGTTGGTGGGGACACTAAGGGTGGGGGCTGATGGACCTACAGTTACTCAACCTGAACACTTTCATTAGGTTTTTGTATTTTCCAAAAATGAGCTCAAACATACATTTATTGAATGTTTTCCTATTGTTGAGAACACAAGATAACTATAATACACTGATATTTATATTTATAGATAATTGGAGAGATGGCTTTTAGTGCATTATATATATATAGGGCGCAAAAACATAAAAAATAGCCGATTACGATGCCAAAAATCGATAAATCATGCATCCCTACAAGTACAATTTCAATTCCATCCATCCAGAAAAATATGTATATGCTGCATTTTAAATATAGCATAGCATATTTTTTCTTGTAAACTTTCTTGTAAACTTGGAGATGTATTTTATTGCATGTTGCATATATCAGTAAATCTGTTTCACCTTTAAATCTGCAGCTCTCCCTACTTCTCTGTGCTCTGTTTGGAAATATTTATGAACCTCTTTACTAATATAATGATGGCAGAAACAAAATGTCAAGATATGTAGAAGCTCTGCAGTCTGATTCTGTCTGTACAATAAGAAAACATTTTAACCTGTAACTGGGAGTCGTGGTCCTCTGAGAAGCCAAGATTTTTTAACCAGTTAAGAAGAAAAAACATGTATTCTCAAGCTTCTTGCATTATAATTCTAACTTGTAAAAAACTTATAATTTGTTGCTATTTTTAGCTGAAAAGCTCCATATATCAAACAAACAGATTTTTCAGTGGTTTGATCTCTAATTATTTTAACCAACCCGTCTCCTAACTTATACTTAAACATCACAGTAGCTCCTGGTTAATATTCACTGAGTGCTGCTGTGTGTCTCTCCTCCAACCACGTAGCTACTTGGTATGCAGTTAAATGCGACCGCAAATCAGATGTCCCAATGTGACAGATCCAATGATGTCACACCGAGAGGCGGGACATGGGAGCAGCGGGAGAGAGGGAATAAAAACACGGACTCATCCACACTTTCAAAATACATCCTGAAAGACTGAGCAGAATTGCATGAAAATATAATTTTTTACCAATTTATAATTGTATATATATATATATATATATATATATATATATATATATATATATATATATATATATATATATATATATATATATATATATATATAAATAAATCTAAAAACCATTTAATGCACCAACACAAGCAACAAATATAGGTTCTCTTTAGTCAGTGTACTCACCCACTGCAGATTTCAACTACTGAACATTTCTAAGTGCCTAGAAAACTAAAGAAGGAAGCAGTTTTAAAGTTGTCAGGCCCATAGGAGGAGGAGTTTTGATCGGATTTGCATGTTTTTGACTGGTTTTATTTACAATCTGCATGCTTGTTGGACCGGGCCTTAAAGTCTGGGTTTAAAACACATCCATCCATGTTCCTTTGAAACTGAGCTCCAAACCTGATAAGAATAAATATATACATTGGTAGGGCTTGAAACCAGTTTAAGATGAGGAATGGGATTTATATCAGACTGAATTAATGTTAGGCAAGATTATATCAAAACAGTTTATATAAATGCATGAGACAGAATAAAAATGTAACTAAATTATAAGATGTCTCTTCTATATTTCCATATTTTACCTGCAGCTCTGGGAGGATTTCAATGAGCAGGTTGTTAAAATATGAAGGTTTGTCTGTTTTATTCTGTTTTCTTTATTTGAGCCAGAATGGTAGAAATTTTTAGGGGGAATGCAGGAGCTCCAATGATCCACCGTCGCTCCTGCAACGGTTGCCAGGACAACACTATGCTGGACTGCACAGGAAGACTTTCTGCAGGGATTGAGAAGTGATGGCGTGACAGACTGGGAGGTGTTCACAAAATGAAACAAGCACAGCTTCTGTGCTTACACGAGCGCATGCTGCGAAACCGTTCGGGTTTACCCGGCAATGAATTTCTCTGTTTTATAAAGATCCGACTCATAATCGTGAGGCTTTTCCATTTTCCCTGCAGCACAGAGAGAGCCTGCAACTCAGTGCTGATAAGATCCAGAGAAAACAATCAAAGCAGCTTTAAAAGCACAGATATGCGGCTGTCACTGAAGATTTAAATAGAAGGCATGCTACTATATTCCACCTTTTATATGACAGTCATATTCATCATACAAGCAGCTCCTGAATAGTCATGAATAACTTCCCTTTGGCCCTAAAAAAAACAATAATCATTCATATCTGTGGGTTAAAAAAGCAACAGCTCCCTGAAGTGAGAAAGGCTGCTGTTGTGTGCAGATGCAGCCCCATAAAGAAGCAGCTCTCAGTCCAACAATGGAGAGGAAGAAAAAAAACAAAAACAGCTCATTTTCAGCTGCACCCGATTTCCATCTTTTTTCCTCATCACCTCACCGCTATCTGCTCATTTTATTCCTCAGACACAAACACTTAAAGGTGAACGCTCACTTCTTCATTCCTTGCATTTACCACGAGATCTGCTCTTCAATTTTCATTCGTCTCCCTGTCGGCGTTTTAGCAAGATCAAACAAAAATCAACCCAAAACAATAAGGATGAAACAAAGTAGAGCTTCTAATACAATGCTAAGTACATCTAGGTCATTAGGTGCGTCCTAATGGTGCAACTAGAGCAGAAACCGTTCAATGAGAATAAATATAATATAGCAACATTCATACAAAAGAAAGCTAATACAACAAAAAAATTACATTAAGACGTATCAATTGCGTTCTTGTCATCCTTTATTGTTTCAGCTTAAAAGAATTGTAATATTTGTAAAAAGATAAAAGGTTACAGATAAATTTAGTTGTTCAAACAAATCTGGAGCCATGTTAAAATATGAATTCCTTTCTTATTTAATTATTAACTACAGCCTTGATTATTGCCTAGCAGGTAGGGTAGAATATATGTTTAAAAAAAGGAGACTATAAGTAAGAACAATTATCTAGAAACTAGAGCAGAGGTAAACTTGGATGTGGGATCTAGGGGTGAGTCATCCCATGTGGAGAACTTTTTGTGATTGGCTTATATATATTTTTTTTAAACAGGGAATTGGGGGCTTCCCCGTTTAAAAAAATGCATTTGTGTTTTGAGGCACGTCAAGAGGCAAATGCAATGAAGTTTAAAGATTACTGGTACTTTGTAATTTAATTTATAATTGTTTATGGACCAGAAATACTTTGCTGAATCTTGTTGTGTACATGTATGAATCATATATGTGTATTAGTGAAAATTGAGACCGATCTAGCTCGACACAAGAGGGTCCCTAATGACTCATCCAGGAGGTTACACAAGGATATCATCTAAAACCCTGCAAGTTATAGTTCGATCATAAGGAGAACAGACTGGGCAAAGTGGGATGACATTTTTCAAAAACATCTTGATGACTCAAAGACTTCTGTTGATGGAAAAAAAACCAGAAAAACTAAACTTTCTGAAGCGTAATCTAACCCCCAAAAAAAAGAAATTAAAAACAATTCCACTGGAATTTGCTTCCAAGTTTGAAGACGTTTCGCTTCCCATCTAGGAAGCTTTTTCAATTCAAAATGTGAGGAGGAACACTGAGTTTGAGGTTTTATACAGCAGCCCATCAAAACTTTGTCTTGAAAACACGTAAACTGAAACGGACGAAGGGCTCCACCCCTTTGTAATCCTATTGTTACTTCTGGAGTAAAGGTAATCCCATTTTAGATAAAGAACATCTTCTAATCAAACATGGTGGAAATAGTGGGTCAATCTGAGCAGGACAGTTCTAACCTATTCCCGTACTCATCATTGTACGCTGTATGAACTGGTAGGCTGGCCGTCACTAAGTCTACGTAGACAACTTCATTTGCATATTTTTCTATACAAGGCCATGTTGGGTAAACTGCCGGCATATTTATGTAATCTCCTCAAGCTAAATTCCAGCCATTTTCATCTCCGTTCCACCAGGTGGCGCTCTTACCAGGTTCCAATGGTTTTTACTGAGCTGGGGAAGAAATCCTTCTCTTACTTTGCTCCATGATCTTAGAATAATTTGCAAAACTTGCTCCATTTAAATGATCTAGTCCCATTGAATGAATTTAAGGTCATGTAAAATGTCATGTAATTCAAAAATGTAACTGCCCTATGTGACCTGTCTTGTCCGCTATGTGAGATTTTGTCTATGCTGTATTTCTGTTTGTATTTTAACTGGTATGCCGTCTTGGCTAGGTTTCTCTCGAAACAGAGATTTCCTGGTTAAATAAAGGTTAAAAAAAAAAATAAAAAAAAAATAACCTTGGATGAATGGAACCATCAAGTTCTCCACTTAAACCAAGGTTTATGCTTGAGGTCCACATCACCTAATGACATCTATTTTTTCTTCCACACCCCTTAGCACGGCGTATTTACAGATAGAATTTCTGCATCTAAAAAAATGTGTAACTACGCAAACAGATCACACAGAAACATGGCGAGAGAGAAATGGCTCCTACTGACGACGGTTCGCAAATGTAAACACCCAGAGACATCCTATAATTTAGCCCGTTAAAACCACTACTATAAAAAGAATCTGGGAAATATGGATATAGATTACTTTGAAAAAGTTGTAAATGGCTTTGTTTTCAGCTTCCTTGTATAGTGTGGTAAAGGGGCAAAAAAAAAAATAAAAATAAAAAAATTAAATCCCTTTGTTGTTCCACAATAGTATTAGGGCCACACATGAAGAGAAAAAATATTTTTGCCATGACGAGATTAAACTCGACATGTCGACTTTAAACATCGCCGAGATTAAACTCAACATTTCGAGAATAAAGTTGAAATGTCATGTTGAGTTTAATCTCGACGTGTCGACTTTAAACTCCCCTGTCAACTTTAAACTCGCCATTTCGAGAATAAAGTTGATATATCGTGGCGAATTTTAATCTCGACATTCCAAAGTTTGGAGAAAAGAGCAACCGCGCTCCACAGCTGCAGTCTGCGCTTTTAAGAGTGAAGGTAGTCTTTGACGTGCTGCAACTGTATAATCATCACAGGAAGCGGTGGCCTACCAATAATAACGTAACGTCTTTCCCTATGCTTACCCAGGCTCGCAGTTCTGAATTTGAGAACATGTCAGTCATTTCAACTTTATTCTCGAAATGGCGAGTTTAAAGTCGACAGGGGCGAAGTTTAAAGTCGACATCGCCGAGATTAAACTCAACATGACATTTCAACTTTATTCTCGAAATGTTGAGTTTAATGTCGACATGTCGACTTTAAAGTCGACATGTCGAGTTTAATCTTGTCATGGCAAAAATATTTTTTCTCTTCATGTGTGGCCCTAATACTCCGTCGTAGGATATTCACTCTGTGCATTTATCCCATCTCCAAAATGGCAGCAGTGGGCTTCCCGAGGAGCAGTGTGGCGTTAAGGGTCTTGCTAGGGGACCCAGAGTGGAGGCTATAGGGATCGGACCAGGTACTTGCAACCTTCTCTGCTGTGACCACTAGGCCAACACTCCCCCATAAATGCTGCAGACATTGTGACGGGCGGCTCATTTTCTGCTTGGTTTATCATTGCGTATTGCATAACCTGACCCTAAGGGGGAGCCATTGCTAATCTGAGATAAAACTGCGATTAATTTTTGACTTTAAATTTCCCAATTTGGCAGAGTCTGTGATTTTAGCTATAAAGAGGGTAAAATTTCACTGTTAATGATTATCGGGTCATCTCAGGATCAAAGCGAAACCATTTAAATCCTGAAAAGGTCAATTAATTAGATAGATTAGATTAAAGCTCTTGGTAAGGTAAAAGATAAAGAAATAGCTTATCTTGTTTGTACAAAAGGGCGACTACTTCTTTCCTCCATTACGATGCTGTGCCAATAAACAAACTACTTCAGGGGAACAACCTGAGCTGTTCCATCACTCATCATGGTGGCGTCCTGAGTGGAAGATAACACTCATTTTAGCAGCTCCTAAATATTCCAGTCACCAAGTTCATGATGTGAACGAATGAGCAGAACAGCTCTTCAGGTTTAAAATGACATTATCTCAGCCATCCAGAAAATGAGCCCAAACAAATGAGATCATTCCTAAACTATAAAACAAATGTCATGCCCTACACTGAGGATTAGGCAGCAGACTGACTGAAAGTAATGGCTAACAGGTGATTCTATTTTAAATCTGCTTCCTAGTTAGCACCTTGTTAACACGTAGTTGCTGGAGGAGGAATAAAGTGTGAAATACAATCACTATGCGTGTGTGTCCCGACACTTTAGAGAAGTAATGGCAGCCGCAAGACCAAGGCTGAATAATGAAAAACATCTGAACCTGTCCTACAAGGAGGTAAATTACATTTAATCGGGTTAACCAGTTTGGATTTATTTAAAAAATAAACTAAAATGTTAAGTCTGGTTATTTGAAGAAAGGAGAATGTGTCTTATAAGTTTGTTCATTACATCATATGTGATTATTTGAGCTCTAAGCAAAAAGAGAGTTTAAGGAGGTTACAGTGATTGTAGAGCAACGGGTGTGCTGGTGAGTTAAAACACTTAAAGAAAAAAAATAATCATGGAATAACGAGGCAGCATCATACTGGGAATTGGTCAGAGATGGTAGAAAATCAGTGAAGACTGCTGTGTCCAATTTGGATTTTTTAACATGGCAAGCAAATGAGGCCCAAATCGGATTCCTTGGGCCTTGGGCCTGATTCCTTTGGGGTCAAGTGACGAGGTCAGGTGTTTCAAACGAGAGTGGACACTCAGATCTGGCCTGTATCTGACTTTTGAGAGTCACATTTGCGTCACATTCGTATGGGGTCCCGAATCTGAACCGTATCCCTGGCAGTGGTGTAGTCCAGGGTATACGCAGGTATAGGCCGTTTACCCACTTATTTTCCTATAGGCATTGTGTATACGCACTTCTAAATCCCCCATGATCCACACTATTAAACAGAATCTCCAAGCCAAATTTCCCATTTTTCCTAGGACAGTGAAGCCATCACTCTGCTTCTAATTGGCTAGTACTTACTGCGTTTACTGATTACCGTAAATCCTCTAATATTGGCCTGTAATCCATTAGCAGCTGGGTCTCTAATAATGGCCGGTCTCGCTGTCGGCAGAGGTAAATAATGGCCGGACTGGTATACAGGCCAGGGCTATAATTAGAACCAACGATGTTTCTCGGCAGTCCTCAACAACTTGTGAAAATAACATACAAGTACCACAGGGGGGCAATGTTTGCTAACGAATCCAAGCAATTAGCATGGGAAGTCCCATCTTTACACAAAGATCGTTCTGATCTGAAAGACAAATGTGATTACCGGTAGGTCTTGTTGTAACCTGGCAGCGTTAAAATGACAGAATTTCGTTGGCCTTCGTTGTTCTGATTTTCCCTTGAAATATATGATACTGGTAGCCTACTTCCATTTAGCCTGCCTCAAATAAAATTTTGCTGTGATGGCAGAAAAGTTTCCATAAATTTTTTTTTTTTAAACTTTGCTTTGCAAGTCAGTTTGGCCAAGATTCCATTCGGTGTCTTTTTTCTTTTCGTATTGCCGTGCAGAAAAACTGCAGCTGCTGGAAGATGTCTGAATAATGTTCTGTATACCGTTATGGTAACTGTAGTTTTTCAATAAATGAACCTAATATTTTATAGGTTCAAAGACAAAAAATCTTGTTTTTATTCATTCCACTGGTAGTCTGTTTTGATTAAACAGAAATAGAGGCCTGCCTCTAATTCTGGCCTCCTCCCAATAATGTCCTGGACCAAGATGTATGTGATTGAAATAAAGGCCCAGTCCTATATTAGAGGACTTACGGTACATTGGTTAACAGTAGGCATGACCACAGATAGAGAGGGCGGTTAATGCTGAGGTTAATATTAGTCACATATTAAATAACATTGATAAGTTTACTTTAAATGATTTGCCTTTAGGGTTTGCAAAGAATCAGTAATATGAAGCAAACTAGTCAAACAACACTTTTATTTCCTTATTACAAGTGCCATCATGAATTAAAATTAGCCAGCAGTTCAGCTAATGTTAATGATGCTCCCTGAGATCAAATAAATTATATGAAATTAATACTACAAATGAATTTTTTTGGTAAACTACACAGAGCGGTCTGACATGTCATTGTTTCTGGGCTGCGTATACCCACTTCTCCAGGGACCACTACACTACTGATCTAAGCTTATGTCCAATATGAACAACCAATACGGATTATATGTGACTTTGACGAGACTTTCCGCCCAACTTTCTCATAGTTTCTGTGCTTCCCAGCAGGAAATGGCATCAGTTGGCAAAACAGAAAGAAGCTGGGATAAAAACTTCGGAATAAATGCACTTTTTTGGCCCTAATTTAAGCAGGTAAATACGATTATCTGCCAGTGGAATAAATATTTTAAATCCTAAATCTCAGTGGGTATCAGCAGGTAACAGGCAGCTATGATCTATTTATAGTGTGGCATTTTCAGTTTTATCTGCTATTTGCAATCGGGAGCTTTTACCATGTGTCAGATTTATGGATCACCGTTACTCTAAAGACTGAAAGATCGCCTTCAGGTAGGACAAACACAGAGCGAGGGGAATTTGACTAATTAGAAAACATTTATTGAAGATGGATGTAATGCAACATCAGACATATTGAATGTATAAACAGTTCCTTTGGAATATTTTCCCAAACGTTTTAATATATCTGATTAGTCCTAAGATACGTCTTTTAATCAACTCAGTAATTTTTTCTCTGTGAACAGCAAAACAAATAAGCATTTGAAATCTTTCCCCCTAATTTTTTAAATATAACAAAACATTAAAGCCATTTGTTGTGACGGTGGCAGACTGGCTCCTATGAATCCATTAGTAGAGCACTTCACAGATCAGGCTTTTATGGTGGATTGGCTGTAAAGAAGAACACTGAAAACATAGAAGTCCTTTGCATTACAAAAGGATTATGAATTTAGATAGAAAGTCTAAGAGACGGACAAGAAAAGTGGCTTTGAAGAAAAGCCTTTTTACAGATTTTACAGCAGGAAAGACTAATCTTTTGGTTTAACATTTTTATAGCAGGACCTTAAAATCTATTTTAAATGCATTATGTTTGGCTGCCTGTGGAAGCTCAGTTTTTGTCTTGAGAAATGTACGTTGTTGATAATACCAGCGCAAATGGTAAGATGTTTACAGGATACTTTTATATTTTTGAGTGGTTGAAACATGTTTTGAAATATCACAATTCCTCTGTGACTTAACTATAAAGTGAAACATTGAAAAACTCAAAAAATTTATATTTGGTGCAAAATATAACCATCCCTGAAAAGCTACTGTGTATGTGAATGTGCAATATCTGTAAATATCGGTTATCAGCCTTAAAAGCAATAATAATATCGGATATCGATATCGGCCCATATTTTCCTAATTATACTTAAAGCAAAACAGCTTTTTTAGCAAAAGCTTAGTGAAAAGCATCAACTTAAATATGAATAGATATAAATTAAAGCAAAAACATTTTAATTCTGCATGTAACTGTCATTATTGTCAAAACTTGACCCAAACTTTCGCCTCTACTACAACGGCGTCGCCTCCTGTAGAGGTCACACAGACCGGCAGGTCCAAATCCGAGTGCTTGGGTTGAGGTTTAAATCATAAAGCATTCAGTACTGTGCCTCAGATTGTGCCGGCAAGCAGAATCTCCTTGAGGGGCGTTAAAGGACAGTGGTTAAAAAAGCTCCGCCGAACTCGTGTCTGAGGATTAAGAAGAAAAGATTGCTTCACAGACAATCCTGCAGTTCACGGTAAGGAGAGGAGTCAGCATGCTGAACACAGTGTCAAACTTTCAAACAAGGAGCTGACAGAACAACTTCTGCAACAACTTCAACAAATGCTGTGAGGATATTGTTTCTGGGATTATTTTAACATCTGGGTTTCACCTCTAGAAACTGCAATGATGTGCAGCCAGGAAGGGTAACTAACCCTCCATGGAGAAAAGGTATGAGGACAGAAATGAGGTGTTTGGGGGCACAGAAGCGAGGAAGACAAGGAAATGTTTTCCCTGGTGGAAAGTTCTGACAGTAGGAGGTGATCTAGCTCTTTATTCAAGTTCCCTGCAGACCAGCCCCTCTGTCCAACGCAACTGTGCTTAAGATTTATGCAACACGAGGGTATCTGTGTCCTCATTATTACTGTTTGTTCAGCAGATCGACTCAGGCCAAACATTTTGCACACAGACAGGATTGCTGTACAACAGGAGACGAACCTGCTAAAGTTAGGTCAAAAAAAGCGTGCCTTAGTGGTGCAGACTAGTTCATGCAAACATACAAAGAATTAAAAAAACTGAACACATGTTCACAAGCAAATACATAACTAGATTCTCCTGATTTAAGACAGAAAAATATTTTTAGGCGATGAAAACCAGGCTGTGCCACTTTCCTGGAGCTTTTGCATTTGTGCTCCATCACACCTTAAAAAGGCTAAATTATCTTCTTAGCATATCAGCAAATAAACCATTTATTTGCTTCAGGTGTGTTGAAGCAGGGACTTACGGCCCCGTCACACCTTGCAGATTTGGACAGCGTATGCCCGACGCCCCCGAATCTTCTAAAATGCTGGCATACGCTAAACTTTGGGCGTAAACATAACGTATTCATGATGTGTCCAGAGCGTATGTCCAATGACAGCTCAACTTATGTATAAGCGTAAATGATGCTTGTGTATCATTTCATGGGCATTACGTAGCATCAGTTAAAGCTGCTCACCTCAGGAGGCGCCCGGCCTGCATAAAAAGATGAGTTGGATCGCAGTATTAACCTAGCTGCTGTTTACCGCCGGTCCAGAATAATAAATAAAAAGAAAAAGAAAAAGGGTTTGCCGTCGCAGCAGATTCAGCATCATGTCTGCCGGGAAGTTTGTTGGTTGTTGCAGTGGGCGTGAACGCAGGGAGGATCCATCACACTCACCTTCCCGCTCTCCCTATGATTTGGATGATGACTGGAGGAGAACTGAAGGTTTACTCCTGCGAATCCCCTTTTATATCAAAATGCTGCCAATACGCCAGTCAATGGTAGCTGTAAGTTAGAAACACGTTCAGCGGTCGTCTGGAACACGTCAGACACATTGATATGTGTTGGAGAGAAGATCCTGATAAGTTACGCATAAGCTATGCCCAAGTTACACATAGGTTTTGGATAAGCTAGACATCATGACTTATGAGTAACTTACACTTAACGTATGTCACGATCAGATAACTTTCCTGTAAAGGCCAACTTATGCTTCCGACGCATAGCCTCTGTAACAGTCACGCATCTCAAACAAAATCCTGTCTACAAGTCAGACGGTTGCAAACCCACGCAGACCTCAAGTGGAAGTGCGCAGACAAAAAGCAGCTGTGATTGTTCCCTGGTATGCCCCTCCGGCTGTCTGTAGGCGGTCGTCCTTCTCGACCATTGCGGGCGCCGTACATTTCAAAACCGAGGAACAACTACAATGGACAACTGTTTACGTTAAAGGTTAATCGAAAGGAGGTTCGAAGTACAACCACTTTTTACGATGCCTCAAATTATATAAAGATGCCGCTGTCTCTGTCAACTCCTGAGGGGGATCAGCCAGAACTCAAGTTCTTCGATGTCTAGCAACTCTAGATCCATCTCCTTGACCGTGATATCTTGCAGACGCGCCATTGTTGTTTTGGAAGATAAACACTCCCGCCGGCGCCTACGAAGTTCTCAAAACCACATCTGCCGTAAGTTCTCGCGAAGTTCTTGAATAGGCTCCATCTTGCACTTTGGCGGGAAACTGCTGTGCATCCCTAGAAATTCCAGACAGACGGTGCAGAAGCATACAAGCAAAACTGGTTCGTGACCAGACCCAAGCGACATTTGATGTGTGCGGTTGCAGAAGTCCAACCTGCCCTTAACTTATGGCCCACGTCTTAAAGTACTTGCTGTAGGTCAACGTGTGCCAGCGTGCTTCAGCATGCTTCAGTGTTCTCATAACTTACACAAAACGTACCCATAACTTATCCGACGTATGCCAGCGTTTTTGCCAGATTTTCGTATGTCAAGCGTAAGCAGGTCTAAATCGTCAAGGTGTGACGAGGGCTTTATGTCCAAGCTGCAGGGCAGAGGCACTTACTGCAAGGATCGAGGTTGACTTCCAAAACTGTCTTTAGCATCTATAGGAAGCAGTTAGCATTACTAAGCAGAGAATGCTGACCGACTTCAGCTCTAGAAAAAAGTCAAATAAAGTCAAGCATAAACAAAAACTATACTGCCAAAGGAGCAAATGAGATTCTACCACCAAATGCTAACTTATCTCTTTGTTTTTTCTGAGTATTTTCAATGCATATTTGCCTGAATATTTACTCCAAGCAATGTCAACAGGCAGATTCCTTTGAGTAGATCTTGAAGTTCATATCTAGAGTTTTAGAAATAAGGTTGAACTGTAAAAAGGACAACAATGACAAGTGACTAAGCTCTTCAAATGACAGTCTAAGTTTATTAAAGACATAAAGAGAGACTTCTGCTGCAATTCCACTATGTGAAAGTGTTCAGACTAAAGCATGGCGCTCTGAACAGAGCGTACCCATTCCCTTAAGCATTTCTGTCTTTATCAGACTCTCAACCTTCGACCCCTGGCTATGTCTCCAAGGATACCATCATTTGGAGTCATTTCAAACCAAACCTCCCCTCTCACTCTCTGGGTTCTACTAAACCAGCCAGAGAGCTGCACTCAGAAGAAAAAGCAAATCAGCTAAGTCCTTCATGGAAACAGAAATTAAATCATTAAACCTTTCTGTTAAACAACTATGAAAGCTACTAGATAAAAGCTTTATAGAGTTAGCAACTATCTTACCTTATACCATTACAATGTCTGCACCTTTTAATGAGAGAAACAGAAGCTCTGTCTGGCTGAATTGAAGCATCATCCCCTCCCAAGCAGGGTGTGTTAGCCACATTATCTGAGGGAAACCTTTTCCTCATGATGGCTGACAGCTACTGCAGGATTATTCTGAAATTTAAAGAAGGTGTGGTTAATCTGGAAAAAATAACTAAACGTTGCTATTCTCCACTTTTCCCAGGAGTTTTGCACTTGAGTTTTCCATCAAGAGTGACAAATCATCTCCAGAACAGTGTTTTTGATCCAACAATATAAATAAATATTGTTCTTTGGATGAGCCCAAAGTTGTACTTTTTGGTCTACATATAAAATGAGTAATATCAGAAAACCATCATTTATACACATTGTTAAACACAGAGGTGGCCGCATCATGCTGAAGGACCTCAGGATACATAGAGTTGCTCTCCAGCAGGGAGACGTAAAAGTCAGATGTGTTGGAATGATCCAGTAAGGGCGGGAAGGGCGATTTTTCTTTTGGGTCGGGTCGGATTCGGTTTTATCCAGCATTGTCTAGTATACAGGAGGGTAAGGAGACGCAATTATTCTCTCACAACCACCTCCAGATCGGGAATCGTCTGGTCAGATGATAATTAAATTAGGACTGCAACTAACAATTATTTAGCAAATCGATTAATATGTTGATTATTTCAATTAATCGACTAATAATCAGATAGCAAAAAATTCCTTGAAGAAGACTTTTTAAGAAATCAAACCAGGTTAAACTAAAACTTTCCACTTGAGGAGTTCTGGATAGAGCATATGGACATACAACATTTGTATTTTTTTTTTTATCTTGAATGCAAAATATTTAAATTTTTATTTTACAATTTTCACATAATTACTGCTCTAAGTGGGTTTTCAGCTGTCTGCTAAAGGTATGTTTTAGAGTCTCGTTACTTCAGTTAACGATTAATCGTTTACTAACTTAGTTGATTATTTAAACCAAGGGTGCAACTTTGTGATCAAAGTTGGTGGGGGCGCTCTAAGGATGGGGGCTGATGGACCTACAGTTACTCAACCTGAACGCTTTCATTAGGTTTTTGTATTTTCCAAAAATGAGCTCCAACATATATTTATTGAATGCTTTCCTATTGTTGAGAACACAAGAGAACTATAATACGCTGCTATATTTATATTTATAGATCACTAGAGAGATGCCTTTTAGTGCATTACATAAAAAGGGCCAAAAAAAATTTATGTATAAAAACACAACAAATAACAGCCCATTCCAATGCCAAAAACAATATATCAGGCATCCCTAGAAGTGCAATTTTAATTCCATCCATTCAGAAAAATATGGATATTCTGCATTTTAAATATAGCATAGCATATTCTTTTGCTGTAAACCTTCAGATAAACTTGGAGATATATTTTATTGCATGTGGCATATCCCAATAAATCTGTTACATCTTTAAATCTGCAGCTCTCCTTACTTCTCTCTGTGCTCTGTTTAAAAAGATTTATGAACCTCTTTACTAATATAATGATGCCAGTAAAAAAATTCAAGATATGTAGAAGCTCTGCAGTCTGATTCTGTCTGTGCAATAAGAAAACATTTTAACCTGTAACAGGAAGTCATGGTCCTCTGAGAAGCCAAAATTTTTTAACCAGTTAAGAAGAACAAACTATGTTTTCTCAAGCTTCTTGCATTATAATACTAACTTGTATAAACCTACAATTTGTTGCCATTATTAGCTGAAAAAGCTCCGTATGTCTAACAAACAGATTTTTCAGAGGTATGATGTCTAAATTTTTAACAACCTGTCTCCTAACTTTTACTTAAACATCAAAGTAGCTCCTGGTTAATATTCACTGAGTGCTGCTGTGCATCTCTCCTCCAACTACGTAGCTACTCTGTATGCAGTCAAATGTGACCGCAAATCGGATGTCTCAAAGCGACAGATCCGATGATGTCACGCCGAGAGGCGGGACACGGGAGTACCGCGAGAGAGGAAAAAAAAACACGGACTCAAAACGCTCTGAAAGTTATACTTTCACTTATACGTGAAAGTTATACGTGCATCAGGAGATAGCTGCACCAAACTCTGTTATCTTTGGCTAAAGTAAATAAGTGGAAAGGGGGGAAAAAAGCAGAATTTATTGGCAGGGAAATGTCCACACCACTCCTTCAGAAAATTACGCCTATGATTTCAATAATCAATTGATTACAATTACTCCAATTAATTTTTTCAGCCCTAAATCAAATGTATTTTAAATTCATTCAGTCCTTGTAAAGTGAGCAAATCCTGCTGTTGAAGCAGAGCTACGAGCCAATCTACTTCAATCTTTCACACTGTGCAAACATGGGAATGCTCTGACTGCATGGAGTCTGGCATGTGGTTGAACAATGAGATAAGAACAGATATCAGGAGCTGTCAACTCTTAAACCCTTCAGTTTCACTGTAGAGTTTGAGAATATTGTTCTAAGATCTACATTCACCGGCCAACTTATTAGGCAAACCTGTCCTACAAGCTTATCAATGCCAATTTCTAATGTGTTTAAGCATGCAGAGACAGCCAAGACAATCTGCTGCAGTTCAAACAGAGCATCAAAATATGGAGGAAAGGTGATTTAAGTGACTTTGAGCTGATCTACTGGGATTTTCACACAAAACCATCTCTAGAGTTAACAGAGAACGGTCAGAGGAAATCCAGTGAGCTGCAGTTCTGTGGTAGCCATCGCCTTGTTGAGGTCAGAGGAGATTCAGCAGACAGGTTTGAGCTGATAGAAAGGCAACAGGAAGTCAAATAACCATTCATTACAACAGCGGTATGCAAAAGATCATCTCTCAACACACAGCAGGTCAAACTCTGTGGTGGATGAGCTGTAGCAGCAGAAGACCACACAGAGTGCCACTCCTGGCATCTAAGAACAGGAAACTGAAGCTACAATTAGCACAAAACTGGACAATAGGAGAGTGGAAAAATGTTGGCTGGTCTGATGAGTCTTGATTTCTGCTGCGACATCCAGATGGTTGGGTCAGATTTCAGGATGGATTCACCCAACCTTGTTTCAACGGTTCATGCTGGTGGTGTAAGGGTGTGGGAGATTTTTCTAGGCACACTTCAGGCCTGTTCTTACCAATTGAGCACCATGTCAACACCACAGCATACCTAAGTACTGCTGCTGACCAAGTCCATCACTTTAAGACCGAAGTGTACCCATGGCTACTCCCAGCAGGATAAAGCATGAAGTCATAAAGAGCCAATCATGTCTGACTGGTTTCCTGAACATGACAATGAGCTCACTGCACTCAGATATCCTCCAGTCACCACATCTCAATCCAACGGAGCACCTTTAGGATTTGGTGGAACGATGCGATGCAACCATGTCAATAAGGAGCAAACTCTGATGCATGCTTCCAGTACCTCGTTGAATCTTTGGCAAAGACAATTAAAGTAATTCTGAGGCAATTTCTCAGATAGAAAAAGGTTTCTTAAAGAAGACTGTTTGCGAAATTAAACCAGGTGAAACTTTTCCACTTGAGGAGTTCTGGATAGAGCATACTGCCAGACAAAAGACATTTTTATCTTAAATACAAAATGTTTACATTTCTTTTATTTGCAATCTTGGTATAATTTCCAGTCTAAGTGGGTCGCTCTGTCAGCCAAAGGCACGTTTTAGAGCAGGGGTCACCAACCATTTCAAGGCTGAGGGCTACTTCATGGCTATTGAATCATAGGAAGGGCTACCAATACTGACCTATGAATAAGAGGGATCAGCCTTCACCTAAACTTCATCCAAATTAAACACATTTTTATTGTTAACTTTTAATTTCCCTTTAAACATTATAATTTTAAAATCTCTATAAATGCTGAAATGCCCTATAAGATTACTATGATGAAATGCTCTATAAATCATTAAAAAGAAGAGTCACAGAATAAAATAAAATTTCAAACTTAGCCCACTGCTGAGTTGGGCTGTTTTCAGAAGGCGTTGAGGGCCCACCATGTGGTCCTTGAGGGCCCCTTGGTGCCCGCGGGCAACGCGTTGGCGACCCCTGTTTTAGAGTCTCTACACTCCAGGTAACGATTAATCGATTACTTGTTACCACAATTATTATTTCAGCCCTAGTGTAAATCATCGGCGTCGATGATCTGCGTTGCCTGGGGAACTGATTTTTTAGCGAATTAATTTTCAGCCACAGCTCCACCCTCACAGCGGAGTTGAGAGAGGAGAACTCTAGCTTCGCAAAAATGAAGCCGACACCAGTGGCGGCTGGCCAATAGAGAGCGCTTGGACTCCGCCCCACACCCAATGATCCTGAATAAGACGTACAAAAAAGTTTAATTTTAATTTTAAATGAAAACGTAAAATATTTCAAAATATATCTGTACATATTTTTTTTAGATAAATAAAAAAATATTTAATATTTAATGACTAGTAATGCGTCATTCCATTTTTCGTCGGATCTGTGAAATCTTTGCCCTTGGACTCTCATTAAAAGTTGTACATTCGCAGCTGTGGGGTGAGTTGAGATGAAGTGTATCTGCTCACCATCTCCCGCCGCAGCGCAGACATTTTGCGGGTGATTGACCCGGTCGAGGCTCAGGAGTACGAGACATATTGGAGAGAGGAGGAGAGAGAAATGGTGCAAGAAACGTCCTTTTTCCAGGACCTGGTTAACAAGAAGACTTGGCTATCAGCATGTAGCTTTATTCTGCTTTCTCAGCCTCCTTTTTCTGACTCAGCATGGATAAAGACAGTTAAGACTGATTTAAAGCACTTTGTAGAAAAGGCAAAGAAGAATGAACAATCTGGGATTTACATGGAAAATAATATAACAGTGTATTTTTTCTAGATCATTATTAATTTGCATAATTGCTCATAAATAAACACATTCTCAGAAAATAAATAGTTTTTATATATTTAAAAGAATATAAAGCTGACTAATATAATCTCCAATATTAAACTACATTATTTTTTTTTAGGTTTGGGACATCATATTGGACCATGTTAAACACAGATTTACCTTCAAAAAACCTCAGAAGAGCAAGATTTATGTACAAAATGTAAATTTGTTCATGAAAATATGTTTGCTTTTTGTAATGTTTTTTGTCATTGGCATTCATATAAATATACTGGTCCGATAACTGATAACTTAGTGTATGTTTGACTGGTTTTTGGTATACGTCTAATTTTGAATTTATTTACCGTTTACTGTTAAAAAAATGAACATCCAGCTCTCCCATCTTTCTGGCCATGATATCCACACCATAGGATCATCACCATCACACCATCATAGGACGGGCTCAAACAGAAATGATAAACACAGACATGTATGTATGTAGAGGCTTTTTTTGTTTTTCCTTTTATAGTTACAGATTACAAATTTTCAGTTTTCAAGTTCATGTTTGCTGACAGATATTTAATGAAGATAAATTGTGCCTTCATCACTAGTGGATTAGAGATACACAGATATAAAGTTCACAAGTTCAATTCAGTTTGGTTCAGGTAGATATTTAATGACGCAGAAAATAGCAATCTGATTGTACAATTTATTTATGACGCTTAATAATAATAAATAAGTGCTATAAAATATTTGCTGACGTGTTTGCATTAATTATCTGTGCCCATGCTTTTTTAAATAAATAATGGCCCAAAATTGTTTTTGCTTGCGTGCTTTGCACTCGCATTTTTTGGTGCCCTATTGTGCCCCTGTATAGCATTGGATCAGCTGACGGCCCTGGTGTAAATCCTATTTTAAGCACCACAAAGAGCTGAAACTTGATGTAAAAAAAGTTCAAAGCAGGGATTAAAGAGACATAGCCCTAAAAACTCCAGCAGCGAAGAGCGGAGCAAACAGGCAAGCCACCTTTTTAAAAATGAATCAATGTCCTTTCAAATGTCTACCAGTAGTTAAAAATAAATCCTTCAACTTCAGAATTTCACATTCCTGTATTTCTTTGTCATTAAATTTCAGAGGTTTGTAGTAAAAACATCATTAAATCATATAAATTGCAAGGAAACTTAACACCTGCAGGGCACTGGATGGAAAATGCAACAGAGGGAATACAAATTCACTAATCACAGCTTATCCTGCAATACTATGTGTAATAAAACATTTGGGTTAGCTTCTATAACCCAACATTAACCTCTGAGCTGTAACAAACTGTGATAAAACCAGGGTGTTCCGAACACAAACTTGCTGTCAAATACATCCGATTACCTAAAACAGACCCCATCAGCCACAGACTGCAGCTCCAGCCTCACAGAGGGGGCATCAATTCAGAGCTGGATTGAGGAACCTCCCCAGCTGCTCCCCCCCTTGGGGTTCAAAGAGAGTAGACTTCTGCTCCAGATGCAGCTGACTCAACCATAAAAGATCAACTAAGAAGTGAGCAGCAGCGGTGGGCTGCTCCAAGTTTGAATGTAAAGATTTTATGCGACAGAAATTGGGAAATTTCACTTTTCCTTCATCTAAAGCTGCCTTTTGAAAAGTAAAACCCCATTTCACCCAGAATGTATTTTAAGATCAAACCACTGCAGCAGGGTCACATCAGCAACCTCTCTTTCCGTCCCACTGCACTCACCATCCTTGCGGTGGTAGGTGATCTCCACCTTTCGTTCCTCGGAGCCCAGAAGCGCCTGAGCCACCTGGGCCACCGCGTGCCGGCTGGTGAACTGGCCGTGCAGGAAGTCGCACGTGCACGGCTTCTGCATGACATCCGGCCTGGAGAAGCCCGTCATCTCGCAGAAGCCGTCGTTGCAGTAGATGATCGCACAGTTCTGCACGCGGGCATTGGCTATGATGAATTTCTTATCTGGGAAATCATGGAGGAAGAGAAAGCATTAGATGTTCTCTGGGAATTGGAGTAATTTCCAACAGTAATTAACAGCAAATATGAAAATACAGCATGAGAAACATGTAAAACGTCTTATTGTAAAAATGAAGGGAGATAAATATGGTTTATATAAGTGGGGAATGTTGGGCATTGGTAGTAAAAAAAAAAACCTTCCTGCTTCCATGTTGGTCAGACAGATTTATAAGCATAATTTCAAAATTCCTTTTCTTTAAAAAGTGTGATAATGTCATTTTAAAAGAACATTGCAAGAGACTTATTACCATTACTAAAGTTCTCAGTATCCTTGTTCGCTTTATTCTACTTGGAAAAAATAAAAAGGAAAAAAATGCATTTGAGCAAAAAGACTAAAAAGCTGTCCAACAGCATTTATTGTCATTATTATTATCACAATCTCTGTAAATCAAACAGAATTTTTGTTTAATCTTTGCTTTTTGAGTAGATCTTTACTAAATATAAGTCGGTTTTCAATGATTATATTGTCCTGTGGTAAAGTAGAAAACAGTGTTTACAGTTATTTAATAGTCTACATTTCTTTAAAGCTTCCTGTGACTAAGGCCCCCGTCCCAATAACGGGTGAAAGTCAAAAACTACAACACCTAAACGCTTATTTTCCAAAACGCTTGCCGTAAAAGACGGAGGTGTAAAATAAATGTGATCGGCCCACACGAATGCATGAAAACGCTGCAAAATGCATGCCAGGCCTGTAAGTGGCGCTTGTGGTGCCAAAGCAAAAATAAGTTTTTCTACTCTTGGGCATGCGCACTTATATATTTTATTATACATGCCGGTTGCCCTGCGGGTCCATTTTCATGGTTCAGTCAAATTCAGGTGCTGAACTATGTCGCTGGATATTGCTCTGTTCTTCCTGGAGATATTCCAGAAGAAGAAGATTCTGTTGTAAGTCCGACAGCAGGGTGAGTAGAAGCATTGGGCATTAGCAGCAAACGCCGTACGCTGTGGGATACTGTGTCGCATTACGACAGCAGCTTAGAGGGCGACGCTTATGACTCATGTTTAGGAGTGTAAAAAAATATGCGTTAGAGCTGCGAAAGATGGAAACGCTGAAAACGGCGTTTTTCTTTCTTCTCTCAAAAATCTTCCCACTCTGGAAGGCTTCGAATAAATAAAAAAGATCGCTTACAGACCCCGGTAAAACGCCGCTTCTCGCAGGTGGATGAGAGGCTGGTTTGGTGAAAAATTGTGTGTTTAGGCCAGGGTTCGCCTTCGTGTGGACGGGGCTAAATATCTAATACTAAACAAGATACTGCAGGCTAATGGAAGAAAAATCTAAGATTTTTCTAATCCCAAGCTAGTTCTGGAAGACCTTACGGTGTTCCCAGGTATGGTACCTCTGGTTGGGCCTACTGTAGGTTCTTAAGACATAGATGGAAAACCTCCAGAGAGAGAAATCCAGATCTGGATGAAGGGGCACATGACTGTACATGTAAAGAGGAGTTCTGTAACCCTACATGGAACAATTCTGGTAGTTTGTATTGAAAATTGTCTCTAATAAAGAATCAAAATCCCAGCAGACTCGATCCTTTGCATCTTTATAATCACTACTGAGCAACAAGCTAATCTTTTTGACCACCAATAATCACACATTAGATGCCCTGCATGCAGATTTTAAGTATCGATTTGGGCCTTTGCAAAATAAGTTATTGCCACTTAAAGCTAGGCTATGTTTAAGGAGAACCTGTGATCATCACAGGACCAGATTAATTTAAGGAAAAAATGTAAAATGAAAGGATCGTTTTTTCTTTGTACTGCACCTGCTGTATCTGGACACACATCTATGTAGTCCTAATTTTGGCAAAGGTGACAAGGGACTTTGTGTTCTTTTTACTCAGCTCCCATTGGTGCCATTTCTTTAGTCTTCTATTGCCGAATAATGAAAAATAATCTGTTTTTTTTAATTGAGTCACCTGTGGGAATATTTACCAATATTCCATTATTTGCAGATAATAACTGAAACCATAGAAACAGCTTTGTAACCATTTCCAAATTCGTAAATCACCTGAATGCAAGTTTCTTTTTCTCTTTTACAATCCGTTAGCCTACTTCATTCTGTCAGACAGGTTCAACTGGAGTAATTTCCTGGTTCTAACAGTTAAACCCATTTTATCACATTTGATTTCTGATTCAAGCTGGTTTCCTTTTAAATATAATTTATATTTTATAGTTAACTCTGTCATATATATACACATATAAAAATAAAACCAAATATTTAAGTGTTAAAAAAAGGGAGGAAAAAACAGAATATGGTGGGGATACTTTTGCATTAACTTGTTTATAAAGTGTAGAGGCTGTTCAATTGGCAAAACTGGTTAATATAAAGCAGAGTTTTTCCACCCTGGTCCTAAAGGCCCACTGCTCCTCATGTTTTAGCTGTTTCCCAGCTCCAACACACCTGATTCTGATTGATTGATTGCAGTTCAGCAAAGCCTGATATTCTGCTATCAATTGATATCAGGTGTGTGAAAGACAGGAGGGCAGTGCGCCTTTAGAACCAGGGTTGAAAAAGAAAAAAAAGAAGTTATTAAAATAAAAATGATATAATTTAAGCTTTAATTTTTCCCCAATGTTTTCTTTATAAGATAAATCTGCTACAGTAAAAGATGGATACAATATGTATTGCCTTGTATTGTGGATAAATATACAGAATATGAGGATAATTAATATAAATAATATCTGAGAGCTGTTTTCCTGTAAGGAACTGCTCTCACAGACACAAAAGGAAGCAGCGCAGTTCTCCACATTGGACAGGTACTCACTTTGTCCTTCGAATTTCCGAATAATCACTCCAAGAAATGTGTTCTGTGGCGCAACATGACCTCTCCGAACAGGCATGGTTTCCTTTCCCCCTCCCCCCCAAAAAAGAAGCCTTATTAAAGAAAAATAATAATAAAAAAATAAATCTTTGGCTGAGCGTAAAGCGCGTGCCTTTTAAGTTCGCGGGTGTAAACCGAAGCCAGGAGGGCTCCCCTGGTTTTCTTTGTCAGCACTCAGTCATCCTCATAAAGGGAAAAAAAATAAATGAAAAGAAAAATATCCACCCGTGACCGAATCCCCCGTGTTTTACTTCAGCTCCCCCGCATAGCAGAGGCTCCTCTGCCTGCGCTCCTCTCCGAGATGAAGCCCGAAAGGAAGGAAGAGCCGGCGGCTCGCGGCGGAACCAACATCTCAACGCAGCTCCTTTGCCAGAGCTGGGAGCGTTAGTGGCGGCGCGTGAAGATGGTTGGTGCGCGTGGCGCTCGGAGGGTGCGGGAGGGGTGCTGCTGTCGTGATGGGAAGACTGATGCGCTCTTTGCCCAATGGCTTCACGCTGTCACTGGCAGCGAAAAAACAGAAGCTCTAGCGCTATGACTGAGGAGTTATTTCACATCTTTATTAAATAAAAAAGAAATAATGAGGGGTAGGCTACATGTTGATAGCCACAACTTTTAATTAGCACAAAAACAACACATGAAAAACAGTCGAAGAGGGCGGGGACTGACGTCACGCAGGTGTGTGGCATTCATGATTGACGCTCCTGCGTGAGAAGGAAGAAAGAAACATGGCTACTGATTTAAGGCGCTGTCCATGGTGCTAGCTTTTTTCTTTTTTAAACCTCTTCTTATTAAACACAAAACAAACATTACCTTCTTGGCTCAAGATCCTTTTATTTTATTTTTTTATCGATACATAAAGTTATAGAGAGATATATATATATATATATATATATATATATATATATATATATATATATATATATATATAGGCACCTTCAGTCAATCAAAACAAATGTTTTAAAAATAGGAAAGAAAGCATTGCCACTTCTGGTAAAACTTCTATGTAGACACACAAAAGGTATATTTCACTTTCTTAAAGGAGAATTCGGTTTTAACACTTTTAGCCCATTTTCTGTAGTGTCCAGGATGAAATCAATGATTCACGACACCAACATTTTGACGATTGGTCCTGTCTCTGCTATTTGGCTCATGCAGAATCCCCCTGGCTGCTTTAGAATGGCTTCCATAGTGCATGTCCGATAATGTCCTTAAAAACAACCTTAAAACGTTTTTTTAAATATGCTACTCTTTCACCGGTGCGTCGCCAGCGCTGTTCAATGTGACGCTCCAAAAAAAAGTAGAAGAAAAAAAAAAACGTTCCTGTCTTATTTTATTTAGCATTTTGTAAACCCAGAACTATTTTTTCCGATACATCACAACCACTTATAAACTTCCGCTTCACGTTTCGAATCCTGAAGCGTTGCAAAACCTCCAGACCACTAGTTGGCTTACGGTATCCTCTACCGTCAAACTCAAAGTCCAATATGTCCTCCTCAAGAATCCACCTTTTCGTATTCCATTATCAGAGTTTTTAAAGTGTTTAACAGAGACGCTAGCACCTCGACGCCGGAGTACACAGAGTGAAGCAGAAATACTTGGGCCTTAAGTAAAAGACTACAACTGTACTGCAAACAGGCCCCTTTCCGCTTTCCGTGGTTAGCGGAATATTGACTATTCCAACAGAACTCAATGGGATTTACAAAATGCTAAATAAACACTACAGGGAACGCTTTTTCTTTTTACAATAAACTTTTTGGAACGCTATTGAACAAAGCTGGCTACCCTCGGGTGTGTAGTATATTTAAAAAAGAGAACGTTTAAGGTTGTTTTAAGGACATTATCCGGACATGCACTATGGAAGCCATTCTGAAGCAGCCAGGGGATTCTCATTTCATGAGCCAAATAGCAGAGACAGGACCAATTGTCAAAATTTTGGTGTCAATCATTCGATTTCATCCTGGACCAGCTACAGAAAATGGGCGCTAAAGTGTTAAAACCGGAATTTTCCTTTAAGCTTCTGAAAAAAAAACATCAAGTCTTTAACCTAGAGCAATATTGAGGGACATTTATCAGACTTCCAGTGTAAAAGTAAAGTACGCTTTGCCAGTAAAGATGAGAAGGCAATGATCTCTTCTTGAGCAGAGCTTAGAACTAAAGTAGGGTTGTGGATACCAAAAGGAAGATTTCCAGTGTAAAAGAATGTGTCTTCTGTCTATCAAAGTTGAAAAGGCTGTTATATCTTTGAACCTAGAGATACCCATACGATCAAGTGGTATTGTTCCAAAAATGGAAGTGTACATATTAGGCTGACATTCTATTCCTATGATTTCAGATATCGTTTAATACACTTCAAACCAAAATGAGTTCAAGGATGGCCATGACCAAAACATATGTGTTAAAGTTCCAGGAGTACTATGACATCTATTACAATTTTCACCCACATTCTCAAATACTTCTGCCAGTCTAGCTTTAGAATAATGCATCCTGTGTAGGTGCTAGCTATTTTACAGACCTCCTTCTCTCTGTCTTTGCCTTTTCATAAGAAATGTTAATGTTTAAGATGTTTTTGTTTAATCTTTAAATATTCCTAGCACATCTTTCGCAATTGATCTTACTTAATATGTCTTTATAATGGTTTATTAAATTTTATAAAGTTTTCTTTTCTTGTTTTTTAATGTTACCACCACAAACTTCAATCAAACTTCAAACTTTTCTTTAATACTTTTTTTTTTTGGATTTTCGACCAACACATTCATATATTTAAGGTAAAATAATGTTTCTCTTATTAGGAAAGAAAATATATCTGAAGTGTGGCATATATTTCTTTTAAAATCCTCTATTTAAACCAACAAGGTGAAGAATCCCTGCTGTGCATATTTAAGATGCTGGTGAAGATTCTCCAACATCCAGGTCATAGTCATAAAAAAAAAAAAAAATTAAAAACAATCTTCTGGACTATTTTTCCAAGTTTGAAGACGTTTCGCTTTCAATCCAGGAAGCTTTCTGAATTCAAAATGTCACGAATAGCTTTGAGTTCAAGCTTTTATACAGTAGCCCAACAAAGCCTTGTTTTTCTTTTGAAAAATGCAAATTGGAACGGACAAAGGGCTCTACCCCCTTCGGATGGGGGTCGTTTGGCTTCTTTTGTTTTGACTCTGGCCAATAAAAGCCTAATGTGCAAATTTAGATACTATTTTCCTTCTCCTTTGCTTCCACTTTTTAAGACACTTTTTCCAGACACTTAGACAGGTATGGGGCATTGCAGGCTAACAAAAGAAGCCAAACGACCCCCATCCAAAAGGGGGTGGAGCCCTTTGTCTGATCCAATTTGCATTTTTCAAAACAAAAACAAGGCTTTGTTGGGCTACTTTATAAAAGCTCGTTAGTAAGTTAGTAAGTAAATAAGTAGATCGTTTTTTTTTTCTGGAAAAACATATTTAAGAGGGTTTTTTGCATATGATTTCTCAAATAACGACACAGTTTGGAGAATGCCTTATTTTGGATTACATTCTAAAAACTTTCATATGGACTTTTAAACATATGATTTTGCTAAATCCAATCAATTTCAGTGTTGTTCTGGCTGCATATTTAGGGTTCTCGTCATGTTGAATCATCAACTTCTGTTTTAATCTGAATTCTGTTAAGTTTTCCAATAGTTTTTCTTTCAACATTAACTTGTTTTTGTCTCCATCCATTTTAACACCAACTCTAACCAGTGCACATGTAGTTGGAAAGCACACCCACAATGTGGTACTGCCATTACTATGTTTAACTGTAGGGATGACTTGTTAAAAAGCAAATTTTTCACATAATTAAAGAGTCCCTTTTATGGCCCACCTTATGGATATGACTTCTCATAACTCTTTCTTTCATCATCGCTTTCTTTTTTAAAGAAATTTAAAGAAACATAAAAGTCTAATATGCAAACTTAGATACTATTTTTCCTTCTCCTTTGCTTCCAAACTGCAAATAATACTCAGCCTAATGGGACACTTTACATTTCAAAGTGTGATTATTATACAATACAATATATAATACAATTATATAATTTTCAGGATGATTATTTATTATTCCTTAGTGTAAATGGACTGGTAGTTCAGTTTGTACAGTAGTAGTAAATAAATCCCTCCTCTTTCAATTGCAGGGTTTTAAATATCAGATTTAATTAGCTGTGATAAATTATAAAGATCTGATTTTGAATAAATCTAAATCGGACTAAGAATAGCCCAAACAAACCACGCAACAGTTTCCGTATAGTCATTCTTCAACTTTATCAGTTTAAGATTTAAAGGGATTTGTTTCTTTTGGTTTTCAGAACCTTGTTTTACAGCTGTGTCCTCAGTGTCCCATTGATGATCCCCCTTTGGATCAAACCTTCCATTAGACTCACTGTCGACACACAAACAAGCCCACAGCATCATCAGTCCACCACCATGCTGTCAGCCTTAGAATCAAACTTTCTGAGTTAATTCCACTGCATACAGTGGAAGAACTGTGCTTAAAACAGTAGCAGGAGCTCAGACCAGAAGGGTTTCAATACACTCTCACATCCTTTGGGTTAATTTTCGCCACGCAGGCATTCAATTCATTTCCTTTCCGGTCACATGTGCGCTCTCAGACACGCACGGGTAAATGAACTCACCCAGGGTCTTGTGGAACATCTGTCCTCTGCTTACAGTCGCTCCCCTCCATCTGGTCCTCTGGGAGAACGGCTCACAACACGCAGAGGTGGTGGAAGGTCAGCGGCGTGTGCTGGTTTTTACAGGCGTTTCATTCGTTGACGCCTAACGTGGATTCTGTTAAAGAAATGACTCGTCTTTATTCTCTTTTAAAGGAGGAACAACAGCTGCCCAATAGCATGTATCAGTGTTTAGCTAGAAATCTATCTCATCATTAGAATTTTGTCTGTAATGCTGACTGATTTTTAGAAAAACAAAGTTATTTGAAATGATTTATTTGCCCTTCTTACCCCACAGGGAGCACCACGCAGCCACTCACAGCAGTGGAGCAGTAAAGGGTAGCCCTACCCTTGAGTCATGTTCACATTAGAGGGAGTGACAGTGTAAATTAATCGTACCTTAGTTCCTGTCCTGCTTACTGAGGGGACAGACATTTTTTTAAACGTACAGCAAAATAAAATATGTTTCCTCAGATGTAAATATATATTAATCACTGTTTGAGATAATCCTTTTCTTTTACACTTTTTCCTTACATATTGATGCAAATCAACATGGATCCCTGCAGCTCTTAAGTCTCACCACAGATCTGGTTCTCTGATTCCTTTTAACGGCCCGTCAGACCATGGTTGTTTAGATTGCAGGAGAGATGCACAAAAAATATGAAACATATCTATGCAGGCAGTGTTTCAGTTACAAACTACCTTTTTAATGCTTTCACACTTTGCAAGGCTAATTGCTTTAAGCCAACCCTCAGTTAATGATTTGTAGCAGTTAAATACTCCCCCACTCTCCTGCAGCCCTTGTTTAGCATTTGTGCCACACCCACCATGTTCCATTGGCTTCTGTTTGTTCATTAAAGGAATAGTACACCCAAAACATGATTAGCCTTCATTTTCTACTCACCCCCATGCTGAACAACACTCTGGAGTACTTTTTTGATATCTCAAATGCATCTGGAGATCTGGGAGGCTTCTTGCTGTCTGCTGACATTCAAATAATGGAGGTCTATGG
>JAGKQL010000067.1:1982777-2008732 GCA_018398635.1 Cyprinodon brontotheroides | reverse complement strand
GCCATTTTGGCACATTTATCCAAAAATGTCACCAAACCGCCAAATATGTTTTTTACATCAATACTGGGGTTTGTTAAAATTACGGTAAGTCACGAAGGTGCTGGACCCACCGGGTGGGTCCTAGGGTTCAAGGGGTTAAGTGAACAGGTGTGCCTTAGACCGCCCACAATAAAAGGCCACCCTGAAAGATGCAGCTTTATCAAATAGCGCATTGCCACAGATATCACAATAAAAACACATATAGTAGTGCATTAAGTCGATTATAGCATGCTGTCAATTGCTTTGACCACCTCCTGCAATAAAATTATCATAATAAAATTCTATATGACCTTCCTACAAATTGCACCACATAACGCCTTGAAAAACTAAAATTATATGTCAGAAGCTTTGTGTAATTTCTCAGGATTTTATGTCACAGCCAAAAACTAAGTAAAGCATAATATTAAAGTAGAGGGAAAGTGATGCGAGGAAAGTTTGTTGGGAAATAAAACAATATAATGCAGCCATCCTTACCAAGACGTGGCCGTTCACTTTATCTGAGAACAAACTATTGATCTAAGAAAGCTTTAAGCTGAACGCAGACATGGAAAACACACCAAGTTGTAAATAATGTATGATTCTTTAAGAGGGAATGTTAATGGGTTTGAAAACTTTTGTAAGGAACCTAACGCAGGCTTTCCTGTTATATACTCTGCAGCTCTCCATTCCTCAAAGGTCAGTACTGTCAAGACTGTTTGCTATTGGTCACTGGTGAAAATTAGTGTCGAAGTTCACAAGCATCAAACTTGAGAGTCACTCCCCCCTCTGGCAATGCAGTCTGTTAAAATTAACTCACACTAAAGCAGCCGATCTTTTCGAGCTATTTGAAAGAAGCACAAGGACGTATTTCCAAAGCAAAGGAAAAGATTTTTTTAGGGGGTTGTGGAACGTGCTCGCATTGAGACAAAGAATATAAACCTCGGATGGTATCCTTGCCTTGAGCCCTGCTCATTAGTTAAGCTACTGTAACAACCTTCCAGATTGTGACAGGCTGCCTTTCCTCTGGTATGGAGGTCAAGATTTGGCATTGCAAAAGTGCTTGGAGAGCCCCTTGATAACAGCTATTGGAGCAGGTGCTAAATGACTTTATCCTGACTGTTTTCATGCGATATGAAAAATTCACTGTTGAACCAGCACATGGAAAAAACCTTATTTCACTCCCATCAAGATCCTTTGAACTAGTGGTTTAGAAGCTGCAAGGCAGACTGCGTCCAATTCACATGTCATCAGATTTAGCCTGACAACTGCTTGGTTTGTTCGGTGTCCTACTGTAAGAAATCAGACATGGTTAATTAATATCTGAGCAACAAAACACGCGTTTATTTCCCACAGCTGCTGGAGAGAATCTCTATTACTATGAGTATTTTTTTTCTCCCTTTTCCTCAGCCTATGAGAGAGGCTTAGCTTCTGCAGCATTCATTAAATTAAGTCTGTCCATCCTAATCCACTCAACTTCATTCATGACTACACAGAGAAAGGAATATGCTCATTGAGTGTTTAAATGAGTCGGGTTAAACCTCGTTCCCCAGTAGGATTCCTTCCCTAATAGTATTCTAGGGGTCCCAACACAGACAGCCAAAGCCAATGCATACACACACGGGCAAAATTGTTAGTACCCCTTTTTTAAATGAAAGAAAAACACACAATTGTCACAGAAACACAAGTTAAAATACATTAAAATTCTGTGAAAAGGAAGAAATTAAAGTCCAACGTTCCTCAAGAGACATGAAAGTCATAAAAAAGGCCTGGGAAAAAATTATGGTAGCTCTAGAAAATACTTTTTTTTTTTTTTATTTAACCTTTATTTAACCAGGAAACCTCTTTTTCAAGGGAGTCTTGGTCAAGAGGCAGCAAAGTTACATAAGAAACATAGATACATTAAAATAAATGTGATCAAAAGGACATTATAAATCAAGGTGTGCATTAAACTTTGTGCTTGGTGTAAAATTTAAAGTCTTTTGAGGTGAAACGGGTCAGATCTAGGGGAAAAAGGGATAAAAAAATCTGAGCCAACACTAATATCGGACGCTAATATTGCCAGTAAGGCCGATATTTACAGATACCTTCATATATTTTCATTTTAACTGACACCGTTAAATCTGACCACAGTGCAAAAATTTCGTCAAACAGCCACAATCCTGAGCTGCATTATAATTAGTGTCACATGACCAAACACCACATGTCTGATCCCTCCCCCTCCTGAAACAAAAAGAACTACCGCCTATGGATATTAATCGTCAAAATCGACCCGGTTTTGCTCACCAGGCAGACACTGACTGATACCCTGCATATCGTACATCCTTAATCAATCATAGGCCTGAATATTGATTCAAATTTAAAGAATTGGTTCCATTTCACTTCTCATGATTTAAAATCCATTCTTTCTAATTAGTATTATAGCTGGAAACTCCCATGGTGTTTATATTAGCATAAACCTGATTAAACAGATTAACCAAGAAGCTTCTGGCATCTTTTGATTTCCCTATGATGTCAAATAAGGCTGTAGTGGGTTTAAGGTGTTAATTCATCCATATATGGGCTGCTATATTCTTACATTACGTGGGTTAAGCATTTATCCACTAAATCAAGTGGAATCAAGAAGAAACCTGAAACTGCAAATTTAAAAAAATGGAGGTTTCCATTTGAGTTTTACATTAAACTTAAACATTATTAAGACAGAACAGAAATCCAATTGAGAATCTGAGAGACGTCAAAATTGATGCTGCATCCAAATTTAAATCCTAGTCTCAGGAACAAAAAGGCAGTCAGAAAAAGCAGGCCCTTTAGGTTTTTATTTGCAAAAAAATGTATTATTTCCCATCAACTCTGATATTATGCATTAGTATTTTTTTGTCTGTCTATTTCATGGAAGTTCCAAAAAATTACTGCTGAAGTTTGCGATTAAAACGGTGTGAACACTTTAGTGATTTGCTGCATATTGATAGCTGCAGCGGTTGAAATAATGATGATGCTAAATATAGCTGTAACAAGGGCAGAATAGATGCGGCTGTGTGTGAGTGCTATACAGCCTTTTCAAGGGTAGTTTATTTATTTCACCAGCCTTTAGTGCTCTTGCTACCGCTGCTGGGGAACTGTTGGATAGGAGAATATCTCCCCCGTAAGCCTGACTATCAGCTCAGTTGGCCCCTTCATTTTTAGCTCAATCTGTTCAGTACGAGGAGCAATTTAGATTGGGCATCCAGGCCTTGGCCCATAATCCGCAGATCACTCCGGGGCAAATAGCTACCCACAGTGAGGAACGACCCAATCTGCCTCTCCATTCTCTGAGTTTATTTCTGCTCCTTGTTCTTTTTGTCCGACCTTGATTCAGCAAAGATCCGAGCTGATTCAGACAGGGGGGAAGCGACGCAGCGGTTGACAGAAACGGCCGACTGACTGATGAAGTCTGACAAGACACCGATCCAGTGTATCCAGACTTTTTCCACAGCTGGCCCCTTCCTAAGATAACAGGCCTCATGTATTCTCATCTACTGTCTTGGTATCTTTTTGGAACTGCGGAGTTGAGCTCCATGATTCATGGAAAATACGCGCCAAGGACTCAGAGCTGGTGTGACAATGATAACCCACGTGCCACTCCAAGATAGCGCCGGCAGCTCTTCTTTTAACTGCAGCTTTGCCTTCTGTCAGCGTCGCTGTCACAGCTAAACGCCTGTGACTGCCCAACTCATCGCCAAAGAGAGGTGTCATCCTGGAGATGCATGACCCCGTACACGTCCCTGTGTCTTTGCTGGTCCACTTGAGGTGGCAAAGTGGAACAACTCTGACTTGTGGTTGTGTGTGGACATTCTAAGTGCTTGACCGGCAGTTTGCGGAAAAAGAGGAAGATTTGAAAAGGTTTAAGATGGTGCTATTACTGCTACAGCCAAGATGTCTTACTTTAGAGCCTGAAGGCAAACAATTTGGCCTACTTATTTAGAAGGACTGAAAAAGGGAATATTTTTTGAGAGTTTTAATTAAACTGAGATGCTTTACTGTAAAAAGAATCTGTTCATATTTGAAAAGCTTAAAACGTGAATAAATATGGACTGAAATCCCACCACAGCGATGTAAAAGTTACCTCAATGCGACACTTTTAGCCACTAGAAATGCTACAACTTTAACTTTCAGGGGTCCGTTTCACAAACCAGGTTTACTAAAAAAAAAATGTTAGATTTCATAAAGAGTTTCCTCACTTTGGCAACATTCTCAGTCTTGTTGAAACATCCTGTCTCTGCTCTCTAACAGCCAATCACTTTGCCTCATTCCCCGATTTAAACTTCAGAGTTCTGTTGTAGTTTTATGCAAACAATAAAAAGGAAATAATTAACGATGTCTTATAAACATATTAGGTGATACAAATAAAAAATTAGCATGTCCTTTTGACAAGGATACAATAAAAAAAGCAGCATTATTTCACAGAGAATTAAATATTTATAGATGCGTATAGATGTCTTTTCATATTCAGTTATCTTTACGAGCGCTAGCGTTTCTCCTCACAATCTATCACATACATCTACCTCTTTATCCATCCTCACATTTGCAGCATTGACTTTTTCAACAGGTTTATAACTAATAAATATCGGCGAGACAAAAACCTTATAAAAACGGCTGCATAGTTAGACAGCCACTTATTTACTGTTTAATGGAAGACAGAAATAAAATGAGGAGGAACCCCATGAAATGATGCACAGGTCCTTCCTGTTTGAAAAATATCCTTTTCTTCATCTGCCCCTGTGCTTCTCTCACACCTAAATACATTGATCCACTACCATTAAACCGGTAAATTTGTTTTCCCCTATATTGTTATTATAATTAGAACAGACTATGGCAGGCCATTTGGATATATATTAGTTGTTTTCTGAATACATATCTTTGATATCTGATAATAATTATTTTCTTTATCAAAATAAACTTTTTAAACTAAAAGAACTTCTTCATATCTAAGGTAAACGTACTAAAATTCTTGAAACACATTTCAGATTTCCTTATTCCTGGTCATAACTTTTATTATTTTCATTAGAAAAAAATGCATTTTAGATATCATGCATACATTTTCAGTCAAGCTTATAAATTTCAAAACGGCCACCTAAAATGAGAAACATTTCTGGGTATTTAAAACGTATTTTTTACTAGGACAATTTTAGACAGACAGACAGACAGACAGACAGACATACAGACAGACAGACAGACAGATAAAATTTTATTCTGGACTCATGGTCCAATAAATAATTTATTTTTTTTTTACTTTCTAAAATGTTGTTTCAGCTGTCAATTTAGAAAATGTGTTATTACAGATCCTTCTAGGAGTGTGATTTTAATAAATGTCACAATGGCCTTCCGTACACAACTTCTTATAAACCAACCTATTAACCCTAGCAGCAATCTTCTCGCGTCTACCTTTCCTTTGCAGCTGCAGCGCTGTTTCTGTCTTTTAAACACATTCTCCGTTTATTTTTTAATTTCTGCATTAATCCTAATTCAAGTGGTGCGAAATACGCCATTGATGTTGCCTGTTGTCATGGTGACTCTTCGTATCGTTGATCCACTGATAATGGCTTTTCATAGTTGTTACGAATGTGCTGAACTCTGAGTGGACCTACTTTGAGTTTTCATCGAAGCTGTCAGTCAGTTTAATCAACTCTGAGTTTCCAACCTTAGACTAAATCAATTCAAAGTTGAGGATTTGAGTCTAAGTTTGTTTAATCTGCTTTGTGAAACAGGCCTCTGGTTCAGCTCCTTTGAAAGTAACCAAAAACACTGAACTTTGACCGATCTGGTGTTATATCTGTTTCGTTTCCTCACATCTTTTAGCTGAATTAGTTAGCTCTCATGTTTAAGCGCAAAATTAAGTAAAGCGGCAAGCCAGGTCACATGACTCAATCAGTGAAAGCTCAGACCCTCTCTAATCACACAGGCAGATTTTTAAGAAGGACGGCATCGATGCAAACGGAGTGCTGGGTATTGACCGCAGGAATCATTATATATATCAGGAAATACATAATCCAGGTCCAGAGAGTAAAATCCCTGCCTGGTTTTACTTAATCTTATCCAGGTGATTAGCTCTCAGTTGCTGCAGAGCTGCAAATCACTGCTACTGGGTTTTAACTTTCTGGACTTACTTGGGTCAAAAGTTAAGCAATGTTGCTCTAAACAGCTAAAAATATGTGTCTGGAAAAAGAAAATTACAGAAACGGGTTGATTCACCTTAAAAAGATCCATTTTAGCTAATTAAATAGTTAATAGTTGAATATATACCTGAAAAGAAAGCAACCACGAGATGAAATGTTTAACAGTTTTACAGTAATTCATATTTTTTTAATGCTTACTGATTATTCCTTTCAGCTGAAGGATCGTCTGAACAGTAAAAAGGTTTTATTTCTAAAACAGCCGACTGGTTAGGAGACAGTGTTTGTGCGTGTTGACATCTTTGAAAACATATCACTCCAATCCAGTTAGGTTCTCACACCAAGTTGCCATAGAAACCCACCTGGATAGGAGGTGAACTTTGCAGCACTGTAAACTCAAAGTTGTGCTTTGCAGTAAAAAAAAAATCCTGCTAACACATCTGCATTTTCTGCTAGTTCTTACAGCCGAGCTGAAAACTGCAGCACTTAGTCCTGTTTCCACTTTTAGCACCAGTTTGGCCTCTAATGGCTCCTGCTGAGGAACCCCAGGGACAATCATTGTCAGTTGTGAAATGTCAGCTGTGGAGCCCTGATGCTCATATTTGTCTCAACTTAAACACATTCCACCTTTATTGTTTTTAAACGGTGCCGTAAAAATAATTCACCTTTTTCTTTCTGTTCCTTTTTTTTTTTTTGCATTTTATTGTGCATCAAACAATGGTGACCTTAGTAATGCATGTTTTAGTTGTTGATTTCAGCAGAGCTGTCTAAACCGACCTTACTATATGTTGAAAGATAATTATCTCACTTGATTCATTAACAAAAGAAAGAAAAAAACACATAGTTTTGGTTGTTTCATCAGCCATAGAAGATCAGTTGCTTCTAGAATAAGTGGCGGTTCGGCACCAAATTTACTCAGAGGGTACAGTATGTTTTTATGGGGCACAGAACAGCAAGAAACCAAAAAAAAACAGGCAATAGTCATTTGAAATTTATTAAGATATATTATGACATTTAGTTTTTATAAAATGTTTTTTTGTTCCAATAGAAAATGTGTAGTTTGGCCTCAAAAATGTTCATTTTACTAAATATAAAATTAAAAATACATCAAATTATCTAATGAAAGATAAAGTAAAGGTATTCGTTGTTATATTGAATCCATGTAGACACATGATTTATACATATTTTCTGACTTATTCTAAATGAAAATAACCAGTTTTAATCATTTTTAATATTAAAACTGGTTAGTTTTAATATATTATATTATATATATTATCCAAGTTTTTTAAATTAATTACTATAAACTGAAAGTTTAAATCTTTTAGTTTGTCTTGACATAGAAATTTCTATTTTTAATAATATTGGAGTAGGTTTGCATATGCTGAGGCATCTTTTGTGCTACACCAGTGCAAAGCTGAAAGTTTAGTAGCTGTAGAGATCGGCATCACGCTCGAATGGGACTGCAGGGAGTCAGGCCTATATACAATCCTACACAGGCTAATACCATACCATGTATGAAATCATCTATGTAAACTAGACTTAGACCGGCCACATCCGGCAACCCGGTTATTATAAATGCGACCAATTTCAAGCGCTGGTTGTTTCACGTTATGCAGTCTGCAGCCTGACCAGTAAATGTCGCTAAAACCTAAACATTGTAGCTTTAAGTAAAAGAGAAACCCTCACCTATAACAAATTAGAGCATTTTTTTCAATTTGGCTCACATTAACGGCAGATGAAAACTGTGATTCTACCTCAATAGGACTGACGCTACCTTAATTTTAAAATCCTAATTAAAACAGAATCATAAAGAAAAAGGTGAAGTGGTTCCAAAGGACCAATCAGCTCTGGTTAAGCTCATATCATCTTTTGATCTATTTATTATCATGTCTTCAGCACAGGAGGTCCCTTTCTAGAATTGCCCATGTGTAGAACCAAGACATCTTTTAATCAGGACCTGTTTGACGACATGAAGTAGACTAAAAGATCTCAAAGATAACAAATAATGTCCTGATTGCAGGGAATTTAAGAACAGATTAGTAACAAACTCATTAAAAAGAGTTACATTGTCATTTCCTAAGCTTAAGGAGCCCAATGAACCAAAGTGAAACCATTATCTACAAATGGGGAGAGCACAAAATATTGGAAAACCTTAAAAGGAGTGGTCAGTCAAACCAAATTATTGCGATATTCATTCCATTCGGTCAGAGGAGACAAGAACAACATGTTAATTACTAATTCAATTTGAAAAACTCACACAAAGAGAAAAGACAATTAGAAGAAATGTATTGATACAATTACTTTGTCTTTGGCGCTCAGACCTCGGCAGGAAACATGGCGCTGAATTTTGATAGATATGCATGAACAGGGGTAAAGACATTAGTTTCCCCAGGTCTGAAACTGGTGGTGGAGTGGAGATAGATGAAGTTGGTCAGTCTGTAGACTGCTGGTTAGAGAGAGCGGTATGCTGAGCTTTATGGGGAGATCCTTACCTACTACACTTTAATGTAAAAAGTCAATCCACCTGTATATAAGCCATCCTGATTGTACTATCCATCTATCCATCTATCTATCCATCCATCCATCCATCCATCCATCCATCCATCCGACTTTGCGTGAGCTGATACTAGAGCTTCACTCAGGGACCTGGAAAATGGAAGTCCGGTTGGATAACACAGGTTGAGAGAACCTGTCCATGATGATGAGCGCAAGCATGAAGCGACAGTGGAGAGAAAAACCAGGCAGAACCAGGCTCAACATGGCGGTCTTCTGCCGGATCGCTTTGAGATGAGACGCAGAATGCAGTAAGAGTCCAGTAGGAATGAACTCTGAAGATTTAGCTACGATGGTGGAGGAGGGGCTGGAGGTGGGTTGAAACGGGATGATCTGAATGACGTCACACAGCGCATCCACCGCCTGCGCACTAGGTAGAAGACGAGTTGTGGATCAGAGGTCTTTTAAGATGAACTTTGGATGCTGATTGGCTTTCGTGGAGGTGTGGTTCAAAGCTGATTGGTTGTAGGTCAGCAATTCTTTCTTCAGTTGACCTTCCTTCGGCCTAGGCTCCATATGCCTCATTGATTCAGTTAAGGTCACTTTTCATGCAAACAACAAAATAGCTTCTTCCTAACTCAGTACCTGATTAACTGGATTTGATTGAGATAACTGTGAAGTCTGCCGTGAATAAGAAAAACCCTGAACGACACGTTCCCCTCATCAGTTAGACTCCAGACTTGACCACCTTTCAGTAAAGCAGAGTCAGAAACAAACAGCATGAGTCAAGAAATGAGAGTAGGTGTAATTATCTGAGGAAGCTAGAAGTCTTGTGTAAATATAACTTAAAAACAGACATCTGCTGTGAGCACGATCAGTTTCAGACGCAGCATACCATCATCGGCATGTAGGGAAGATGAAGCACTATGATCGCGGCTCAGAACCGTTTCATCTCAGCTCTAAAAACAGCTTCTAACTCAAACAAAGCATTAAATGAAACATGGAAGACAGCCGTGAGGACAACACTAGTGTCCAACTCCTGACTGATTGTCTGAGAGATCAAAACAAGGATCAGGTTTCTGCTCAGTGCAGCGAGCACAATCCAAAGACGCGATCAGACAGGAAGTATGAGGAATACTGATTGATGCTGACAGACCAAAGAGAGACGGAGCTATTTTGGGATTTTATTTGCAAGACAACCAGGTATCTACACTGGTTTGAAAAGAGATTCATGTAAAGTTACAGAGAAAAGACGGCATATAGAAATCTAAAAATGGCAGCACACTTAATTATACTTTATTAGCTTAAAATTAATTATAAACTAATCAATTAAACCATGAAATAAATAGAAGTAACATTTATTTGTCTATCTAAACTAATTCTAGTCAACAAGAGCTATCCTCCTGTAACTTTTAGGTGCTTTTCTCCTCCAACAGACCTGGATCTGATCACTAAATCATTCAGCCCAGCAGAGGCCTGCTAAGGAGCCATTTATTTGATTGATGTGTGTTAAGATAAAGACCTATCTAAAAAAAGTGCAGGACCACGATCTAACATATGATTCTATTATTAAGTATAAATTTAAACGATAAAATATACAATTGAATAATTAGATTTTCCCTTAAATAATTGAAAATATATTTAAAGTGATGAATACAATATGAAAAGTAATCAAAAGCTAATCTAATTATTTTACTCTATATTTATGAATCAATAGAGTATAGAGTAAGATAATTTTTTTTTTTTTTTAGGCGTCTGTGATGCCCTTATTTTGAAGGCCACATATTTGAGAACCTCCTAAATATAAAACGCTTAAAAAATATATAAAATAAATAAAAAGCTTTAGTACACAATGCAGAATTTTTTTTATTTTCAGAAAAAGGGGAAAATGTATTTGTTTTTTTAAAGCATGGAATAGTAAACCTAGATTAAAACATTTAAATATTATTTAAAAAAAAAGGTGATTTGTTAAACCATTACTCTATAGGTCAATAAAAACAATAAATGGTTTTTCTATCAGTATTGCTACGATTTTTTTGTTGTTATCGTCTTGTATGCTGCATGCTTTGTAACAACCCTACCAGAGACGAGCTTCTTATCTTACTCAACTCAAACTTTATTTATAAAGCACATTTAAAACAACCGGGATTGACCAAAGTGCTGCACAGGAATCACAGTTAAGGAAGATAAAAGCTAAGGCTAAAATACACAAACACATAGAAATAGAATAAGATAAATGTTTCAATTAAAATACATTTTAGAATAAAATAAAATTTTGCTAAATGTCCACTTAGACATGATTAAAAGCCAGGGAGAAGAAATGTGATTTTTGCACGATCACCTTTGGTTTTAAGTCTGGTTTTAGGCATCGCCAGTAGCAGCTGATTAGAGGATCTCGGTGTTCTGGTAGGGGCATGGCTTTGGAGAAGCTCAGTCAAATACTGGGGGGACTAGACCATTAAGAGCTTTAAAAACAAAGAATAAAATTTTTCAAATCTATCCTAAAAACAACCCGGGAGCCAGTGCGATGAGGCTAGAACAGGTGATATGTGGTCACGTTTACGTGTGCCAGTAAGGAGACGCGCATTTTGTACCAACTGCAGACAGTGTTGCAGTAATCCAATCTTGAATTTAAAAACTAAGATTACGGTCTCCAGATCTTTTTGTGGCAGGTACCCTTTCACTTTTGATAAAATTCTTAACTGATAAAAGCTATTTTTTACGACCGAACTAACCTGGCGATCAAATTTCAACCTGTCATCAAATCTTAAGCTGAAAACAAGTTTGATAGGAAAAAGATGCTTAAGGTCTTAACTTTAAACCTTTAGACCTAAAGACGAAACAAACCATGCCGCAAGAGGTTTAACAACCAAGTTAAATTACCCAAGAAATTAGACATGTCTTCGATGCTACAATTGTTCAAATTTGTTTTATTTGTTTTTTTAAGTGCAGAGCAGGAAGCATTCGAGAACAGTTAATAAGCAAACCTATTCAATTGCTTGTTCCCACAAGCAATTGAATAGGTTTGCTTATTAACTGTTCTCGAATGCTCACTATTGCTCACCACTCAGCAACAACATTTGCTGAGTGGTGAGCAATAGAAAAACCGGAAATCCATCAGAGGAGCAGAATTGTCAGCCATTAATGGCTGGAGCAAGCAGACACCAACACACCAGTTTTATTTGAGTCGTGGAGGGAGGGGGGGCAGAGTGTTGGTTTTACTGAGCCTGCAGGCTCTGAAGGATGCAGTGAGTCCCTGCAAAACAAAGCGGGACTCAAAACGGGGAATTTAAGCGACTTTTAATGAGTTTTGCACCAAGCGGAACCAAAAACGATCGATTCAGTCAGACTTTGAAGCGAAACCGTGGTTTAAAAAAAACACAGTCAGTGCTTAGAACACAGATTTTAGATACATGAATTGAAGTTAGAAATGATAGGAAGGCAACAGTTCCAAAGAGCAAACAAAGACAAAACACACGGAGCCTTAAATATTGGCAGCAGCAAATCATCTCATTCGCTCATTTTTATTGGGGGAACCTGATGCAAATTTAAATTGAACCAAAGCACCCCTAAAATCAAAGTTGTTTTTTATACTGTGTGCACGTTTTAAGGTTTAAAAAAGGCTTAAAAAAAAAAAAATACAGTACTTCGTTTAAAAAACAATATTTTCACGCCTTCGAAATGCTTTTATCCATCAATCTTTCTTCCCCAACTCCTGCTGCTCAGTGACACGGTTGGTAGCACTGCTGCCTTGCAGCAAGAAGGTTCTGGGTTCGATTTCCGGCCCAGGGTCTTTCTGCATGGAGTTTGCATGTTCTCCCTGAGCATGCGTGGGTTCTCTCTGGGTACTCTGGCTTCCTCCTTCAGTCCAAAAACTGTAGGTTAATTGGCTTCTCTAAATTCTCCTTAGGTGTGAGTGTGTGAGTAAATGGTTGTTTGTCTCTGAGTTGCTCTGCGATGGACTGGCGACCTGTCCAGGGTGTACCCTGCCTCTCGCCCTTTGACTGCTGGAGATAGGCACCAGCAGCCCTCGCGACCCCAATTGGGACAATTGTAGGTTACTCTTTTTATGTGTTGGTAGGAGTTAGCTAAAGGTACAGTTGTTTAGTACCACCGTCCAGTTTAAACAGAAATGAGAGAAGCTAGTTGCTATCATATGCATGTGTTTATAAAAGTCAATGACAAGCTAACTGGACGCCCATTAACATTATGGGTGCAGACAGCCTAATTATGGACATCAGCTTTGCAAAAAAAACCAAAAAAGAACCAGATTAAGGTAAGAGTAACCTATATTGATGTTTATTTCTCTCTGAAACACATTGTTTAGTTATGTTTATAGTATGACTGTTATATAGGCTATAGTCTGCATTTTTTTCCTGCTGATTCAAATTCAGCTAATGATTCCTGCTGACTCACCAAACTGTCCTTTTTCGCAGAGTACAGTAGCAAATAATAGTCTAAAAATAATTAGTTAAAAAGACTATTTACATGACCCCCCTGTTTTACTGTCACCTATAGGAATGTCAGACATTTTTTTGTAAATATGTCTGTTCACCTCTGTGTGTTGTCAGTCCTGACAGGTTCCCATCATCCGGGCTTCAAAATTGTTATTCCTCTAAGGATTTCCTGTGTAATGGCTCAATCCCCCCCCTGTTCATTACTGCATTGCTGTCAGAACCCCTGGCAGTACTCCAGCCCATGCAAGCAAGCCATTTCACCTCCCCCTTCCATCTCCTTCAGTCTGTCTGCTGCTTGCTCTTTTTCTCTGCCAGCTCCAGCCGGTCTGAGGGATCAAGAGCCAGCGTTGCCGTGGCAACTTGTCCATCCCTATCGCTGAATGGATCATCCCTGGATCATTGTTCAGCAGCGTGTCAAACTCTGGACAATGCACGTTTAACACCGGCTTTTGACTGTGATTCTACAAATGAGCCTAAATCACATTTACAGACACATTGTTATAGTTGCAAGTTGTTTTCTTTGGGTTCTTGCTCAATGTTCCCGTCTCAGAATACATTTCTCTGAGTCGGGTGCAATCTGTCACCTTCAGGTTTATCTGATGTGCTCCCATGGACAATAACTGGGAAAGTAAATGTTGATCGTGAGGGATAAACCTATAAACCCATATGTAAACGACACAATGCTATTTAACAATAAAAAAAACACAATGTGAGGACGGAACCTTCGTAATAAGATATAGTTACTACATACAATGCTTTTAATTTCTCTAGAAAAAAGTAAAAAGGAGGTACGATAAAAAAGAAAAACCAACCAGCAGGTTTGTTGAACTATGAAAAGGAAATTCCAATTTAAAAATAAATATATAAAAAAATTAATTACATCATGAAATATAAAAGTTAACCAAAATTTATAATGAAATTGCAAATAAATAACAAACATTAACTCATTCAGAAATTATTGAAAGTATGAAGCAGGTCCCCCCAGTGTGCAAATATATATATATATATATATAAATATATATCACAATTTGCCCATATCAGACAAAAACACATCAATATTTATGGTTATGTTCTGATGTGCAATTAGTATTAGAAAGACTAAGAAGATAATGAAGAAGAAAGCCATAGAATGCCCAAAAAGAACAGCTACAATCTGTCAAATCTATATAAGCTAGTTCTATATTGACAAATGGTCAAAGAAAAGATATCTCAAGCGATAATGTTGCAGAGTGGTAATATGTTCATTTCTACATAGAAGTCAAATAATAATCCACATATATTCAAGAACCAATAGAGACCTTCAGACAGCAGTGTTGGGCACGTTACTTTGAAAAAGTAATTAGTTATAGTTACTAGTTACTTCTCCCAAAAAGTAACTGAGTTACTAACTGAGTTACTCCACAATAAAAGTAACTAGTTACTAGTAAAAGTAACTATTACGTTACTTTTGCGTTTCTCGCCCCCATAACCCTCACCACCCGGCCCCCACCTTCTTCGCCGTGTGTTTCCAAAGCCAGCTGAATAGAGCGGACGACAAAGACAAGAACCTGCAGAGAGTTTTCCATTATTGCAACTCAACATAAATGACTTCCGGGGGCAACGCCATGTGAAGTTTTTTAACAGGGCATTCAGATCTGGTGAAATTAATAACTGGGGATGTCTAATTCTGAAATCCTGTGTGTTTGGGTTGTTATAGATACTGCAACATCTATCTATCCATCTATCTATCTAGATCTATACTCTGAGTGTGACATAAAATATGGATCTCCATCCCTGCCACAAAGGCCATCAAATAATGTTTAAAATAAAAAATACAGTAGGTTGAAAAGGCAGAGTATCCATCCGTCCATCCATCCATCCATCCATCCATCCATCCATCCATCCATCCATCCATCCATCCATCCATCCATCCATCCATCCATCCATCCATCCATCCATCCATTTCTCCCCTTTCTCCATATAGGCTATCATTTGATCGTTCACGCTCTCCATAGTTCTCCTGTGCGCGGTGCACAGAAGGCTATTCGCGGCGCCTTTAGCTTACATGCGCATTTCCTGCTGTTTTGCGCGGTGAATGCACGCACGCCTATGCGCTGGTCGTGAGGAGATGCAGAGGAAACCGATGTGATGGGGAAATGCAGCTTCGACGTAACACGGTATTTCCATCTGGAAAACGCTTGTTTTGCTGCTGGAGTCATCCTCCGCTTTCTCCATCTCTTTGTGTGTGCTGTACGTTCGTTAACACCCGCCAGCGGAAACACCCACCTACCCAACTGACAGACGGAATCTCACTATACATCAGCCATTCTCATCCTCCCCTCTCTCATGACCAGGCGCCGCGAGTCCTATCATGAAAAAAAGGTTCATTAATGCGCACCTGAGTAGCAGCGCGAGTAATGGGGTGTCTTCATAGGTAACTGTCGCGTTATAGTTACAGTCAAAGAAATTAGTTAGATTACTCGTTACTAAAAAACAAGGTAACTTGGCGTTAGTAGCGCCATTACTTTCAACGCCGTTAGTCCCATCACTGTCAGACAGACCCTCAAAGAGCAGGTACAATAAGTTAAACAATAAACTATGCACTCACTGTGGCATGCACACTAACTACACTAACCTGACCACTGAAGAAAAAACATGTAGAAGTTGGTTGCAGGACATTTAGATGGCCTGAGCTGCAATTAGCCATTGCGCTCAGGCCATCAAAAACATTTTTTCTGGGTTTTCTAGCAAGACAGCAAAACTTTCATAAAGGCCCAAATGCAAATCTGCCCAAAGAGTAGAAGGATTAGCCCCCACAACCCCCAAGACCGTTTTTGTGAAAGAATAAGAATAAGATGAGGTGATATAAGATGAGCTGAGACGGAATGAGATAAAATGAGATCAGATGAGCTGAAATGAGATAAGATGAGCTAAGACAATATGAGATAAGAAGAGCTGAGATTAGATACATTCAGATAAGATAAGATAAGACAAGGTGAGCTGAGACAAGATAAGATTTGCTCAGATAAGATAAATGAGATAAGATAAGCTAAGACAATATACTGTAAGATGAAATATGATAAGTTGAGACAAGATAAGCTGAGATAAGATGAGCTGAGATAAGATAAGATTTGCTCAGATAAGATAAATGAGATAAGATAAGCTAAGACAATATACTGTAAGATGAAATATGATAAGATGAGCTGAGATAAGATGAGCTGAGATAAGATGAGTTGAGATAAGATGAGCTGAGATGAGATAAGATGAGCTGGGATAAGATAAGATGAGCTAAGACAAGATAAGATTTGCTCAGATAAGATAAATGAAATAAGATAAGTTGAGACAAGATAAGCTGAGATAAGATGAGCTGAGATAAGATGAGCTGAGATAAGATGAGTTGAGATAAGATGAGCTGAGATAAGATGAGCTGAGATAAGATGAGTTGAGATAAGATAAGCTGAGATAAGATGAGCTGAGATAAGATGAGCTGAGATAAGATGAGTTGAGATAAGATGAGCTGAGATAAGATGAGCTGAGATAAGATGAGCTGAGATGAGATGAGCTGAGCTGAGATGAGCTGAGATGAGATAAGATAAGATGAGCTGAGATAAGATAAGCTGAGATAAGATGAGCTGAGATAAGATGAGCTGAGATGAGATGAGCTGAGCTGAGATGAGCTGAGATGAGATAAGATAAGATGAGCTGAGATAAGATGAGCTGAGATGAGATGAGCTGAGATAAGATGAGCTGAGATGAGATGAGCTGAGCTGAGATGAGCTGAGATGAGCTGAGATGAGATGAGCTGAGCTGAGATAAGATAAGATAAGATGAGCTGAGATAAGATGAGCTGAGATGAGATAAGAGATAAGATGAGCTGAGATAAGATAAGCTGAGATAAGATGAGCTGAGATGAGATGAGCTGAGCTGAGATGAGCTGAGATGAGATAAGATAAGATGAGCTGAGATAAGATAAGCTGAGATAAGATGAGCTGAGATAAGATGAGCTGAGATGAGATGAGTTGAGATAAGATTAGTTGAGATAAGATGAGCTGAGATAAGATGAGCTGAGATAAGATGAGCTGAGATGAGATGAGCTGAGCTGAGATGAGCTGAGATGAGATAAGATAAGATGAGCTGAGATAAGATGAGCTGAGATAAGATGAGCTGAGATAAGATGAGCTGAGATGAGATAAGATAAGATGAGCTGAGATAAGATTAGTTGAGATAAGATGAGCTGAGATAAGATGAGCTGAGATAAGATGAGCTGAGATAAGATAAGCTGAGATAAGATGAGCTGAGATAAGATGAGCTGAGATGAGATAAGATAAGATGAGCTGAGATAAGATGAGCTGAGATAAGATGAGCTGAGATGAGATGAGCTGAGATAAGATGAGCTGAGATAAGATGAGCTGAGATAAGATGAGCTGAGATGAGATAAGATAAGATGAGCTGAGATAAGATGAGCTGAGATAAGATGAGCTGAGATAAGATGAGCTGAGATGAGATAAGATAAGATGAGCTGAGATAAGATGAGCTGAGATAAGATGAGTTGAGATAAGATTAGTTGAGATAAGATGAGCTGAGATGAGATGAGCTGAGATAAGATGAGTTGAGATAAGATTAGTTGAGATAAGATGAGCTGAGATAAGATGAGCTGAGATGAGAGCTGAAGATAAGATGAGCTGAGATAAGATAAGCTGAGATAAGATTAGTTGAGATAAGATGAGCTGAGAGAAGATGAGCTGAGATAAGATGAGTTGAGATAAGATTAGTTGAGATAAGATGAGCTGAGATGAAGGATGAGCTGAGATAAAAGATGAGCTGAGATAAGATAGCTGAGATAAGATGAGCTGAGATAAGATGAGCTGAGATGAGATAAGATAAGATGAGCTGAGATAAGATGAGCTGAGATAAGATGAGCTGAGATGAGATGAGTGAGATAAGATGAGCTGAGATAAGATGAGCTGAGATAAGATGAGCTGAGATGAGATAAGATAAGATGAGCTGAGATAAGATGAGCTGAGATAAGATGAGCTGAGATAAGATGAGCTGAGATGAGATAAGATAAGATGAGCTGAGATAAGATGAGCTGAGATAAGATGAGCTGAGATAAGATGAGCTGAGATGAGATAAGATAAGATGAGCTGAGATAAGATGAGCTGAGATGAGATGAGCTGAGATAAGATGAGCTGAGATAAGATGAGCTGAGATAAGATGAGCTGAGATAAGATGAGCTGAGATAAGATGAGCTGAGATGAGATAAGATAAGATGAGCTGAGATAAGATGAGCTGAGATAAGATGAGCTGAGATAAGATGAGCTGAGATGAGATAAGATAAGATGAGCTGAGATAAGATGAGCTGAGATAAGATGAGCTGAGATGAGTTGAGATAAGATTAGTTGAGATAAGATGAGTTGAGATAAGATGAGCTGAGATAAGATGAGCTGAGATGAGCTGAGACAAGATGAGATGAGATGAGATGAGCTGAGATAAGATGAGCTGAGATAAGATGAGCTGAGATAAGATGAGCTGAGATGAGAGCTGAGATAAGATGAGCTGAGATAAGATGAGCTGAGATAAGATGAGTTGAGATAAGATGAAGAGATAAGATGAGCTGAGATAAGATGAGCTGAGATAAGATGAGTTAAGATGAGTTGAGATAAGATGAGTTGAGATAAGATGAGCTGAGATAAGATGAGCTGAGATAAGATGAGATGAGATAAGATGAGCTGAGATAAGATGAGATGAAATCAGATGAGCTGAGATAAGATGAGATGAAATCAGATGAGCTGAGATAAGATGAGCTGAGATGAGTTGAGCTGAGACAAGATAAGATCATATCAGATGAGTTGAGATAAGATGATTCGAGATAAGATAAGATGAGCTGAGATCAGATGAGCTGAGATATGATGAGCTGAGATGAGATAAGATAAGGTGGGATATTCTCCTTTATACTTCCTTTTCTTTGACATCTGACAATGGTTTACACATAAACAGCATAGTTAAACACCTGGGGGAAACAACTGTGTCTGGTTGTACGTTTCACCTGCTAGAAGGCAAGGTCTCATTACTCATCAAAAGGTGCTAAGGTATTTTAGGAATGATCCCCGGGAATCTTACTAATAGTTTATAGCTTTTACAAGGAATTGATCTGCAGATTATCTTCTCAACAGTAATTATTGCAGTTTTACAGGTGGTGAAACTTTTCCTGCAGCAGACCGAAAAACAAAAACCAGTGTGTTGGCCTCTGTTTCCATCAGCCGTTAATTGCTAAAAATTCTATTCCTCTGATGGATTTCCAGCGTTTCCACAGCCCTGATACAAATCCAGCTTGTCAGCCCATAAACACTACAACACACACACCAAGCAATTATCGACGCTGCCTAACACCTTGACGGGCAAATCCATTTCAGACATGTCATACAAGTTGAAGTTGCCCACCGATCAATCTCCCCCATTGACTTATAGCTAATGATGTTGATGAAATGACTGTAAAAAGCTCCAGTTAGCCTAATGATGCCCTGGATCAGATGACGGATGGTCAAATAGGAATACCATGATGATAAAGTAGACTGCCTGCTCATTTACTGCACAAAATGCTAAATATAGCGTTGCTCTAAAAAGGAACAAAAACATGGAGATTTCTTAATAATGGTGGCGGCATTAGACCATCAGTCTGCAACTTCTCCCAACTCATTTTATAAGATCTAAACCGCATGGAAAACCTTTTCTTTTTTTTATTTAACCCAACAAAATAATTAGCATGATTATATTTTACATCACAATAGTTTGCTTCATTCAGCTTTAATGTTTTTGCAACAACCCAATGCAAATATAATACATAAATATGTAAATATCTCATCATATGCACCACTTTTCTATGCCTTTTAGGCCAAAAAAAGAAAGAATAAAATACGTTTCTTTTTTTTATTCTATACAATAAAATTGTCAGTTTTCAGTTCATGATCAAAGTTTAGACCAATGCCAGAAAAAGCATAGGGGGGTTGGCTGATTTGATATAATTAAAACCTTAGAGGGAAGTAAACCAACATAGAGTCATAAAACTAGACAAACGTACTAATGAACTGGTTCTGGCTGAAGGAGAAATTAGTTAAACACATGCAAACTGGGAAAAAAATTCACTATATCAAAAATTAGGAAAGAAGGGCTGGGAGAGTAATGTCAAATTCAACTAAAAACACATAGAAATGGGAAAATATCTGCCAAAACTTTAGCAAACAGAACCTCTACGGAAAACCCTAAATGGCAACAATAACAGAATATAGCAAGACACAATTTAAACAAAATAAAAAAAGCCAAAAAAGCAAAAAACCAAATAAAAAAAAGATAATCTAACCTAGATATCCGGACAAGAGTGCCTTTTAGTTATTTCTCAACTTATTTCTGTGGATTTGTAGATCTGAGATTTTCATTTCTTCTGTAGTGTCACATCTATTTATCAGGCAAACATTACATTTTAATGAAGATTAGTAGGAATTTGGGTAAATTTTCAAATAAAAAAACACCAAATATCTTCCACTTTCCTAAATTTTATTTTGCGTTAACATCTCAGAGTACAGCTGCCTTTAAGTCAAAATAAAAGTGATCTCAGTTACACAAGGTCAAATACAATTCAAAAACATATATCTGCTACCAACTAGATTCAGACTAAGTGTCTGATTACGCTAGTTGTATTGCTGTGATTAAACAAAGCTAATCAGGGTTGTCTGTATTCAATCACTGCCCCTCATGGGGTTTCAGTGTAACCGGAGGCTGTGCTTTAACTGATGCCTATCATGATCCAGGGGAACGTTATTGCTTCTCTATACACCTGGACAATGACTTCTAAAGTGGCAGCAGAGCCTCCAGCCTCCCACTTCCCTTACAGAGTAGATAAGATTATTTTACATCTTTTTCTTAGAGTTATACAGCTTTGGAAAATGGTGTTGATCATTTTACACTGGGCCTACTGAGAAGAAAAGAAAAACTACCAGGAGTATATCGCCCTCTATTGGTCATAAGAGTAAAATACAACTATTTTTCATGTAATCGCCAGATTTCTACAGAGGGAACCAAGGTTATTAGACGATATAAGAAGTTTTCCACGTCAGTTTAAGACACATAAGATCCTACACTGGAAAAAAATCTAAATCTAGATAATCAATTTGTTCTCAATATAGGTGCATTTTTTAATAGTTCTTGAATTGAGGAGGTAAAAGAGACATTTTAAAGCCAATGAAACAAGACAATTCACACTTAAAATAAGAAAAAACAATTGCATTGTCTTTTCTGATGGAAGGCTACTTCAAGTGCATTCTATCTAGAATTATCTTATTTTTTCTTCCTCCCTCAGGAGTAAAAATACTCAGTCCTGCTCAAATTAAGAGTAAATTCACATAATTTGAGAAATATTTATTTATTTATAGACAATTAATTATATTATATTTAGGTTTATAAACAAAAAAATGTAAGTGCCAGTATCAGCATTAATGTATCTAAGGTTATGTTGGACCAAAATGTTCTTTTACTCAGAGTGTTTTTAATGAATTTCTTATAGAAGCACTATTGTTATTTTTCTTACTACATTCCTGCAAGATGGCTTTTCTTGTTAACATTGACATACATTTTTGCCATCAAAATATCCATATTTGTTGAATTTTACAAAGGTGATACGGTCTTATCCTGGTTTCCAATAACACAATTGGCTTGAAATTTAGATTTTCAAAGTATTTCATAGAGTGCCCTATAAAGAGTTAAAGAAAAGCCCCCCCATAGCATGATGCTGTCACCATCATGCTTGCCTTTCTTTCAACCAATGCAACTCTTTCTGCAACTCTTTCTATCTCTTTTCTCCTATTCTGCAGTATTTGTTAGTTCAATCTCTAACATTATGCTCTCTCTGCTTTTTGTCATAGTAGCTTCATCTGGTCTGTTCCTGTTTGGCTGTGACTCATCCTGGAGAGAGAATATCAGCTGTGCTGCTGCCATCAACACCTTTGTTGATAGATGTTGGAGATCAGCCTGTTTTTCAGTGTAGTCCTGTTTCTCTGACTGTGACTGGCTGGATGTGCTCTCTTCATCCTCTGACATGCTGGGCTGGTTGGCCTCCCAGCAGATGGCCGCTCACACTGAGCCTGGTTCTGCTGGAGGTTTCTTCCTGTTAAAGCTGAAGTTTTTCCTCTCCACTGTCGCTACAAGCATGCTTAGTGGGATTGCTTTCGAATCAATGAGTTAATATAATCAAATGGTTTTCCTTAGATAGAAAACTTTAAATCAATTTGACTCCAAGATCTGGTTGAATTGTCTCTGTGTATCTTGAGGTGGCATGTTTTGTGAATTGGCGCAATTTAAATAAACTGAACTGAACTCTCTCATGCATGTCCGATTTGTGGCTTACATGTTCAATATTTATTTTTTTTTGTTTTGTCATAACAGAAGCTCTTCCAGAATCACCATAGATGTCCTAGCAGCTTGTAGTATCAATACTCTCCCTATCAGTCCGGGAGCAAATTCTTGGTAGGTTTAAAAAGTTTTCATTTAACATAACTGATGAAATTTCACGAAACAAAAATATTTTGAAGCATTTAGAAGCATGTAGAGGATAGATATCTGTCTCTTCTTGCAGCAGAGACAGAACGGCGACGAGTCGCCTCTCAGCAGCTGCTTATACTGACCTGACCGGAATGCAATTCATTAACTGCAATCAGATCCTATTCTTTCCACCTGTGGAACAATGGAAAGAGACCCAGAACTGTCTCATTCTCTGAAAGGGAGTACCCAGTCACAGGTGTTGCTCTATCAGAGGTGTAGGGTCACACCTGAGCCTCACTTCATGATATGCCTTTACTGCACCTCATAGAGTAATAGATGGTGCCGGCCACTGTATCGGGGTATCACTCCACCATTAAATATAGAACGAGTCGGCGAAGAGCAGGTTAAGAATGAAACTGTAGCAGCAACTCTACCGACTCACTGATTTGTTTCACTGTATCCCCAGCTATGCTTTCTCTTCTCTGTTACTCAGCCGGATTCGTCACATGTTTGAGTTTGAGAGTGAGTGTGTTTGCGTCCATGTCCGCCTCGGACACCCTGTCCAGATGGAGGCTGGAGAGATCTAAGCCATTTAGAGGATGAGCAGTGCACTGAGCTTCAGGAGCTCCTAATGCGGGGTTCTGCTGAGAGGAAGACTCTGCTTAGCCACAGATAGCAGCTGTAAGTTCACTCTATCTCCAGCTCCTTAGGCTCAATTCTCAAGAGCCTGTTAACCAATGCTACACACTTTTTCCCCCTTCCTCTACAAAGTGGCTGAATGCTGAAAACCCATCCATCCCCTCTGGGAGCACCAATTCCTATCCAGGTCATTAAGCTCTTCATAAAACAGGCTGATGGTCGAATTTAATTCATTTTTAAGCCAAAATACCAGACTTTATCCCATTCTGATTATTAAAAATGTATCTAATGGTTCACAAAATCTAAAAGAAATATATAGAAAACGACTAACTATCAATATATTTGATCTTAGCTGTGTTTAAACCAGCTCCGACAAATATATATATATATAGTAGCTGCACAGTGGCAGCCCACTGCTCCTCAAGGTGATGGGTGGAATGCAGAGTCCATTTCTCCATTGTGAGATCAACAGAGTTCAATTTAGTTATTCTTTTATCTGGTTATATCTGTATAGTCACCTGACTTATTTTAAATAAATATAAACACAGAGATAAAGCTTGCAAAAAATATTCATACCCTTCTAGCTTCTACAGACTTCGTATTTTAGAAAAACAAGAATTCAATGTATTGCATGGGGATTTAATGATCAAACAACCCAAAGTTAGGTAAACATATGCATGGTTTTCACAAGTAGATGTATGGAAACTGTGTTGTGCAAAACTATTCAACACCTTTTCCTCTCAGATCCTTAAATAAAATCCTGTGCAGCCAGTTAGCTTCAGAAGCTAACTGATAAACAGGCATACTGGGAAATGTTCCTGTAATGAGGAAAGTCTTCCATCACGTTTTTTGCTCCACAATAGAGCAGAACTTAAGGTAAAATAATTCTAGCTGTTAGGAATCCAGTTTGCGTGGGTTGTCTGTGTGTTTTTTTCCCTCCACCACCAGGTGGTGCCCTGTTCCTCGTTGGGCCTCCCTGCACAACTGCAGCTCATTGGACCATTACTGGAGGAGTATTTAAGCAGTGGGCTGTCACTACCTCGAGTGTTTGCCAGTTTTGGGTACTCTAGCCAAGCTGAGATTAGTTATGAGTCTAACCTAAGCTTTGTTTCTCTGAATTTTTACCTAGTTTTTTGTCTTTGCTCGGCAGGAAGCCTTCCTGTGAAACTGGGTGCCAAGACCTTCTCCCCTGGAAGGATTAACTAAGTACTCACTGACTGAGCAGGGGAAAACCCTCCACATGATCCGTTCTTCAAGTCCTCATCAGAAATCCAAGTGACAGTCTGCTCCTTTACTCCTCTTGGGTCTCAACGCTTGTCTATCTGTCAGCCCTCCAACGAAGCTTCCCTCTTCTCTGGATTAACCCCGACAAGCTAGTTTCAAGGATTAACAACAGCCCCTTCAAACGTGAGTTTCTCTCCAGCTATATCCAAGCCTCGATCAAATTTCCTACGGCCCCTGAACTGATCCCTGTGCTCTCCCCTTCAGACTTTCCAGTTCCGGTTCACCAATCCACTGAGTTCCAGATCCAACTTCTGTATTTCATCTACATTTATTAAACCTGTTAAACTTTTTCCCTGGTCTCCGCGGTTCTCTGCATGTGGTCAGATCGCTAAACCAATCATAACACCAGCAGCATCATAATCAGACAAATTGATTATGGTGATTTATTATTGTTACAGTATATTGTTCTGGGTAGAAACTTGCAAATGCTTTTATAACCTTTGCCGTCATTTTCTCTGCATAGCTCTGTCTCCCCTTCATACATGTGGTTGTTCTGCAAAATGAAATAAACAGTTTAAATAAATAAACTTTAAAAAGTGAGGCTCTAACTATTCTTAAGCCATGAAACTATAAAAATCTCACCAGAGGTGGTAGAGTACCAAAGTTGCACTCAAGCAAGAGTAACACCACTTTTATTATATTTTTTAACCAAGCTTAAAAGTAGCCATTTAACAAAATTGTTCAATTAAGACTCCACAAGAAGCAAGCAAAAGTACCGAAAGCATCAGAATTTAAAAGTTGAAAAATAATTCTAATAAAGACGAAACAAAAGCTATGTGTTAGTGACTGCATTTTAAACACTGCTGTAAAATTATTAAAAATAAACAAATTCATGTAATTGAAAAAATTATTCCAGGCAAAAAAACATTTTTCCAAACTGACTTCTTTTAAGCATCAAAATGTATTAAACCACAACTTCCAGTGACAATATTTTCAGCTTAAACCCAAATATTTTGTTCCAGTAAGCTCATTTTCACATAAACATTTACTTTTCTTTCTTTGTCTGACCACTTTTTATTAAAAAAAAAAAAAAAACTTTGTTGGTTGTTTATCTAAGTTGCTCGCTTCTCTTTTTCCTTTTTAATGTGGGACACAAAAGTAGATCAAAACTGTAAGAATTAGCCTTTTTAATTAAGCAAGTGCATTTTAAAAATTAGTTGGACTGTAAACAAATTTACCAAAAATACCTTTTAACCTTTAAACCAGCCTCCTTTCTATATATATATATATATATATATATATATATATATATATATATAGTGATCGAAACTTTCTTTTAAATAAAAAAGAAAGACCTTTTTGTGATTAGAAGTTTCTTGAATTAATTTAGTATTTAGTTCATATGTTTATCTGTCTTTAGAGTGTAACTGAAAACTACGGAAGAGGATTAGGGCCACTGGAAAAAAAA
>JAGKQL010000067.1:1960852-1972777 GCA_018398635.1 Cyprinodon brontotheroides | reverse complement strand
GTCAATATGGACCAAACTCCCTGAGGAATGCTTCCAGCACCTTGTTGAATCTATGCCACGAAGAATTGAGGCAGTTCTGAAGGCAAAAGGGGGTCCAACCCGTTACTAGCATGGGGTACCTAATAAAGATATATATATTTGCCTAAATCAAAGTCTACATTTAAACTTGTAGCTTGCAGTAATGTTGCCTTGCAGCAAGAAGGTCCTGGGTTAGATTCCCCAGCCAAGGGTCCTTTTGCATGGAGTTTGCATGTTGACTCTGTGCATGCATGGATTCTTTGCAGGTATTTATGCTTCCAAAAACATGACTTGTAGGTGAATTGATGTCCCTAAATGATTCCTAAGTTTGTGTGTGTGTGTGTGCATGACTAAATGCCTCTGTGTTGCCCTGCAATAGACTGGTGACCTGTCCAGGGTTAGGGTTGACCCTACCATGACCCTAGTAGATTAAAATAGATGGATAAGCTAATTTGCTGGTCTCTAAATACTCTTAAAACGTAATTCTAATCACAAAGTCAATGAAAGAAACACTGCAGGCACTGAAAATTTGCTAAAATAGCTGTAAAGAAGCTTGGCTGTTTTAAATAGAGTCCTTAAATCCGTATTTTGAACTATCACAATAAAAGGTCTTGAAGAAAAAAAATAATAAATAAATCAACTAACAAAATTTCCCCCAAAAAAGTTTAAACTCTTGCTTTAGTGTTTTTTTTTACTTTTTAAAATTAAAAAAATAAATAAAACTAAACGCGACTAAAAAGGAGATGAAAAAACTTGTTATGCAAGTTCAGATGGAGCGAATATTTGCCTTAACCAGAACGATTAGCTGTCTCTATTGCTGCTTTCCCATTACCATATTTTCCCAATATGACATGTAACATTGCTGATAATTTACTGACATGATAAAGTTACTGATTGCAACACATTCATTGAAACCTCGGTTCACGCCAATTTAGTACTGCTACTTTATTACTGCCAAGTTTTACGCAAAAATATTACAATAATACAGTTTGCATGGCCTGGTTGACCTGCTCCAATGGATAGAAACACGTCGCAATCTTCATTTCAGCATTTTTAAAGTTTGCTCAAAAATAGGTGTAGAGATGTGAATGCAGAGTCAGCTACTATGAACTGAGTTTCGGTGAGACCATCCTGGGATCTCGCCAGCCAAGGTTTCACCGCTGATCAGCCCTGGAGACTTCTCCGCTAAAGAAAATTTGGGAGCCGCTCACCAAACGTAACATCCAATCAGCTGGCAGTTTTGAGGCTGGTTGAGGTGTGACGAATGAGAAGTTTTACAGTTCAGCTCCAAAGAACATGATAAGCTTTTAGCCGCATGAAATCCAGCGTTGAATGCGGGCTATCGAGCAAGCCTTTGCCGGAATTACAGAGATATTTTCTCACTGAAAGTTAGAAAGCGTACAAAACACTGCTCTGGAGGCTTTTCTCATAGGAAAATATGTTTTTGCTCTTCTCCCTAATTAAGTTTCCGCGCAAGAGTAGCCTGGCCTATTAAGTACGTCATATGCTTCTTTTGATCTGATTGGTCGATGGCCCCGCCTCATCAACAACATAGGCCAATCAGCGAAGCCAGTATTTTCGCATTCAGTATTAAGCAATTTAGTGCTTTCCAGATGGAAATGCGAAACTATCTGGCGGGAGTCAGGTTGACTATGAACTGCTCGTCAGACACACCTCTTGTAGGTAAAACACTACAGCATGAGGGACTACAGTCCCTGTTAGCAATCTTCCTGTCACAACCCGATCCATCTCAGAAACACGCATCCGCTTCTGGCGCATGCGACATCAGCTCATTTGGCGCACCTAGATACATCCTGGTTGCGCCCTCGATTTTATTTTGTGAAAAAGACCTAAAAGATGTTTCCCCTCCCCAAAAATAGTAAAAGTACTCAAATAAAACGTGTTAAAGGTTAGTAATGTATTTCTTGAGAAAATAAATGCCTTAAAATCGTTTCTGTTTTATCACTCATCTCTGCCCGATCTGCACCGGAAATGGGATCCTACGCTACTTCCCGTGGCTAACTTTTTTGGCTTTTTAAACATAAATCTAGTCTTTTTGAGTTTTATGTTTTCATTTTGTTTTAACGTATGCTATATAGTGCGTAATCTAAACAAAGAAACAACGAAAATGTAGATAAACATGGTTTAATCATATTTTGCCGGACTGCTTTTAGCAAGTCCCATGATGGCGTCAGAGAAGCTGTTTAACGGAGCAAAATGCAAAAAGCACTCAAAATTGTCTCACAAATTTCTTTTTTAAAGATGTGCATTAGCATGTCTTTAGTTGAGTATATGTCAGCGAGATGAAAAAGGAGGTAATTTTATGACCTTAATCTTTATTATTTATGCTGATCAAACCCGGGTGTATATGTTCTGCTTCGCGCATGTGAAGGACGGATCGTGTTTCCGGGACGGATCGGGTAGTGACACTACCAAACGCTAGCAAACTATATCATACTTTAATCGGCCTATTGTCAGGTCTTTTGAAATACAAAAAGAGAAAACTCCGAACAAACCAAAACCTGCACTATAAGCAATATTAGATATAAGCCATCTGGTCAGATGTGTCTAATAAGGGAGTACCAGATGTAAAAAGTATGTTTACATATACGTAGTACAACGTCCAGGGGTATCAGGTTGTCACATTAAAATAAATCCATACTTTAGACTATTTCTACGTATGCTTTGTGTACAGTAAGAATTGTTTATTTTATCTAATTTATGCTGATATTGAATTAGCATATGCCATGCTCACAGAAGTGGGGATAAAAACGTCGCATTGACTAACCCAGAAAGAAGTCAAACTGGGAAATGGATGCTTGAGGAATGACATTTTCCACAGTGCTCATCCTTGCTTTAAAACAGGTGTTTTGATTTGATTTTCAGCATCTAAATACACTACTGGCTCTCTTTCATCATGTTGCCTCAACATTCATGTGATGGGGAAGAAATAAATCGACCACAGAAGTGACGGAAATAAAAAGCACTCTGAAACCAGTCTGAGAAGCTTTAATCTCACTTTTTCAGGCATATGAGAGTTTTTCATTATTTTTGCCTTATTCCTTTACGCCCCATCTCTACTTAGACTGGAAGAGAGCATTTGGAAGAGAGTGTTCATTGCTTTTCTTTGAGAAATACACAATTTGAAAATTAGCAGGCTTAGAACTACAGTTTTAATGATCAAAGCTGATTTAAAGGGAAAACCGTTCCAAATTGTCATGTAAATGTTTCACACTATAATGTGAACTTCTGAAATACAAACCATTAACTCAGTGAGTTCACATGTATACTAGCTAAAAATGGCAAATGTTGGTTTTAATGAAGTCCCACAGAGATTAGAATTATCAATTTCAATCAGCGAAGCCAAAATGTTCTTTGACTATAGGAATTACTCTCCAGTAGTTAGAGGACACTTTCTAATTTTGGGTTCTTTTCTTTTACAGAAAAATCACCTTTCTAGAGCCAAGGATGTCATTTCCTGCAATGCTGAACCTTCTGGTTTCGTTTTTATGACTGTCTTAGAACATTAGGCTTAGAACAATAACCAAGTACTCTATTAGAACTGTTACAAGACATACTAGTTACTTTATTGGAACTTTACAAGTACTTTCCTGAATTATAGTAGCTTTGCCTCGTCTGTTCCTGTTTGGCTGTGACCCCATCCAAGAGATAAATATCAGCTGTGCTGCTGCCATCAACACGTTTGTCATAGATGTTCGAGATTGGCCTGTTTTTTAGTGTGGTCCTGTTTCTCTGACCGTGACTGGCTGGATGTGCTCTCTTCATCCTCTTACTTGGGAGCTGGCTTAGAGTTCGTCTGCCTGGCTGTGTGTTTCCTGTTGCTTTTTGTATCTCTGCTTCTGTCTCCTTGAACCCCAGTCGGCCTCGGCAGTTGGCCGCTCACACTGAGCCTGCTGTGATCAGTGGAATAAAAGTAGTTTTCATATGTTTTTAAGTGAGAAAATACACCTGAAAACTTAATCAGTGCAGTCAGTTCATCCAGATTACAATCCTGCCTCCCAATGTTATTTGTCGAGCCGTGCCAGACTTCACATACCGGGCGTGTACCGACAGAAGGAATCCATCTATCAGCAGCCTTCGGTCGGGTCGCTTCCTTGCTGCTTCAAGTATCATGGGCGTGCTGGTAGGTGTTTTTCATCTAAATAATCCCATATGCAGGCACCAGAATAATAAAAGCCAAGTCAAGATGTATATATTTTAAGTTAATTATGCGCGCTATTAAACTGTTTTAAGAGCGATCAGAGCTGTCTGGTGTCATCAGCGCCGTGTTCTCTCTCCCAGCCAGCTCCCAGATCAGCTTCTTCTGATTATTGACGCTGGCGCCAAGCAGCAAAATTTAATTTATCTCGAGCAGCAACGCTGCTTGGCGGCGCTGGGCCAGATGCTTAATGCACCCACGCTACAGCTTCAGCTGTCAGACGCCAGCTGGGCGCTTCGTTGCTCAAAACGCCAAGGGACCTTTGTTGCGCCTTTGACGCTAGCGCCAACCATTGACTTTGCATGTAAAACTCGCTGTTTCTATCCGCTACCAGCTGCTCCCGGTGGTGAACGCAGCATCACATTAATTGAGCCTGGTTCTGCTGGAGGTTTCTTCATGCTGGAGTTTTTCTTCCGACTGTCGCCATGTAAAGCATGCTTAGTGTGAGGGATTGCGTTTCCGAGTCAATGAGTCGAATCAACTGGTTTTCCTTTCTCTTTTAGATAGAAAAAACTTTGAATCAATTTGGACGATCTGGTTCTGGTTGACCTGTAAAGTGCTTTGAGATGACATGTGTTAAGCACTGGCTTATAGAAAAAAACTGAATTAAATTGAATTGTTCTTTGAAATTATTTAGTTTCACTAAACTTAACAAGTTTTTTTTTAGATTTACTGGATGTATTAGATTTTCTGAACTTTCTTGAAACTTACCAGATTAGGAACTTTCATATAAATGAAAAGATACTTTTTTAGGCAAATTTTCAGAATTAACTTGTAAGTGCTGAAAAAATTGAATGAATAAATAAAAGAGATTTCTGGAAAACACCTGGAAAGTAATATGTGGTAAATTTGGAACAGTACCTTTAAAGACTCTAGCAGAATGATCAGCAAGTTCCATAAAGGCTAATTTTTATTATTCAAGGATAATTCACAGTATTTTATGCGGCGTTAGCTTTTCTCTTCTCAAAGAGTTGATCTAGCCAGGTCTGTTTTTGACTTTGTTTGCTCTTGCTTTAAAGTTTTTACTGCGATTGTAGTTTTAAGAGCTCTGATATCCCACTAGCACCAATAGCTCTCCAGAGAAAATACAATGTGATGCATTTTTTTACAGTTTTGATATGCACATACTGTTTTAAAAGTATCACAGCTAACTCTACACAAAGACTAGTGATATAAGCAACAAAAGCTTTGGAAATATACTGAAAATCACAGCAGTATTTCAAAGTTATGCATATAAACAAGCTTCCAAACTAATAATTTGCTTCATATTTCCGCTTTGTTTAATATCTGCAAAGAGTCTTGGAAGTTTATTTAATTACGAAGGAAAATGTTTAGCTTCCAGGAACAAATTCCTTTTTTTTTTTTTTCTCAGGAAGGAGACATAAATCTATAAGGGAAACTCAATCTAATTTATATAACTTGTTTCTACACACAGGGTGCATGCGGAGATTATCCTCCATCATTTCCTCCCTTTCTCCCCATTCCTTTCCAAGCTCTCCTGACACTAATGTTTGTTTGTCATGTTTAGCTCCATGGGTGATGAATCCGTCCCAACGAGAGGATCTATTCATTATCTCGGGATGCACAACCCTGCATTCCATATCCTAATTTATCTGAGTGGTGACAGAAACGGCACACACGCCGCTGGGAAGCCCCTGCTCTATTCCTGCAGGGCTATCAGTCGTCTGTTGCTCCTCTTACTGCTGTTTTCTTATCTCTGACTCTGCCTCTTGTTTACAGACAGCATCAGTTAAGTAAAACATCCTCCAATATATTGCTGGCTAATGACTGGGTTGTAAGATCTATCAATCTGTGGGCATCGCAGGCATCCAGGGAAAATTTAGAGAATGAAAAAGGCCAGATGCAATTTCAAAGTGTCCCCCAAACAAAGCAGGTAAATTTACTAGCAGACATTCTTAGTTCCTTGCAAAGTCAGATTTGCCGGCTTTTCTTGTCACATAAACACTCATCAAGTCCAACCTGCTGTGCTGCCAGCTCGCCATCAACAATGCAATTAATGAACACAATGATGATAGCTCCAGGAGGACATTCCTCTTTGCTCATCGTGTATTCTGTGCTGCATGCAATTACAAATGACCAAACACTCCATATAATAGCACATCATTTAGCCAACGTACTTCGCCGGCTTGGCTCCCCTGCATACTCTACACTGGTCATCAAAATCTCTGTGATAGAGCACATTAATTACACCCATCCACAGACAGCTATGATTACAATTTCACACGTTTGAATGGACTTCAGCCATTCGCCACAAAACTGCAGAGGCAGAGCAATGACTTTAGTGAAACTGAGGGAAGGGAGGTGGGAGAGGGAGGGGGAGGTTGGGGTCGTTCCTAATTCTCCGGAGGACTGCAGATGCAGGATACGCGGACGCATGGATGCTGACAGTTCTGGCGTTTATGCGGCGCGCTGTAATTGCATGCAAATGGGCCTGAATCTGTATCTTAACACGTCTTCATTAGCTGGTGCGCACGTGTCTGTGGCTCTGATGGAGGGACAATGGAGGGTTGAAGTTAATTCTTAGCAGGCTGATTCTGTTTTCATACTGGACAACTTTAATTAAACGAAAGATTAAGTTTTGAGGGAATGGTTTAATGCGCTGAATCCCATGAGTGCTCTAATAAACAGCAGAATGGAATCAGTCGGCGGAGATCTAATGAAGTTGAAAATAGACATAGACGTCTATATCTTCAGCACCAAGTGCCTCATTTCCTACTTTGCACACATCTCATCAACATAAAAAATGAGTCGCATTTGCATTGCTAATGGTTTTAAAGTTATGCTTAGATTTGATAATCAAAGGTTTTCACGTATAAATAATATTATCTTTTTTTAAATAAAATGTACTGTAATATCAACCTGTGGTGTGTTCATCCACTTAAAATTTATTTAGAGACAAGTTATAATCTGCTTATCATGTCCTACTAGTTACAATGGGATGTTGGGGTTTAGCAAATCAGCTACTTGGCAGATTTTAATGCTAAAAAAGAAGGCTAACATCTACTGGCTAGTGAGAGAATAATTCAATCAGAAAACCAACAGAATGAAAACAAACAAGCACAAATGGATTGTATATGTGGCATATTTTGTTTTTCATCTACTCAATGATTCTTTAAAATCTTGCAGAATAAAATATGTGAAAGTATTTCTTGTTGGACGGAGATGGTATGCATTGATGAGCAGCTACAAAGAATAGGAACAGAAAGACAGACTCTGCTAGACAAGATCATCAAAAGAAAGTTCCTGTACTTCGGTCATATCAGCCAGACTTCATCTGGTCCGGACCTGAAAATGATCGTAGCCACAACATGATGGTAAATGGTAAAAATGGCATGTACTTATATAGCCTTTTTTCAAGTTAGGAGACTTGACCAAGCCGCTTTTACACTACATTCACCCATTCAGCTACACACTCACACACTGATGGTGGCAAGCTACATTGTAGCCACAGCTCCCCACCGGGGCTCACTGACAGAAGTATTGAGGCTGCCGTGCACACTGCAAGCCACCGGCCCTCTGACCACCATCAGTAGACAATGCAGGTGAAGTGTCTTTGCCCAAGGACACAACGATAATGAAAGTCGGAGTCGGGGCTTGAACCGCCAACCAGGGCAAACTCCTACATCCAACGCCACTGCCAAACAGGGACGAGACTGACCTACTAGGACTAGGCCTTTGTCAAAGCAGCAATGAAATCCAGAAAACTACTATAATTGTACCTTATGCAACTTATCAAGTCATTCATTGGAACTTTCTGGGATCTTAATGGGAATTTTAGCAGTTACCTACTATATCTGAAACATGTCAGATACTTTCCAGAATTTATCAAGTAGTTTATAAGAGTTTGACGACTGCATTGACCATAGATGTTTAAAAATTTCAGACTTTCAGGTTTCAGAAATACTTCAGTATACTTCAGTATTTGTAAAAAAAAAAAAAAAAAAAGTAATTTGGGGATTCTCTGAATGCTTTTATTTTCAGTAGCAGCATAAATATTGCTTTGGAAAAAAGGAACAAACAAAAAAAAGATTCAAAGTGAGACTTAAGAGTAAATTGAGGGCCACATTCTGACACCAAATGATGGCAGGATGTTCTACCCCCACAACCCATATCCTAATGCCAGCTATGATCGTCTATTACCAACTCTAAAGACCCTTTTTATTTGGAGACAAAAATTAGTTGTCAGAGCGCTAGCGTCAATAAATGTCAATCTTCGTTATTTCTGCTTCCAAACCACTATTATCACTCCCTTTACCAGTATGTTGAATGGACGCCTGATACGGCAGGGAGAGATGACTGACTAGCTGTTGAGTGTAGCTAATGAGTGGCGAACATGAAAGAAGACGATGACAGCGGAAACCAAACCCTGAATCAACATGTCAGGCAATTTTTTTCTCATTCGTCATCACCAACGCTTGAGAGCAGGGAACATCTTATTGGTCTTTTGGGGTAGAGAAATACTTCAGATGAAATAAGAATAAGGATAAATAGAATGGGTCTTTGTGGAATACTCAATTTTTTTTTTTGTAAAACAAAATAAAATCATATCCTTGCACTGTATATCTTTTATGACTCTGCACCCTTGCTTAGTGAGTTGTCTTTAGCGTTTATCTTGGTTTTAAAACATGGTCAAATTTGCAGTTTTGACAAGACAAAATGTAAAAAAGTAGTAAGATTGTAAATACTATTGCGAGATCCTTTAATAGCTGTAGAAAAAAATAATAATCAGTTAAAACAGCAAGAATTACAGGCTCATCATAAACAACGCACCTTTATTATTTTTTTAGACCTGATATACCCGGCAGCTTACATGATATTTATTTTCTGCAGTTAAGGATGTTGATACAGTTTTTCTTTCTTATGTCTGGAACCATTTGACCTGAAATCCCCCAGATTATAGTGGCTAAACTGCCCACTGTGTGTTTTCGTACTCCCGTTATGCTAGGCTGAGAGGAGTCCTGGCCTCTGGATGCCCTTAGCCTGACATTCAGGGATCACAGGGGTAGCTTGCTGTGCGCGTGCACGTGGGGGTGTGCTCGAGCCATCACAGGTGTCTCCAATGCCCTTGGGGTGGAGACTGGCTCCTATGGGGTAACAGCAGGTCAGAGGGCACAGCAATTACGGAGCAGTTGGAACCACTAATTAGCCAATATATCACTTACTCTATTGTTTGGGTTTCCTGTGTACACTAAACTCAGAATAACCTCTGGACAACGGTGCTTCCATCCAATATTCCTGTTAGGGTAAAGCCTTCTACCTAACATAAACCTGGATGCTCCATGCAGTGCAGTGCTGCACTGATAACACGGAATCATGGCAGAAAATAACAAATAAGTTCTGGAACCTGAGAGATGATGTGTGGCATCGAGAAGGAATCTTTCAACTCTTTACCCCGTCTTCAGGCAACATGTCTCCTGAATACTCATCAGTTATTTTCTTCTTCCTTTTTTTCTGAAGTATTTACCTGTGATCCGAGCCCGCCTAGAGCACTTTTATTTTCCTCTCTGTGCCTCGGAGCCAGGCTGTGAACTTTCAAAGGCCGCGAGAGAAAGACGCTGTCAAAAACTCAGAGGGGGGATATCAAAACCTGCAGGCTCGAGAGCTCTGCAGCTGAAAGGAATGCCAGGTGGGTTGAGGTTCAGGTTGGTTAGGAATCACATAAGCGCAGGGAGTAATGGGGATTGACATGGCCACCCACATGTGGGGAGGACAGCCTGCTCACAGAGAGGAAAGCAGCTACATGAGGGTGCTTGACTGTCAAGAGGGTTATTGTGCATGTGGGACCCTTTCACAGGAATGCCGTCCAGCCCCCTGTGTGGGCTAAGCAGGGGTAGGTGATATCTTGGTGGGGAAAACACACCGCCAACACTTCAACTCAACGATAAGGCTTCTCTTACTGTTGCTGCATCTCTAATCAACAACCTAAGGATAAGGAAGAACTCAGAAGAGTTCCTTTGGAGCCAGCAGAGGCCTCTCTGCCAGGACACCGAGTGATTGACAGGGGCTGACGATAAAGGCAGAGAGGAGCGGCGTTGAAGGATTGCGGCCTCGTGATGGAGTGCTCATGGGGAAAAGTAGCTATTGAATCCCTCTTTTTAATCTGTCCGTCAAGGTTATTGAAAGTGCTGTCTTCGTTATTGCGTGCCAGCCTTGGACTTGAAGTGGCCATAAGTACGGGAACACACCCATTATTGGTGGGGAGATAAACAAGCCAAAAGCAAACTTGCGCGCAGTTAAAGAATGTGCAACATGCATATGCACATCAAAGGAGATTAAAAAAGTGTTGTCCTTGAACTGGATGTGTCCACGTCTCCAAATGGACACAGCGTTGGTCCCCCATAAAAGGTTTCCTGCACTCATCCTACTGATGACTCTTCTTCACACCCATAAACGACCTGCCCCCGCTCACTTTGTTCTACCAGATCAGGTAAGACCAAAAGGGCTCCACTCCAAACTGGACCCGTTTTTCAATCAATGTTCATCAGCAGCTCCAGTAAAAAGTTGTCAATGGGATTCTCATTGGAATTCAAGTATGCTTTTAAATAATATTGTAAAGCAGTGAATCACGCTGACAGATGACTGGGTGAGTGGCAGTTGAGAGCTTGTCATGGGTTGAATTTTAATCAACAGAGGGATTGGTGTCAGGCAGAAATTGATGTATACTCATACTGCCTGTTCCTGTTGTGCTGAATAATCCTTGCAGGAATGAGATAAGTGTAACCTTCTCTATAAGCAACATGCATAGTTTTGCTGTTCAGAAGATGCTTAATCCAGTGATTATTTGGTTTGCAACAATGAGATAAGGCAAGTATTTGGCATAAATCTAATCGATTTATTACTATCCAAGTTACTTTGGATTTTTTTTTATGTGATGTCCTCTAAAGTTATTATCAGGAATAGTTTTCTCATCTCCTGTTAAAGGACACCATATCACCTTGAGCTCATTGAAAATGTCAATAAATCTCCTGGGAGGTGGGAGTCAACAGATGCAACAAACAATTGAGCATTTCTACAACTCAAACTGGAAGTATTCATGTAAAGAGATGTTGAATGTGGATTTGTTGTGCAATTTTGTTCCTCATATTTGTTTGTATTTTTATTGTGTGTTCACATTAATAACCAGGTCAGCAGCAACAGTGGCTTTGTAATGTGAACATAAAAGGGTAGCTTCACACAATAGGAAGAGCGATTCTATATATATGTCTTTTAAAATTTTCAGTTTTCATGGTTCTGTTTTAATTTTCCTAATTACATGTTTTACTAAGGTAACATACTCTTAAACCCAATAAGATCAGGTATGTGAAGAATGCAATCAGTGTGCTGGAAAAATACCATTAACTTAAGGCTGTAATTAAAATAAATATGTTTCTATAAGGCTTTTAAATCTGATCTGATCCAGCTTTATTTTTGTAACAAAAGGGCCTTCTTTGTAAACACAGATTCAATCTCGTATCCAGCGAAGGTTACAACTTGTCCTCAATGCTGTTTGTGGTTTTCATTGATACGATTTCAATGACAGAGATAGAATCACAGAGATGGATTTCTGCTTTGGGAAGCTCTAAACTTTGCATGCAGTAGTGGCTCGGTAGTTATAAAGTTGGATATTTATGTTCTAGAGAGCAACCAGGGGTGGCAAACTTTTGACTTGGGCCAGAATGGGTTCTAAA
>JAGKQL010000067.1:1943551-1960842 GCA_018398635.1 Cyprinodon brontotheroides | reverse complement strand
CCTAACGGGCCGTATACGGCCCGGGGGCCGTAGTATGCCCATGTCTGCCCTAGAACGAGCTTCAAAATGCGGTTGGGTGCAGATGTCGACAGTGTGTGTTTCTACTGGAATGTTTGCACAAACAAACAAATCTAACTGGACACCACCTTTAAAGACGCGTTTCACTTTAAAGAGGAATGTTGTGGCCTTTCAATATCATGAAATCTTGTCACACCTTGAGAAGCCGCCACTTAAAACATTCTTCTTTGTGTTATTTTTCAACATAAAAACCACTGGTTTCTATTTTATGCTTTTTTATCCCCAATAATGGTTCTAATTCTGTGCTTTATGTGTTTATGTGTCTGTCACAAGATGTCTTATGCTGTCCTAGGGTTTTTAAAAGGTCAAACATCCACGGCAATCCAGTGATTAAAGATAGTGACATTAGGGATGCACGATATAATCGGCCCCCTATTGGTATCGGCCTGTATCGGCCTTAAAACTGAATATCGGACATCGGCCACCCCACCAATATTTAACCCCATATTGGATCAGCTTCTGAGTTATATTGCCATTTAAAACACCATATCTATCTCTTTTACTAATGAAATATTGCTATATGTCATTGTTATGCTTTCGAAATCCCGAAAATTCATCAAATTTTGCCATATTTTATATGTTGTTGATATATTGACGTTGTATCGATCTATTTTACTAACAAAATCTCACAAGAATTTGCAAAATATCACGAGAGTTTGTAACAGAACGATTAAATTTCACAAGATTTTGAAAGTAAAATAGATCGATACACCGCGTTTTTAAAAATCAATTTGATATCAGCATATGAAAATATATTTGAATATATTATTTTTCAAAGTGTCAGAAATGGATAACAAAACTGCTATTTTTCAATGACTACTTATTTTTGTCCAGCTTTAACATCGGTATCGATATCGGTTATAAAACTACCACAAGTTTTAAAATATCGGCATATCGGATATCGGCCAAAATCCCAATATCGTGCATCCCTAATTCACGTCTTGAGATGTTTTTGATTGGGAATAAAATGGAGTTGAGGAAATAATCAAATATTTTGAAGTATCTACACATCATTCCAATTTAGTCAGAAATGCAAAAAAAAAAAAAAAAAAGGAAGTATGTGCTAAAGCAAATAAAGATGTATTTCCTCATAAGAAATAAACAATTCTTGGCTTTCTTTCAGAAGGTCCAGATCTCAGGCCTGCCTCCGCAGTGAGATGTGAGTGTCATTCGTTTTTCTCTCTTAAACTAGTTTCACCTTGGACAGCATGGTTTCACTGCCTCAAAAGACCTCGGCTTTGTGTTCAAGGGAGGCTGACCTGTGCCAGTTGGGCTATAGAGGTGCCCCACAGCATGTCATTTTGGATCAGAAACTATAGGATTAGTGCTATAGATGCTTTGTACGTATCTGTGGGTTTTATAAATACATCTTACTCTGGTGCCTTAACCGAAACATTCACAGTCAGCTACTGAGGGAATCACCTTAAAGGCCGAATAACATGAAATAACTGCTTTTAAAGACACAGTTCAGGATTGTTTAAATATATATCTGTTAAAGGTGATGATAAATTATGGGATGATGTACAAAACATCTTTGACACTGGAGCATGTAAAGCATTAAGCAGTGTAAAAGTAGTTGAAATAATAATCATTCTTTACATCCAAAGGAAATTATTTGCATTTCCTAAACTATTTTGGACAAAATTCAATACTTTTTAAACTTAACATTAGTAATCTTCTCAGTCCTTTTTAACTACTGAAAATCTAAATGAAGAAATAAAAAAATTGGTCAAGTAATTTCTACAGCATGCAGACTTTACTGATGTACCCAGAAACCTAAAGACAATCAGGGAGGAAGGAAAAAAGGAAGATGGGAAATGACGAACCAGGGAACCCAAGTAAGAATGGAGTGAGTCAAAGCAGGGAGAACACATCGAAAGAAAGTAGGGAAAACATAAAGGAATGAAAAAGGATGTATTGAAACAGGTAGGAACAAACAAGAACTGAAAGAGAAGAAGGAAAGAAAGAATGAACAGATGGTACAAGAAAGGGAGACAGGACAATGGGCAAAAGAGAGGAAAGAAGAAATATCAGAAGGTAGGACCATAGGATGAAAAATAAAATAAGATGAAAAAAAGGGACAGAGTGAAGCAAGGAAGGAAAGAAAACTAAAGAAATAGGGACAAAATGAAGTACATAACATACATACTGGGGGCCAGAGAAAATACAAACAGGAAATGACACAAGAAATTAATTGCAAAGGCAGAACAGGGCTTGATGTTAACCACTGCCCGATCTCCCGGGGCAAGTGCAATGATCGCAAAAAAAAATTATTTATCACTCAAAATTACTTTAAAGTCACCGACATTCGCTGACAATCGACCCACAAGCCGTTGCCAGCGCCATTTCCTGTTGTTTTTGTACACATTCTCAGCGTGATTTGAAAAAGGCCGCATTTGATTTTTTCGCCAGATGGCGTGATTTTTGTCCACCTAGCGGTAATTTTGATGCAGTTACCAAAACAGCAAACAAGCTAGAAAAGCGCTATCATATGGCAGTCTTCTGTACAGTGATGCAGGTCATACATGAAAAAATTTTCATTACATTTTTTTCTTTCAGACATTGGAGAGGTGCATTTAGATGTTATAGAGCTAAACATGTTAAATTAGTGACCTGTTATGTTATTATTGTCCTGTTGCTGCATTTATTTTGTCAGGGAAAACTAATCCTGAGTCAGTTAAAAGTCAAAGAATTCTGAAATGATGTAAGACTGTGGAAACCCTGTATAAAAAAATAACTATGTATAATGATTCTCTTTTCTAGAAAAGTCACATTATATTAATAGTGTTATCTTGTATAAAACATACCGTGACTCTAAAATAAAAGTTATTCATTTGTGACATTGACTTCTGTCTTGTGATTTATCTGAAGTTTTAAACCTGTCAATATTTTATTTTTAGATATTAAACATTACAGTTTATATTTTTCCAAAGCAAAAACAACAGTTTAAAGCAAAGTTTAGTTTGAAAAGAATGTGCAGGAAGGATTGAAAAGCATGTTAACACGGTAATGTAGGCTTGAGTTCATGTTTCATTGATATATATTGAATATTAGGAACTCTATTTATCAAACATTGTACTGGGCAAGTAAAAATTGTTTCTGGGCAAATGAAATAGGAAAGTCACTTGCCCTAAGGGCAAGTGGTAAAAATTCTTAACGTCAACCCCTGCAGAAGGAAAAAAAGCAAAGATAGAAGAAGGGAAGGATTGATGAAGGGAAGGACAGAACCTTTAGAAAGAAGGGAGGTGGGAACGAGAGTAGTCACATATACGTCTACATTTATTCTGCTTTTCCATTTTCCCTCCAAGCTCTCTGGACCACCCCAACACAGGCTCAGGTTCTCCAGCAAGCTCTAGGTTCTTTGTCCTGTGGAAAGTGTCCAAACAGTAGCAGATGGACACCCAGGAGGCATCCTACCAGATGCCTGAACCACCTCTTTCTGATTTAGACCAGTGGCGCAGTCTTGACCCGCCTACCAGGGAAACTGAATAATCTTAAGGGCTGCATCTATATGTTAGAAAATTTGGTAAAAGAAAGCAAACCAGGGAAGCAAACTCTCTATTTCCTGTCAATCCTTTCCTAAATAAGACCCCAATACTTTTACCTGCAAAAGGTTCAAACCCGAACCCAGAGGGAGATGATCTTAATTGTAAACCCTAGAACCGTAGACTGAGACTAAGTTGTCAGCAAGTCTTTGTTGTAGCACAAGCATTCATCATAGCCAAGGTTAAGAAAATATCTAATGGTATGGAAACTTTGTTGCTGCCCATTTGCAGGCAAACGTGTATGAATTATATGTCCAACCAAAGGGGAAAAAAACAACCCATAAAAAAGATCTATTCAAGGCTAATTTGGTCAGCAATGATGTTACTTATGGATGGAGTAGCTTTTTTCTAAATATCAGTCCATTAAACTACTGAAAAAAGCCATCCACAAATGAACCGGAGCATATACACATTAGAAATGATTAGCTGCTTCTGTTATTTATTAATTTTTTCTTGGAGGGTGGGATTTGAATGTTTATCAGTATTAATTATTTCTACATTCAAACATTTTCTTTTTTTTACCATTTCCCTACTGGATCTCTGTGAGGAGGAAGTTATTCACGTCCTTTGGTTAAAATCGATTGACGTCCACTCATTGGAGCGCCATTGAAATCCCAAATAAAAGACAGTCCTTTAGAATCGAGCTTCGCCGAACAAGGAGTGCTACTTAAAAACTGGCATCCATCCAAGAAAAATAACCTTCCATTCTTTTATTCATTTCATTTGAAAACTTGGTCACTGCTTGCCCTTAAACATAACAACTTTCATATGGCAAAAACGCCGCTTTGTTAACCCTTGCAAGGCTACCCTCTGTCAACAAAGTGGCCTGAAATTACCAAATAATCCATCAAGAGCCGCTGCTTTTCACAGGGCTCTGCCTTGTTTCAAAAGCTTACCTTGCCTTTAATTCAAATTTTCCGGCATTATTTCACTATTCATTTCTGCAGAATAATACACCTCAGGAGGATATAAAATCTGTGAAAGCTGTGTTCTTGTACAGAGAAATTAGTTATTTACTCACGAGCAGCCGGCAATTTGCGCCGTCCCTGAACTATCGCGGCTATCAAGACACATCAAAAACAACTATATGTGAATACATTCTCGGTTTTATTCAGCTCAGCCACTGTGTCCTTTAATAATAGATTTATTAATCTGCGGCTGAGTGTTTCTGCCATGCAAATGCTATGTTTACATGCCTGTATACGTGTGTTTTCATGAACACCAACAGAAATAAAAGCTCTAACAAGAAATAAATGCATCAGGAAAAGTTTACAGATCTGCTGATCTCATAGCTCAAACACATATTCTTACCCCTATTATTTCAAATATAGTCATGCTCTAATTGCTCCAAAGCATTCTATTGAGATTTCACAACATAAACAGGAGTTGGTAGTGAAGTGGAAGGAAAATAATCATGTTCAAGGTGTAAAGCATTATGATAAGAGGTTTAAACACGGTGGTGGCAATATTATGCTATGGGGAGGCTTTTCTTAATCTGGGAGTGGATTGGAGGGTCTAATCAAAGTCCAGCCCTTGATAAAACAGAAATGTGAGACTGAAAAATTGTTCACAGAAGCTCAGACTGTTTGAGCTGATGTGGGTGACAGTGACTCAGTGGGAAGGATTCCCCTCCAGCTTCCCTTCTATTGCATGTTTATGTCCTCCTGGGCAAGGCACTTAACCCTAGGTCACCTGCAGGTCTGTGTACAGGTGCATGGCTGTTGGCAGATATGCAAGTGCATTTTGGGGAATGCGGTTCTGATTGTAAAGAGATTTGAATGGTCAGTGTACATAAATCTAGTCTGCAGGAAGTTCAGTCCTTAGATCTGCAATGCTGGTACAGATGTATAATTTATAAGACCTGCAGGTGTATTAAGTATTTTCATAGAGCTGTTAAATGCATTTGTAATACCATTGTAATTTAAAGAAAAAAGTGATTTCTAAATTGCAGGCATTACATTTTTTTTACCATTGCATTCAACTAGAGTAAGACACTCATTTTCTCACTCCAGCCCTTTAAGTGGGAGTAAAATGCTTAAAGTGGGTGGAAGAAATTGCAGGTAGTATGTACGTAATACTGTAGATTGATGAATGTGAGCTAGAAAGCACTTTTCTGGGCAACAGTAAAGTCATAAAACAAAGAAACAATGGAGCCAAACATGTAGAACTATAGTGTAGAGGAAAAATTAATTGAGCAAAAATGCACAGCCCTATTTTCTACAGAGGCCTCAACAGAAATGGCTGCCAAGCTTTTCCAAACATCAAATAACATCCAACCATTATCTGACACGCTTGTCCCAGTTGGGGTCGTGAGGGATGCTGGTGTCTATGTCCAGCTGTCACCAGTCCGTCGCAGGGCAACACAGAGACAAACAGGACATACAACCATTCACTCACACACCAAAGGAGAATCTAGAGAAGCTCATTAACAGTCATGTTTTTGGACTGTGGGAGAGTACCCAGAGAGAACCCACGCATGCTCAGGGAAAACATGCAAACTCCAGAACCTTCTTGCTGTCAAGAAAGGGTGTTGGTTGGAGGACCCAAATGCAGAGGCCAGTAGGCAGAGGTGAATTTAAGTTCACAGGAACTGAGGCAGGAATCAAAATCAAAATCCAACAGAAAATAACAAACGCACCAGAACCAAGGAGACATCAGGGAGTAAACCAAAATTCTAGGAGCCAGGGAGAGACGAGGAAAGCAGACAGGCGATTGAGCGAGGATCCAGCAAACAGGAGACTGAAGAGGGAGGCTTTTAAAGGGGACAGAGACAAAGAGAGAGCTAACGAGGGAATTGAAAACAGATGAGGGCAGAACAGAAAACAGAGCAAGGGAAAGAGGACACAAGAGGGCAGCAGAGGATCGACAAATAGAAAACCAAGAAAAACAGGAACTAACAAACCAAGACTCTGACACTTGCTGCAATGCAGCAGTGCTACCCTCTGCGCTGCTGGGCAGCCACATCAAATAGCAAAAAAAAAAAAAAATCTATCCCTTTACTTTCTCATCTTTTCTTTCTGCTGTTGCATCATATAAAATCTAAGTAAAAAACATTAAAATCTGTGTTTGAAATGTGAGAGAATGTGGAAAAGCATAAGAAGCTGTGAATACTTTTTAACGACCGTATATTTAGTTGACGTTCCGCTAATCTGATTATAGTGAAACGATGCCACATCATGATGCTGCCGCCGCTGTGCTTCAGTGTGGAACATCTATTCATGTTTTCCTTTTAGCCAAATATCAGGTAGTAAAAAAAGCATGAGGGGTATTAATACTTTTGCAAGGTGCAAAGGAAATATTTGCTCTTGTAGAAATGAGCAGATGTGTGGGTATATATTGAGCTTTGTAACGGGCGCGTGTCTGTGTGTGTGCTGTCACAACATATGCTGCGGCCAGTTGGGGAATAGTTTTCCCAAGAGAGCAGTCCACCCAGCCCTCCAGTCAGCGCCTCAAATTAAAGGGAGCAGCAGCATAGCTTTGCCTCATCCGCTTTAATAGCATTTTAACTGTTATTGGAGCTTTTAATATATATATATGAGCGTTTGGTGATGTTGGTCGTGACTGCACGCCTATGCAAAAGATGGTGCCACAACAGCCTCTAACTGAACTGTGACAGGCCAATTAATGGGCCTTCATTGGGAACCAGTCGTTACATAGGTCACCTAAGAAGTGTAATTAGAACACATTGTAAATTCTTATTTTTATTGGGAATGTTTAATTAAAAGAGGGAAAGCAATCAACGGCGAGCCTTTATATCAATGTGGGGTTATAGATTTTTATTGGAAAATAAAAAGAAATAAAAAAAAAACAACAGAGACTGGTTATGAGGCGCTCTCATGCTACAGTGGGCATGCACACACCCGCACAAACACACATAAATGTCGCCCACGAGGCTTGATAGATGTGTCACAGCGGGGATGTGAATGGAAGCCAATTACATTTATAATGTCAAACGTGCTGCCGAAATTAGCTTCAGTATTATTATGCGAACGCTAATTGCAAGGAAATGCTAAAATGATTTAAATCACCGGGGCTATTTCCAGACATTAAGGCATTCTGAAGATAGCCACAGCACTAACAATTTGTACCACCCATTTTATAATTACATTTAATAGGTTGTCTTATCTTTGCTCTAAAAGTGGATTTGGATTATCGCCGGCCAGACCGTCCCATCAGAGCGTTTTTTTTTTTTTTCTCCACTTCTTTTTTATTTAGGTGATGAGTGCTGACCACCGTGTTCATACGGGAAGGAGAAGAGATAATGCTCTGTGGGGTTAAACTCTTGGATTGCCTCTTCAGAGGGTAAAATGGAACAGAACGCCATTGGCGAGGCCATGCTTTGTATTTTCAAGAAGGTCTACCACTGGCATTCACCGCCACTTAGCTTCCTACCACAATAGATTTCCTACAGTATGCAAAGACACATACAGAGCGTGTGCCAAGCCGTCCTCAGAGCTGACCCCATCCAGCGGCACTGACCCCGCCATTGTTGCTGCTCTCGGCATTCAGATTGTATGCAAATAAGGGCAGCGAATAGAGCGAAGGGAGCAGGAGACGTGCTTTGTTATTAAGGAAGACTTGAGTCTGCTTATTAATTTTCAGGGCCCTACACTTGAGTGCTGCTATGAATTATGACAGTCTAACAAAGTGCTTCAATATGTCTGCTATCTGTGCGAGATCATTTAAAAGAAGACAGAAGGTAAGTTTATTAACAGAATTATGACTTTTCTAACCCATATATCGGCGGATCGGTTTGAAGGACACTCAAAATTTGGACTTTAAACTAATTCAACATTTTGCACAGGTGTGACGTTGGGGATTGGCACTACATGAAATGCGACAATGAACTACGATAGGAGCAATACGAGATGCTTGTGAAAGCATGAGACATGATCAGAAACGCCTGTGAGTGTATGAAAGGAAGGAGAGGGAGAAAGGAAATCAGCATGCTACCAGTGTGGGCCGCCGAAGGCTTAGGGCTCTCCTTCCAAAGCACCTGTAAGTCATATCCACAGTTGTACAATCAGCAACATAAGCAACAGGGCCCTTTAGTCTAAATCCACATCATCTGTGGGCTGACCATGAGGATTAAGATCTGAATCTCAGGAAGAGGGGCGATATCTATCATTTAGAAAGCAATATTTCCTAATGGTATAACAGTAAATGATAGCTAAGGACTTTTTAAACAGTTTAACCAATATTTATATGGTGCAACAAACTTCAAAATCCTAATCTACTGGTTTAGATATTATACATAGACTCCGGCTTATGCTTCATTGCTCAAAAGTATGGAGTATCTTGTGTTTATACACATTAAAATGATGCATAATCCTCAAAACAACTGTTTTACCATTGCATGGGTTCACCCTTTGTCCTGTTGAGAGAACCAACCTGTATTCAAGCTGAAAATTTTGAGGTAATTCTACTTCTTGATTATTTGCACAGTTCCAGTCAATGCACTAACGCATGCATTAATATCTGATTTTTTCAAAACATGTAGATCCCAAAAGGGTCCATAAATTAAGCATAGGGATCATATGATTAAGTAATCATAAGACACATTAGAAGTGGCATATCCAACCAATACAGCTGAAGGGCATGTCTGATATCTGGATCCAGAAGCTGTGACTACAATGCCACCGTCAGCATGTGAATGTGTGAGTGAAAGACTGAATGCAGGTATAATCACTTTGCAGATCCTTGGACTTCATAAAGCACTATATAGGCATAGTTATTCACTATTTATTCCTTTGCAACTCCTTGAGTTTGATTTATTTAAGCCTATAAGTAAATAGAAAACATAATTTACAATAAAACCAATTTCAATCTAAAAAAATACCTAAGTCAGGTAGTGTATAAACATCTCAAATGGTGCCAGTCAAAAGCCTTAGATTTCATGCTCAGCTAACATTTTTATCAGCATCATACAGGATGCTCAGAAATGTTATGCAACATTCATTTGCAAGATCAATACAAAAATAGCCCTTCATACATGGAAAACCACCAATTTCCTTTAGAGATAATCAGTTTAGGAGCTTCATTAAAGGCTTACAGCAAGAACAGGGATTCACACTCAAGACTCTATGAAGTACTGTAAAATATAAGTTGACAAATTGTTATAATCTATTCTACGTAGCCGCTACGGCTTTCTACTCGTATTAACTCATATTTTTTGGAGTTATGTCCCTTGATACATTCAATACCTAATAACTCGTCCAATATAAACAAGGTTTTGCTTAATGAAAGATATTTGAGTGCAATTTCAATAATTAGCACTCTTGTCTACATTTAAAAACACTAGTATACACGGTCCTTTTTTAGTTCTGAAAATGTAAATAGTAGCCTATAAGTTTTCAATCACTAAAAGTTTTTTATAATTTCACCCTATTTAGAACTTCCTATACCTATTTTGATATACATATGAATATCATTCTTTAAAAAAGTACAGAAAAATAACTAATTCATATAATTTGGGTTGAAATGAAATTTAAGTTGCATGGAAAAAATGAGCCAAAAATGATCAGACTTTAATTTTTAAGTCTAGTATTCTAAAGTTTCTAAATTTTCCTAAATTGGATCGAATTCAACTCTAATTAGAAGCTTAGACATATCCAAGTTATCGATGTTTATTATTCGAAAAGCATTTTTGACTAATTTTACAGCTTTTAGCTGAGAACACTATTAGCAAGCTAATGTTACCATTAGCTAAGCAAACTTGACTTACTAAGCTAATGTTACCATTAGCTTAGCAAACTTGACTTAGCAATGTTACCATTAGCTTAGCAAACTTGACTTAGCCTAATGTTACCATTAGCTTAGCAAACTTGACTTAGCTAGCTAATGTTACCATTAGCTTAGCAAACTTGACTTAGCTAGCTAATGTTACCATTAGCTTAGTCAAATTGACTTAGCTAGCTAATGTTACAATTTGCTTAGCAAAATTGACTTAACTAGCTAATGTCACCATTAGCTAAGTCAAGTTGAACAGGGATTTATTGTATCTTAGTAGCAATACCTAAAATGTTTAACTTTAAAGCATAAAAACAAATATGTTTAATGAATATCCAGTGAATGCAATTACATCTTTAAAACAAGAGTTATTTAAATTTGAAATCCACAATAATCATTGGCACACTGACATTAGCATTAGCATGCTTTATATCTACAAAGGAAACCACAGGGTGAAAAGCTTAATGGTCTTTTTAAGTTGATACTTATTTCAATAACTGTTACATTTTGCACTTTTTTTAGAAAAGATGTGCATGATTTAATTCAGTGGAGTATCAGAATAAGGGAGCTGATTATAAATAAACACTTCAGATCTTCAATTAAATTGTATTATTAAGTCCTATAAAACACATTGATCTGAGTGGTACTATTTAGCAGTGGTAGTATTTGGCCAACGCAAGCATCCAAAAGTTTTTATCATTGGAAACCAATGTAAACTGTATAATGTCTTAAGTAATCTATTTTTGTAAAGGGAATGTAGGAGTTTATTGATCTCAGGAGGTTGTGCATTTATACCTTCTGTATGAAGAGTTTATTGACTTTACTCACATATTTAGGAAACGTAGAGTGCATCTTACACAGGTTTGAGACTGACAAGCTGAAAAATGACAATTTTTTATAGTTTTCTACAAACTAAAGTAGTATAATTTATTAAATCTAGCCTTACAGCCATCTAAATCCCTATTTCAAAGACAGACAGGAGCACTGAGCTTTGTAGAGAAAACCAGGGGTTGATAATGTTGGCCTTGATTGGGGAAAGGTGGTAATCAAGCTGTGTGCAGTTAATTCTCTGATCCATTATGTGCTTACATACATAGGCCCACAGTGAATGATTGCGCTTGAATACAAACACACACACACACCACTATTAAAAAAAAACAACACATAAACAACGAAAACAGGTGAGCACACGCACACAAAAAGCTGAAAGGGCTCTATATGTGAAGCATCTCTATTTCTCCACCTCACTGCGAGTCATTAGCCATTCCAGACGCAGGGTGATCAGCAGAGCCTGCCTGGCCTGAGACAATTAGAGACCCCAGAGGTGGCTGCACATCACAATGAGCCCTACGGCCATGATTAAAACATCAGCCGCTCTCTATGCAACGCTGACAGGAAGAGAGAAGGGGGGGTGAAAAGAGAGCACAAAAAATATAAAGGGACTAGGGGTCTAGTTTTGTTAACTCTCTATGCTCCTACTTCAACGATGGGTTTGTTTGTTTATTAAATGAATCATTAAAAGAGAGGCTTCTTGTATATATATATATATATATAGCTATTTTTCCTATATTTAACCTGTTTTAATATCAGCTTAGATGCATATGAAGTTGCTTAAAACTGCAGCAGCCAAGTGGATTACAGGAGCTGCAACATCGCTATCTTGTTTGACATTTGTGGCTTTGATATGTATCTGAACCGAGGGAGATTTAGACGGCAAATCCCCGAATGCTTCAATAAACAGATGTACATCCCATTTAGAGAAGCTTAAGGGCGGACAAAAAAAAATTTATGCATTGAAAAAGTATTCATACCCCTTGCAGTTGGTCTATTACAATGCTTATGTGTTTGTGGTAGTAATTTTTAAGTAATTCTTGGGTTATTAGATTGCAGTTAAAGAAATGAGTATATCTCAAATGTTTAAAAAAGGTTGCTCTGTATGTAATTCTCATTGACTCCATAAGTGAAAGGGGAATCCATTCTAATCACATCTCCTCCAACTCAAATTCCCAGACCTCTCTACCTCGGGTTGACCCACATCTCCCACAGCAACGTCTTACCTTCTTGGAACACCCTGCCTGCTCAACCTTACCCTTAAGAGCCGGGCTGTCCTCTGATCTGGAGCGACATCACCACTTACCCAAGGCAGTGGTCCTCTAGAGAAGACAGAGCTATCCCAGAGTCCCTGCTGTGGGCAGCCCTCTGTCCCTCTGTTCTTATGGTTCAGTCACCATTGAACAGACCCACATGGGAGCTCTACACACACGGCTGTCCAACCCGCTACGGTTTCACCAAAGACCCTCTGCACATCCAACTCTAAGCATGGTTTTTAAAGCAAATAAAGGTGACATTTTTCCAAAAGGTACCAAATTAATGTTGTTGTTAAAACTCTTGCACACGGTTAGAAGCAATCTTAGAGGGTGTAAATATGTAAGTCATATAAAATCTTAAAATGTTAATCAAGCTTTTGAATGTAATGTTAAATAGTAGATAAATTCTAACTTGTACAGTAGAAGATGTTTGTACTGTTAGTCGTTATGGATTGACATTGCATTACGGCTGCAACCAAAGATTATTGGGCAAATCTATTGATTATTTTTTTGATTAATTGAGTTAATAATCGGATAGCAAAAGTTTCTTTAAAGGACACTTTTTAAGAAATGAAACCAGGTGAAACTAAAACTTTTCCACTTGATGAGTTCTGCACAGAGCAAAATGACAGAAGAAAACAATTTTTTTTTTAATCTTAAATGCAAAATGTTTACATATTTTAACGATTTCTGTATAATTACTGCTCTAAGTAGGCTGCTCTGTCAGCTAAAAGCATGTTTGAGGCCCCGTCCACCACCTAAGTCAAAACTAACACCTGAAACGCTGATATTTTCCAAAACGTTTGCCGTAAAGACGGGACGTAAAATAAATGTGATCGCCCACACGAATGCATGAAAACGCTACAAAATGTATGCCAGGCCTGTAAGTGGCGCTGTGGTGCCAATGCAAAAATAAGCGACGAAATGTTGGGCATGCGCACTAATATTTATACATGGTTGCCCCCGCGGTCCATTTTCGTGGTTAAGTTAAATTCAGGTGCTGAACTATGTCGCCGATATTGCTCTGTGCTCTTCCTGGAGATATTCCAGAAGAAGAAGATTCTGTTGTAAGCCGACAGCAGGGTGAGTAGCATTAGCAGCAACGGCGCCATTGTTGTTGTGATACTACTGTGTCGCCAAGCATGCGCAGTTTAGAGGCGGCATGCTTATGACGACGCGCAAAAAAAAATGCGTTACAGCGTGCAAAGATGGAAACGCTTTAAAACGGCGCTTCGAAATCTTCCCACTCTGAAGGCTGAATAAAAAAAGATCGCTTTTACAGACCCTCAAACGCCCGCTTCAGTATGGATGAGAGGCTGGTTTGGTGAAAAAATTTGTGCGTTTAGGCCAGGGTTCGTCTTCGTGTGGACGGGGCCTGAGTCTCTATACTCCAGTTTACAATTAATTGATTGCTAAATTAGTTGACGATTAATTCAATAACTGATTAATCGCGATTTATCCAGTTAAATGTTTCAGCCCTACTTTATATCAATATATATTACAAAAAATGTAAGGCTGATATGTTGAAATGGGTTGTAGAGTGCATGAAAATATTAATTTAATGAAAGGTAAGAATTTGTATGAGACTTGTGATTGTTAAAAAGCTAGATTTTTGCTATTATTCAGCTTTAGCTAGTTTAGAAACAAGGTTAATACCAAATTAAACCTGCCAGCACGATTAACTTCTTTTTCCGTAGACAGTCTTTGTCTATGAACGGCCAAACTTAAACATACTAATTGAAAAATGTAGATTTTAAAAAGTGTACTAGTATTTCACTTTGGCTTTATATCTCAAAGTAGCTCAATGTCTCAAACCAGTTATTTTGTTTCTTCTCATTTTGAAGGCCAAACCAGATTAGCAAAAGAAGCTAATGCTTTAGCGTTAGTTTTTTTTGTGTGTGTGTGGTCCTGTTAGTGGTCTGCCTGTTTCCTCCTTGTTCAAGCTGTTATTTTGTAGCCATGGCAGGAACTACAGAGTCTTTATGCCTCAATTTGGGGTTATTTTATTTCCTTTCCAGTAGAGGAGAATCTTTTAAAATAGTCCACCTTAAAAACAAGGGGGAAATATTAATTATAGTTAATCATGAATCTAAACTAAACCATTTAAAGTTAACGCAAATGAAATGTATTATGATAAAGCCTATTTTCTTGGTTTTATTGCACCACGTTACCATTGCAATATTTTTTAACTTCTGTTTGTTATTTAAAAACAGAGTCCTTAGCAAGGCTAAATACAGAAAGACTAACACTTTTCTATTGCAATATTGTACCTAATGGATCCAAGTTGTGGCTGCCAATGCTGTCTCGTTGCATTTGAGGTTTTGCAGCATCCCCTGTCCTGACACATGCTATAACAGCTAATTAAATGTGATGGCCGGTATTATTCAATTCGGAAACAGTGGTACCTCAAAGAGCAAAGAAAATTACAAAATTGATTTGATGACAGCTAAATTGCAAGAGAAGGCCTTGATTTAACCAGCCAATGTAAATGAGTCCAATTTAGAATCGTGTAATGCGGGCCGGGAGAACGCGGCGGAAAATGATCAGGCCGGGCCAGTCACAGATATTAAAATGAATTATATCTAATCGGAATTTTAGTCACGCTACATTAACTAATAGAAAGTTATTAACATTTCAAGAGCGCTTGGAAGCGGAGGGGGGAAAAAAAAGCTTTTGCATGCAAAATTAACAGTGGCTGGGCTGACCCATGGGCCTGTGGATGTGAACACTGTAATGACAGCATAATGACATATTTACATTTAAAACCTCACTGGCTAATATTCAGATCCAGAATTAGACATCAAGTCAAGGAATATTTGGTATATCCCCTCAGCCTTACTGTCTAACTTCAATCAAACTTTTAATTCTCTGATAAAACAAACGGTTATGATATAACCAATGAAATTATCCTACTTATTTGATTTGGAAAAGTTCGATTATTATTTCTGTTTCCAAATTATATAAGGTCTAACACAAAAAGGGCACTCTGTTTAACAAAAGTTTGTTCAATTCTTATTTTTTATAAGTATATTCATCTGGTCAATATCCCCACAATAAAAATGACAAATCTTCAGAAGTAAGAATGATAATAAAACAACAGCTGAAATGTTTTGTTAGTTTAGCCGAGTTGAACCAGATTTCTTTGCATTAGGGTTTAAAAATCAGTCCCATGAGTCAAAATAAAATCCATCTAAACAATAAATCCCGCCTTTAAAATTTTGCCCCATTTAGAATTAATGCAGAGTGGGACTGTATATTTACTAACAAAATCCAAAAGTTAAAGTATAAATCAACTTGTGTCTATCTGGAACATTTTTCGGAACAGCAATGGGCTCTATGCAGAACTCCACTACTTCCTTAATTTAAGGAAGCTCTTTTGTTCCTCTCTTTTTTTACTAGATGAACTGATTAATCCAGATTAGCCTGACCTCATTAACAATGGCCAGACACTCCTGTATTAATAAATTCATCCAGTAATTAAAGATAGGAAACAAAGGAGCTGCCTTAAAGGTATAGTGGAGGATGTTCTTTTTCCGGGTGTATCATCAAAATAAGTGGTTCTCCTAAATATCAATCATTCTGGTGATACGTTTACATAAGGCCGGAAAGTAAGCTTGTATGAGTGTGCACGAGCAGAAATGGGTTTGTGCATGCTCTCCCACTCATTTAATAGGCGTTCCCTCTTGGGAGTGGATACAGAGTTGTGCAAGTCAATTTTTTTTTCTTTTAAAGGTGGAGAGTATTTTCAAAAATGCACAAAAATAATCCACTATACCTTTAAGTTCAGAAAATAGTGGAGTTGTTTATAAAGCCCATTAGTTGGTCCAGTGTTTTCAACTCCTTAGCAGGAAAAGTTGCTGTTTTTTATCCTAAAAGTAGCTAAATTACATCATAATATAATTTGCATATTTCATGTCAACCAGCTGTAGGAGGAGATTCTGAATCCCTCCAATTGCTTTTATGTTTTTTTTTTTTTTGGCTATCAGTCAAAGCAGTGTTGGGATAGGTGGAAGGGTAAACATGGGGATTTTGAGAATTTTAGCTTTTATAAAAACAAGTAAAGAAAGTACATAGACTGAGACGGAGACCAACAAGACCTCCCTCATCCTTGGCCCTATCTCAAAATATTTTTCGAAATAATCAAAAAATTGAGCTTCCAATTCATATAGTGGCTCTGGCTGTTTTCTTTTTTTAAGAATACTTTATACTTTAAGTAGTTTTCTGAGCACATACTTTTTCACTTTTACTTGAGTAAAGAGGTCAAGTTGATACTTCAACTTTTACCAGAGTGTTTTAAACTGCGGTATCTGTACTTCTACTTAAGTAACAAATGTGTGTACTTTTAACACCACTGCATACATCTAATCTTTTAATACAACAATACAATAAAAGAGTTGTAACAGTGCTGCCACTTAGTTAGCAGGCTATTGCTAGCGAGGCTATTAGCGCCCTTGGATATTGTCACAATAGGGTGGTTTGACAGGACCCAAATGCAGACACAAAAGCTTGAGGTGGTTACTTTAATGTTTAATAATAAAAAGGGTAACAGAAGCAAAAATCCTAAAAATATAAATTCACAAAAATCCAAAAAAAGCTGAGAACCAGGAATACTCACAACAAGAAGCGGACAAAGTAATGACGACAAACCAGCAAAGAGTGACTGAGCAGGAGGAGAATAAATGGGAGAGAGAAACAATGACGAGGCTAATTAGCAGATTGGGAGCAGGTGTGAACAGAGGAGCCAAGAAGGGGGTTAGGGAAAAGGAGACTGACACAAGAGGACAAACAGGAGATATACACTCACCGGCCACTTTATTAGGTACACCTGTCCAACTGCTCGTTAACACTTAAT